>JAWDGP010006058.1:807500-843843 GCA_033675545.1 Elysia crispata
AGATATAAAACCAATATGATAAGAACAATGGAAGATATTTCAAGAGCTCTAAAGAAAACTGGGCAATAACTAACCACCTAGAAAAGTTACCCTTGTTGAAATATATATATATATATATATAAAAACACAAGTACATGACATACAATAAACAAATGTACCTAGAAAATGCCATCTCAGATCCACTACTAGATAATTTATGAAGCACATAAGAAAGAGCCAAATGCTTTAAGTATAAATTTGCAAGACATTTCTCCTTCTTTTCATATAAAAAAATATATATTATTTAGTTTACAAGAAACATTTAGAGTACAAAAGTGAAGTTAACACAAAAAGAAGTCAGAGATAACTATTGTATTATCACTGATGCTACTACTGCAACTGCTACTATCACTACTGCTATGTCTTGTAAAATTATTTATTGTTGGTTAAAATTAACCACATCTATCTATGTGAATATATCAAAACAATAGCAAAATGTGATAAGCAAATTTAATGACTGAAATGTGCAGATATAACAGATTATATCCCTTTCTTCATTTTGTATACTAATTTCTCAAATATAAATCCATGTCTGAAAATTTCCTGTTTTTAGATGAGGGTATAACATTTTTTTGAGACTTTAATGAGAAATACTAAATATGAAGTTCTTATAAAGATACAGTAAGGAAACGTTAATAAATTTTTTGGGCTGTGAGCTAACTATGGAACTAGCAAATTGTGAAAAAATTTCAATCTGAAAATAATCTCCTGATTTGAAGGGCCTTATTTAATTAACTTTTATGAAGCTTTTTCTCCAATACATTGGTCATTTTATGGGGAGGATGACAATGATATTTTTTCTGCAAAGGAAAAGAAAAGACAAGAATGTTCTGATACATATATGCAGTTGCCTTGTTTGTCAATTAATGATTACATCTCTTACTTTGAGAATTCTGCTCTGAGTGTATACGTAGGGCACACCAAACATAATCACAGCACGGCCATAATGGTGATCTAGGAGAAAAAGAATAAAAATTAGTACCAACATCTTAATTTTGTTTGAAATAATTTATTATGTTATAAAAACATAATGTTAAATCTGTGAAGCTAGAAGTTACTGAGAGCAATCTTCATGAATCTTTCCAGATTTTTCTTTAATAATGTTGAGTGCACAGATCAATGTAAACATATGGGAACAGCTAAAGGTTTGCTGATCAACATTTTAAAATTGATTCTTAGGAAATCACGCAGTGATTGTAAAATAAAGGTATTCTTTGTTAGTTTCGAACCATTTCACTTATTAACATTGAACCAAATTTTACACATTATACGTAGCAGGTAAAAAATATAAAAGGTGTTGTGAAATGGAAGAAATTGATGATTTTTTTATGATCAAATATGCTTGCAGCAAAAATAAATGATGGTACATGTAAAATATTAACGAAATGCATACAAAATTCAGAGAAACATTAAGTTTATTACCGAAATCAATTCCCTCCGATACTTTGCCACGAGCTACAGACAAAAGAACAGCACCCCGTCCATTTTCACATGCCTGAAAAAAAAAAGTGGTTTAAGTTAAAAGTAAAAAATGAAAAAAAAAAAAAGGTGGTCCAGGAAGGGAAAAAATCTCAATACTTAAACACTTATAGAAATACAAATTTTCTCTTTCAAAATTATGAACAATGTTCTATATAGATTAGAAGCTCCTGTAACTTAAAAAAAATATCTACAATTTCTACAGCTACACTGCAACAATCTATTTCTTACCACATGAAAAATTATTATCTTTTTTTTTCTTTAACAACATCTGTAATCTTTCACTAGTTCTTGATTCTTTAATTGTTCCTTTAGCAACAAAAATAGAACTATCATTTTTGTATGCTTCTCTGCTTCTCTCTCTTTCATACTTCGGGTGCGGACTTTCCATTTGCATGTGCATCTCTTTTTTCCTGAGTCCTTTTCAATCCTTTGCTACATTTGTGAGTGTATATGTTTCCAAGTCCTTCTGTATTTGTCTCCTCTCATTCTCTGCATTTGTGCCTATTTCTCTAATTTTCACTCTATGTAGGTAAATGTGTGTGTGTGTGTGTGTTGAGTGTTTGTCTTCATACTAGCTAAAACTCGAATGAAATTTATCTAAATTTTTGTAAGCACAATATGTCGTTAATGAAAATAAGATTAATGAAAAAAGAATCAACAAATTATTTATGGTTTCACCTTCTGATAGTTTAAGAGAGCCAAAGACGTCTCTGCCGCGTCTTGAGTCTCCACAAAGAGCAGTTTGTGCTTTTGAATTTGATCGATGATACCCTGAAAAAGTGAAAGAGAAATAAAAATTATGTTTATTGAATACGAGTCTTCATTTCAACAAGACCCTAATTCAGGAATAATTTACTAGTTGATGAGTTAAAAGGTGGTTTTCGAAACTGCTCACATTGTGCTATGAATTAGTCAGAAAGATACATACACCTTTAGCAATCAAAATAATTCGTTTGATCAGTCTTCAGTTTTGTTTCCAAACTGCTGAGAGATTTCCACTCAAACTGTCAGATAGAGGCGTTCGGAGGGCCAAAGCTCCAAAATTCCACTTGGTACTGCTGCTCTCTATCATGTAGAACTACTGCAAGGGAGTTAATTTAGCGTATTCAATTATTTTTTTCAAACTCAACTATCCTAACCAAAAGATTGCCCAGACTTTTTTTTTTTTTTTTTTAGAACTGCCTTCTTAAAAGATCACGAAGGTCTAATTCACCATATAAAGAGGAGACTTTATCCGATGGATAATATTCTATAATTATTTATCCTTGCTCTGTGTACATTCTTCCTTTTTTCACATTCAAAACAAGATCCAAGATCATCGACAGGGGCGACAGGCTTGTATTAAAGCAAGAAATTAATCGATGAAGCCAGATAAAGCCTCAGGTGCTAATTTTAGTGCATCGATTCTCCGATATTGATGAGGAAAAGTAAATTTTTTCCATAGTGTAAAAAGAGAACAGTTTTAAGGAGTAAAATTGCAGCAACGGTGGCCATTCCCATTAACATCTGAACAATATGAAGATCCGTATTCTTTTCAAATCTACTTTTCCTTTGTGGAACACTAATAAATGTATGCGAACTGTATCTGAGCCACACCGATCTTATGATTGAGTTATTACAAAAATATAAAGCTCCGCCTTTAGGACTCTTCAACATCATTATTCTTTGTGCTTCGCAAATTATCCACAAAATTAAAAATATCTTGTCTGCCCGCTGAGACGCTTTTCATTACAATTCTCGCATCTCATACGATGAAGAGAAGTATGCGCACCACAGGGTCACCGTAGTCCCAAACAAAAATGGGGGGGGGGGGGGAGGAGGCCCAACTGTGAGCCGCCAGAACTGGCTTGGTGCGAAGGAAGTGACAGAAGCACCACGAGTTCGACACGATTCATACTTAGTATCTAGTAGTGCGCGTGTGTGTGTGATTTAAAAATAAATTATTCATTATATATACATATTTTTTAAAATTTTATTTCATAATTATTATTCTTTTTTTTTCCTTTCTTTTTTTCTTTTCTTTTTTTTTTTTTGGGGGGGGGGGGGGTGTCATACATTATTTGGCTGTGGATTAAAAAAGACCACCTTGAATTTGGTGGCCGCTCAACAGATCACCTATGGGTATCGTTTAAACCATTAGCTTTTCATTTATCGGGCGGCAATTTGCCTTCCATCAACTTCAGGAAATCGCACCAAAATACTCTTGAACTTGACAGTAATCGAAAAGAGAGGAGGATGCTATCAGTCGGATCGCATCATGTGAATGCGGTTAATAATAAGAAACCGAAACTTGGATAACAAAACTAAAGATTTTCTTGATGTAGAAGAATACAATTTCTCTCAAAAATGTAAGTTAGCATCATTTCAATAACAAGGGAATAGACAGGCTTGACTCATCGGAAAGAAAGAAAGAACAACACTCAAGTGCCCTGTGTCTCTTTCCAAAAAAGTCATGTGATCCCACTATTGACTTCTGCTATGTGTTTGGACTATCCACAAAATCAGCGGTACACCATGCTCTTCCAGATACGGAATGCCGGTTAGCGGTATGATACCGAATACACCCTATACAGCTCGACAGACATAATTTCTTTGAGAGCTTGAGCCTCCTCATCAGGTGGTGAGTGGATAAGTTAATATCAAAGAAACAACAAAAAATCAAGTTTAGGATGGGTGGAAGGTCAGCTGTTTTCATAATATTATGCTCGTTAAACTCACACGGGTGGAAGTAAAACTGTACTAATTGCAAATTTTGTATTCGCGGTGCAACTCAAAGCGTTGTAAGTAAACCCCGCTGTGTCTCAAAATATGATATCTGGAAAGTATTCGAGTTGCGCAGTAGGTCTCAACGAGGAGAAAAAAAAAAAAAAGAATGACAGAAAAGAAAAGAAATCCAAAACATGTCAGGTTGTTAATTTAAGTTAATATAATTCGCTCAGTGCTGCAGACAGGTAGCTGTTATGTCATGTGTCATTAATAAAAATTATTAGGCTTTTACCAGTTTGTGGGTAAAGATCTATTTGGATATATCATGATTATAAAGGTACCGCAACACATTTTGCGTGGATAAACAAGGTTTGTCTTTACTTTTCTCAATACAATTTCATAAATGATGTTTGTTTATTGTGTCTGTTTCAGAGGGCAAGCAGCTCACAATTCCATCTCTGCGAACATTTTACTTCTTAAAATGTAGCTATAAATATACATGCGCAAATTTTTGTAATATCTCAAATACCAGCATTCAATAAAAACTTGAGCATTACGGAAAAAAAGGAGAATGCATTCATTATATCTTAATAGCTTAATGGAAATGAATTTCCGTTTCTTCTTTAAACAATAAAGTTACAAAAAATTATGAAGCAAATAAAACACAATACAAAATCACATTAGTACAATCAATTACAGTTAAAAAGGCCGAGTAAATTAGTGATTTAGAGCATTCAAAACTCTTTCGTCTCATGTATATGATTAAGTCAGAAAGAACGAGAGGGGCGAATGGAGCAAACAAAAGTGATAATTTTGAGAATCAGACGGAATAATGTAGAAAACTGTGATAAGTTGTGATTTAAAATATGGTAGATCTCTTCGGTCCTACACCAATTAATACGTAAGCTGCAAGATTTTTTAAAAATAAGTTAAGGTTTAACTCGCAGCTAAAAAAAAAAGTGTTGATGGAATCACCACTTAAGATTTTTTTTTCTGCAGTCAAGATGAATTCTTCTCATGAAAAACTCAAGTTTCAACAGCAAATTAATGTTCAGGGGAAGAGGGTTACAATGGGAATTAGTATGGTGGCGATTTCAGAAGGATGTGACGTAACCTATGTCAACCTATAATAGCCTAACTATCGGCCCGCTTATTGCTTCAGCTGTTTTCTAAATTTCGCCTCCTGTACAACGAAGCCGAGGGAAAGGCACAGCATGCACCAAGTTACGATGTAATCGTCCTCTTCGGAGATCCCCGTGTTATAGCCATACTCACAAAACATTAAAAAAAAATAATATTTGAGAGGGCTGGCGGCACAGCGTGTTGTTTGCTTTATTGTCGAGCCTCCTAAAAGTGACGTAGACCTTAACTCGTCTCAGTGAAATCTTACTCAACCGAGCCTTGGTTTGCCTTTGCTGAGCAAGGCAAAGCCTATGCCATTAGCGTGTTGGGAGTAGGATAGTGCACGCCACCCTTGCCCCTCTTGTCTTTTTAGGCTGAAGCTGAGGCATCGAATTTAGTTTTGAAGGCCAAAACATTATTTTTACTTTCAACTTCCAGCATATATGTTTGGCAGCCAGCTTTTTAACTTTTAACATTCCTGAAGCAGCTGGCTCAATGAGGTAGGCTCGTTCCGACTGCCTTTATATTATATATATGCCTCAACACAGATGGCCTAACATTGTTTCACACCGAAGGATATTGTGGTTTTCGGTGAATGGACAAAAGCAGCGAAGCAGAAGACCAGAGCGTTTCGAGACCTGTAGATCATGGTCTCAACTGATATGAAGAAAAGTTCGTGCTAAAATTGTAAAGTGATAATCCATATGGCTGAGCTCGACTATGTCAATGAGCAGGTAAGCCTTAACGACGACTGGTATTACGATAGATCTGGCACGGTAGACATCTCCAACGAGAGAGGGAACGAATTATGTTATACAAGTGGCGTAGATCATCACCAAGATATCCCTTGTGAATCAATCGGCGTCAAAGCCGAGGGAATCTCAAGCTTCGATGCAGTCATCGAAGAATTAGATCTTGATATACACCGTGGAAACGCTGAGCTCGAAGACCACGTTGAAGACGAAATATCTCCCGCTATACAAATCTCTAAAACATTTTCCCTTGCTTCATTTGGCACGCATTCTCAATGCAACGAGCAGCCCTCTCCCCCTCAGAGCGACAAAAGTCAACAAGAAAGCTACAAGCTCACTAACCTTGATAATGAAATTGAACGCAATGGTGATAAGAATACAATATCTTTACAAAGTGACGGCGAGTTACTCAAGGTATACAAGGAAGAACATGTAAATCAAGACAGTGTAAACTCTTTCTCGTCTACATACAAACGCAAAAGAACCAAGAAACGTATCGGGTGTCATGTCATTGACCTAGAGACATTCTCAACAAGTCGGTCTAGCTCAATCACGATGGAATACAACGATATTGGTTCTCAAGCGCCCTGCCCCAGCGCAGACCAGAACCTCGAACATTCTCCAGTGAACAGTTCCATAACCAAAGGCAAGCTTTCTACGTCGACTAGACACACTTTCTTTGGTGACCATTCCTATGGAATTGATGCAATGCATCCAGATGGGGAACAAAGCAAACCTTGCCCATTTAATAGGCAAACAGTTTATTTTGGTGACGAATCAAAGTTTCCGTGTTCTGATGTAAATTTTAGCGATACAAACTACGGGAATGTTGGTATAAGCTCATTTTACTTACCCGATGACAGCGGAGAGTGCCCTACATACACCTATAGCTTAGAACCAATGACAGCTAATTCAATAGAAAGTGAAGAGACTTCTGACATGGTGATAGATCTCAACGAACGATTGCCTGTTGATAGCGGGATATTTGATGTATCGTTGACAAGACCTAGCACGGCTTCCTCTTCACAGGGGTACCTTAGACAGACCAATTATCCTTCTCAAACGAGGGAGACTTTTATACCCGAATGCACTATTAGTGGTGGCAACTTCAAAGACAAAGTTTCTTTCTTTCACGACAGGCAGGTCGCGAGCAGTCCTCAGATGTGTCAGAAAAAGCCAAACCTTGCAACATACGAAATTCCTTACCATGTCAGTAGAGAGGCGTCCTACTATGATGAAATGATGAAGACTTTAAGAGAACCATTCGTGACGGATGAATGCGGCTATATGTACCAACAAGAACACAATTCATCTTTTCTTTGTAATCGTGTAATGCCTTGCCCTGGCTGGGAGTCGATCCCTACACACAAAAACTCTTGTACTCCCATGATCACAGATCTGGTTGAGGAGTCGGGACAGGGTATGTGGTGTTCTTCTGACAGTTTTACGAACTTATTTGAGAGCCGCGAACCCTCAGATATTGCGCAATATACTCATCCTGCCAATATAAAAGACGAAGAGGAAACAGACGATGCTGATGAAATTGGGTTCTTACCTGAAACTGCAGACATTTCTTGCAGCTATCTGAGCCACGGACAAGACCGTTCAAACAGCTACCTCGTCACCGAAAGTCCCCACATGGCCAGATTCACTGCAGCCACCTTGACTCCGCCCCCTTCAGAATCTAGCACTCCCAACCCACCAAGTAATCATGGGTATAACGACGACATGTCCATGTATCAGTGGGCTCCATTCACTTCCTCTTGTTCGCTTTCTGAATGCATCTCAAACGAGACTATTACCTCCCTGAGCCCACTCCAACAGTCACGCCTTCAACCATCATACAACCATGTAACACCCGACTATCTTGACATCAATCTCTTGAGCTATGGCTCTCAAAGAGGAATCGCACGACCGTTTCCATCTATGGCAGATGCAATTCAGTCGGGTCACACTTCGCCATCAACATATCCTTACAATGAAACTGCCATAAGGAAATCTGATCCAAACACAAAGCGGCGTGGAAAGTCTCGCAAGATCCAAATTCAGTCTCACAAGATTTCAACATCGACCCCAAAAGACTCAAAAAGCTTTCGTGACAAGCCTGAACTGGCATCTCCTGGTAACAGTGTTGCTCTTCATGGCATCAACAAATATGGAAAAATCAAACCTCAAACAAAAGGAATAAAGAGCAGTGAGAGCGATAATAAAGCCCCACGCCATAACGAACCCCTCAAGCAACATGCTGTGGACGTGATGACCAGATGGTATGAAGCGAACATCCATAACCCATACCCAACAAAGGCACAAAAGACAGCCATGGCCCAAGAGGGGCAAATTTCTGAAAATCAGGTACATGCATATTACATTGATGATATCTGATAGTTTAGATCAATACCCAAGTCATAGATTTGGCCTAGGAAAAAGCATGAAAACAATTATTCATTTAACCTACCTTTAAAAAACCCTATAGATTCTACCTCCTGCTACTTGCATGCAGAGAAAAAAGAATTTGAGATTGAAACCTGTTAGTCAAGAGTGAAAATCGTACTGCATTAGGCCATGTTACATCCAGATAATCCGTTGGAGGAATTCAAAATCACCCTTCAATGTTCTCTAATCCACACAAGTAGTAGGTCCATATAATTACAACCAATATTTCTATCCATAAAAGTCAATTATCCTTTTTGTTATTGTACTTTGCTTGGTTGTCTTCTTCTTTATTATTACTATTACAATCTGGACTGCATAAAGAATTTATGAAAGATTTGAGAAGGAAATCACACTTTGACATAACAGACATCTGTCTAGACCACAATACTCACTATAAAGAATTATGCTACCCAGTTAAAACTCATAATTTTGAACCTATATAGTAATAATGATAAGTTGTTCAAATCATTACTGCTTGGAAAATATCTTCCCTATTTCACATTCTATATGATCTTATTTTTTCTCCTCACTTGAATTCAGTACTCGATTAATTGACAGTAATTCGGTGCTTTTGAACACATAGATTTCTCAAAGTAGATGTTTATGTTTAATTTTCTGGTTATAACTCTTGTAGAATCTTTTGCCTATTAGCATGAGAATTAAAACTTATGTTAAAACCTAATTCATTTAGGAAACAAAGTCCAAGGTCTCATTTTACCAAGCAAATCCTGTGACCTAGATAGAACATGAATTCTAAAAATTTTGATCCAGTTCAACGTTGGAAATAAGCTACACTATATAGTGAAAAATGATATATTCCTCAGCTTTTAGACAATATAAATAAACTGTTCTATAAAACATGAAGTTTCATGGTTTGTGGTAGTTGATGACATGGTGATAAAAATTTAAATTAACAAAAATACATTTCATAATAGATTATAATATCACTGTCATCTCTATTGCTTAAACCATAACATAATTACATTAACAGTCATTTGCTTATAGTGCTTTGATAGTTAATTTTTAAGTTAATACCACCATCACAGTGTCCACTACTGTTTATTGTATAATCAGCAACATTAGTACTATCAGTATAATAAGCAGACAAAACAATGCCCATAATCCCAGAAATAATGAAAGTGATGGAGAACATTAGGGCAACCATGGCAGTGTCAGATAAGTTTTGGAAATAGTATATTACCCTTTGTGACCTTTTTTTTTTCATTTGGCCTAATACTAGTCTATTGAATATCAAATATTAGATACAATTGTAAAGAGAGCGAGATTGCTGATATCCATTTGAACCTATTTGATTATAAAAGATTTTTAATTTCTGAAATTATTTCTTTCAGGTAAAGTCGTGGTTTGCAAACAAAAGGAATCGTACCCACAACACAAAACCCAAAGTCCAGAAACGAGCAATGGAGCAAAAGCTGAAAGAGCTGTTTAAAGATCTCAAGAAAACCAACTCAACAACAGCAACTGATAATACCCACATCATTCAGCAGCTGTCTGGGATTATTCAACATTGCCACATGAAGGTGGAGTAACTATTTACAGATTGCCAAGGATAACATTGCCACATGAAGATGGAGTAATTATTTACAGATTGTCAAAGATAACTTTGCCACATGGTTGGAATAATTATTTACAGATTGGCAGAAATAACATGGCCACATGAAATTGGAGTAATTCTTATCTTAACAGATTGGCAGAGATCAAGATGACAAAATTCGTTTCATCTTATGCCAGTTTTTCCTCTTTTTTTTTTCTTTTTGTCAAATGGGGGAAAAAAACAAATAGTTCCCACAAAAATTATGATATCTAAATTTCCTGTGGATCATCAAAACAATCTATAATTTTATACTCCAAAGAAATATGATCCAGTATTTTTCAAACATTCAATAAGATTGGCTAACATTTTGACTGAAACAGATCCCTCTCCAACATTGTGAAATATACATTTTTCTGTGGTTATTTTTTCTACTTTTGATTTTCCTCTTTAAAGACTTATAAAATAAATAATTATCTGTTCCATCATCTAAGGTAGGATTGAGTCCTGAGAATGACATAAATTGAATTAATTTTCCAAATGCCAATGTTAGCATAAAAAAAAAAAGTTACTTTCAAAACCAAATTATTTTAAATAAATATAAATTCAAATTTGATCTATTTATGTCTTTCTCTTGCAAATTGTTTCCCTTTGAATTTATTTGTCAGCCACAATTGAGCCTTGACCAAAAGTGTATAAAAAAACAAAGAAAGGATATGTGTCTGCTCTTAGACATTAAGAGTTAGAGGAGGATTTTGCATCATTTTTTAAAAGTGCCTGCAGCAAGAAAAGCATTTTTCCTTTGATGTTAACTGTGATTAATTAGTAAAAAGAATAACTTGTTTTGAACCTAGCAGTCATATTTTGATTATGTATGAAGTCAAAACGTGGAAAATAGAAACATTGGTAACTTTAAAAAAGCTGTTGGAACATATTATGCCATTGTATTCACACATACCAGAATCATAAATTAAAATTAATGTCTTTGTGATAAAACTGATTTTGGTATAACATTCCACTTCCTTGGATCCTAATTCTCCCTCATTCACACCTGAAAGTGACAATATCTAAAGAATGAGTGCATGTGATAAAGCATAACTGTCTATACATCTTTCTGTCTCTGCATCAGTGAGCATATGTACAAAAGCTCTTTGTATATTGTGCTTTTTATTTTGGAAAATGTAAACTTATGAAATATTTTTTTCTTGCCCTGCAATTGTTGGGCACTGCTTTGTGTGATAAACTAGCTGTGATTATGATATTGCTTATATGTAAGGAAAAATGAAAATTTCTGAGGATTAAAAACATGAATACAAAAATAGTCTACATTGCAATTTAAAATAGTCAAAAATAGGATACCAATGGCTTTCAGCCGGTAATCCAGATATTAAATAGTGGATTTTTCTTACATCATTGCAAAGACTTGTGGTCTTCAATCTATTTGAGATATAATATCAGACAGCTTTTAGGTCATTCAGTATTGAATAAAAGCTTGAAATCAGAGTGTCTTGCTCTTGTGAGCTCTGTAGGCTGGAAAAAGATATTTTCAAAACTACAATCTTCTACATGCATTTGCAACTTTTTGAACAAAGCATCCTAGATTCCTTTATTACGGTGTGATAGCCTAAGGAACATACAACATTTTAGAATCAAAGCTTTTCGTGCAAGCTTTATTGGCGATGTAGTATATATCAAGATTTTTTATATTTATGACTGAATGATTGACTGATTTTCATTTCAGTAAGAGGCATTAGGTTTTTTTTTATCTTAGTAAAATGAATATAAAGTTTCTTTTTAAGACCACATATGATAAGCAATTCAGATGTTTTTGTTTTTTAGAATGTGATGAAAATAATAACACATAAGGCTCACTACATGGCCTAATATTTGATGATAATTCTACTGAAATGTTCAATAAAAAAAAAGATAGTACCCATTGGTTGGCAAAGAATGTAACCATAACCCAATGTTTTTTTCTTTTTTGATGAATAAAATCAAAATGATAGAAAAAACAGTAAAAATGCTTTACTGTTGATTAGTGATGATTTTTGGTACGCAGAAAACTCCCATTACTGCAAAGTTATAATTTCAATTTTACTTATATTTTCAGCGACTGATTAAAACCATTTACTTTTGTTTATTTCGTTTTGTGTTTTTGTTTTGTTTTTGAACAGTATGAATTCCAAAGGAATGTTATTTATTCCAATGTAAAGATTGTCATATAAGATATCTGAATATGCTAGTTATGAGACTATATTTTTCTACCACTGTATGTCACAATCGTGTTCAAAATCATATCTTACATTAGTCACCCATGAACAGTATTTAAGTTCTTCAACAAAACAAAACAAAATTTCTCACATTTATCAAAAAGGAGTTTATACATTTACCAAAAATTTGACAGGAAAAAACACAAGAGAAGACAATGATTTATACCTTAGTTTTCTATCCCATAAAAGCCATATTTTGCCAACTTCATGTTCTTGGAAAAGATACGTGCAAACTACTTTCAATAGTTTTATTAGGGATGAATAATGCGAATAGCACTTACTTGCTCATACCATGCAGCGACAATCGTCTCCTACAAAACAGAAAAAAAAAAAAAAAAAGATAAGTATCGCAAAGAAGAGAAAAAGATAATAAAATCGTATTACAAAAGGAATGGTGGAGACTTTATTTTTTAATTGAGAAACCACTTAATTAAAACAATATTATGATAAGCAATATAAGATGTGTTAATACCAGATGGATGAATGCTAAATGATCAATTTCTAAATTTGAACATAACAATATCCCCATTCTTGCAAAGAAAAAAAAAAGATTAACAGCAAGTATGTAAATTAAAATGACCAAACATGCATCAAACACCTTTATTGACAATTTTGCTCAATCTTGAAGGCTAAATGGAAGAATATCAATGACAGGCTAGCAAAACTGTCAAGATGAGCCAATTCTAAAATTGAAAAACTCTTGACCTTATATTCTCACTATATCAGTTATTATTTTTTGGATATTATAAAAAATTTATAAATCTCAAGAGACTGCTGTTAATCGTAGGTTAAGGTAAAAAATGTTCAGTCTTTAATAAAAGGTAATCACAAGAAAAACAATTTTATAAAACTTTCAAATTACTTCAATTACTTAAAGTGTAAATTGAATCTGAAGCAATGGCATGGGTCTTTCAAGATGATTTATGTAGGTTTACCATAGTTATTTAAATTTGGAAAGGTTTACAAGAAAGTGGGCTATTAAAGTCTGATTGTTGCTATAGAAGAATTATTGGAACACTGCTGACAACAGGGCATCATACTGGTACTCATCTCCAAAGGGTTTACAAGCATAAATCTAATTTCTCAGTCAACTCAAGTGAGCAAACAAAAAAAAAGGATATATTGATGATAGATATTCCGGTTCACATGATGGTTTTGTCCACTTATTGTATGCGTGATCTTCTTCAATGTCAGATACAGTTTTGGGTGGACTTAAACATTAAGGTTATATATTAAACCCACGACAAACAGTTACTTTGCTGAAGTCTCATTAAAAAACAGCAAAATTTAAAGTCATGGAAGTAAGTTCTATTTATATGCATAATGATGATTAGCTAAACCATGTCTTTAAGGTTAAACCGATGAGTGTTTTTCAAAGATTTTCTTCAACAAAACACCTTAATTATGACTCTGTAAAACTAGACAAAGCATTTGAATTCAATTCTACACAGAGGTTCAGTTTCTGCTAGTGTATCTTGAGATAATTTGGTATGAAAAATTTTCAAGCACCTGGCATCTAATGCTCTCAAAATAATTCACTTAATCTGAAAACAAAACAAAATACAATAAATTTTTTTTAAAATTTCACAGGAAATGACCATTTTTTTTATTTATTTATGTACAGATTCCATACCTAGATACCCATTTCAAAACAATGCATCAGAAAAGTTCTTATCAGGAGTTTTTGTGTCAATCTAAATCACTATGAATGGTCAAATGCTGTATAACAAATATTATGTACTCAATGCAATTAACTTTTCATTTTATAACCATTTCTTCCATTCATTGTTTGTTCTGATTTTTATAGCACTTTCCCATCATCATGAAACATGAATTAGTACGCCTTTGCAGATGAAAAAGCTATTTTTTTTCCATCTTTGAAATAGCGTAGCAGTTAATTCCATACTTAAGCAGAGGATTTGAAATAGATTCCAGTCATTGTGTTTTGATAGGAGCTATTTAAATAACTACCATAGAGGTTTTCTGAGTCTGTGTCTGGAAAAGATCTCTGCAAATTTTATTTTTACTTATGCAGTGGAAATCAAAAGTTAACCGACTTAAAAAAATCAATTAAAGAATAACCTTGGTAAAATTATTAATAATTCTTTGCTTTCCATTGGATAATAGCACAAAAAGAGGAAGCAGAAATTTTAGATGAAAGGAAAAAAAATGATCAGCTATTGAATTGTGGCTGACTTTATTTGTAAGTAGCAATATTGCAAATTTTTTTAAATTTCTAAGATAATTTTTTGGAGAAGATTTTCTGATAACTCAGTAAAACAATCACCCTGAATTTAAGGAAACCTATCGCTGTGATAGATTTGCAAAGTGCTGGCTATACAGAGATAAGTATAGCAATACATCAACATTGAATTTGCAGCAGGCATGTATCAGTCAGATCAGCATAGGGATAATTTAAGCTTGGTTTAGACTTCTGTCCATTATTAATAAATGTTGCTAAAATCAAAACCAGTGGTGTCATAACAATGACTCTTATTTTTTCAACACTGGATTGATAGAATCTTCATATAAAAAGAAAAAAAATCATGGGTTGCTAGAGAATCTAGAGAAAGAATAAGTTTAAAAAAAAACTCTTTGAGCTTAACAGAATGAATTTTAGCATAGAGCAACAAACAGCCTTTATTTTTGTATAAATCGTTTTCAAGATTATAAAGTACACAGTACAAAAAACAACAAAGAATAAAATTTGTATGTAGAAGATAAGAACTAAAAAGTTTGTATTTATTAGGGAACATAGTTTTATTTCATAAAATATAGTAAAAATCAAACATTCCCCTTTATGTCTGTTTATATTGTTTTATTAATCTTTAATAAAAGCACACTGACATGAAACACCCACCATGTATATGTAACTTGTGAAAAAACAAACAACACCATCAGGTACAACTGTGACCAAATCCACAAGCAAATTGCCATAATTTCTAGTGACAGCTATTAAGAAAAGCAAACAAGAGAAAAGTAAGTGATTAGATTAGCTTAATTATTGGTAATATGAAAAATTGCAAGTACACAGTTCATTTTGATTTTCCCAAGAATGGTATGTCACTAAATGTTACATTACTCAACAGAATAAACAGTTTTAGCATATTTTCTGTTCTACTGATAGATTTTAAGATCACCAGTTTATGACAACTGAGAGATACAGAGGAGAGAGTATGACGTTTCTCATGTTTTTATTTGGCATTTAGTAATATCAGTATTTTACTGTGGGATGCATATCAGACTTAACTTATATACATGATTTTAATCTGTCAGTTAAAGTTTATATGACTTTGTCAGGCAATAGTATGGTTCATCCCAACAAACCATATTAATAAACGACACTTCTAAAACGTGTCATCTCAGATTTTTTTTAATCACACAGAGATGGATGGAAAAAATGACCATTTGTATCACAACAGGGATGATGAAATATATCCTATTGGGAGAAAAAAACGACACACAACAATTTTCTGACTCTAGAAAGAACACAACAGCCTAGGATGGTACATGTTTAAAAAATTCAAGACCAGCCAGACTGAGATGTGTTCTTGTGGCGTGTGGTGAGCAGCAGAGATCACAGAGCACATATTGCAAGCCTTAAAAAAGAATTACCTCAACTTTATGAAATGAATGCTCCCACAAAAAACTACATGGATCTCTGGCAGTGTTACAAAAGACCACAAAGTTCACTGTCAGGGCAGGAATCGTTGATTGACAGAGAATGAACCATGAACGTAAAGAAGAAGACAATCACGCTTTAAATGGTCTATAGAACCTATATGTATAGAGCCAGTATTTGAGATGTAAAGTGCTCATTTCCTTCCAATGTCTTGCTTTAAATATAATGCAGGCCCTTAATCAATATGCAATATGCAGAAAATCAAAATAAACCCAATTCTCTTTATTTTTTTTTTCATTTGGTTAAATGTACACATGAATTAAAGCTAAAAAAAGTATATGAAAAATACTCCAAAAATCTCGAAAAACGGGGTATCTCCAAAACTATTTGTGACTCACCTATGTCTTCTCGGGTTTCAAACTTTGAGCTTATGGCAACTTGATCATTCCCTTTACTGACAATCTAAATATGGAAAGACAAAAATTATTGTGCAGGAAAGACAAAAATTATTGTGCACAGACTTAAAGTATTGGGAAAATACTTGAACTCTAATGATTGTAACGTCATTGTGACCTTCATGATACAAGCCCCTTCATACAGACACACCTCAATTCTTTGCTTTACTCATGTAAACAATGTTGCTAGATTGTCTAACATTTCTAAAGTCTTTCTCAGAGTAATATATGGGGACATATAATACAGTACATAAAATAAGCTCATTCGCCTGTCGTATGTAAAGAAAATAAATTAAAATTTAGACAAACATGCTAAAACAATGATATTTTGTTTAAATATAAAGAGAATGAGAGCTAGAAAAAAGTTTTGAATCCTGACATGTTTTCACTGAAAGTGTTCTGATTTGAACAAGACTAAATATTGTATTTTTCAACTGCACATAACTTAATACCAGAAAACAATTTTCAAGTTTTAAAGATTATTTTCAAGTACTTTTTTTTCAAAAACTCTTAGAAAATTTAGAAAGTATGATAGCAATCTGCAAAGAAAAAATTGAGAGCTTTTACAATTTCTTCATTTTCAATCACTCCATGTGCTGTTTCAAGTTTCAGTAAAATAAAATCCTATGTCCAGGTAGAGGTAAAACATTTTATATATACTAAAGGTATGCATACTTTTTCAATTTGCATCATATGACAATGCCTTTGTTGCCATTCACAAGATGAAAAGAACTCTTCACAGAACTATTGAAAAAATTACAAAGAAAACTCACCATTGGGCAAATGCAGGGTCTAGCAAGTGTCATAGTGAATGTTGCCATGGTTACAGGCTGAAAGTCAAGTATTTTGGGGTACATATCTAAAGGGGACAGAGTCTGCAATCAAAGAGAAACCAAAATCGTTAGTATGTTTCTTTGTATACAAATTTGTGTTACATTTATTGCAAACTATTTAAGATAGGTTGCTTGAGAAACATTGCAGCAGAACGTAGTTGAAATTCAAACTATTTATCAAAGCATACTAGATCTTACTTATATAGTTAATGATAAAGCACTTCAAGATTAGATATTCAGATATTCTTTCTCAGAGCCTAAATAGGAAACACATATGGCAGACAAGCAAAGAAGACATACATACTCAGTTTGTTAGTTATGATATCATTAGTTTTTCTTTTTTGTTTTTTAGTAACATATGTATCACTCCTAAACAGGTTATCACTACTTTACCATCTTTACTTGAATAGGAAGATAAAAGTAAACATCACTTTGCTATCAGGAATTATGAATATCTCTAAATAATATATATCAAACTGATCAGATAGAAAGAAAAGTTTAAAGAAGTTAAAACTTCTGGGAATCAATTATGGAGGAATCTGTGATGGGGATATTATTTGTGAATTTTCTTCGTTAAGCATTCATAGAAAAGCTAACACTACAAAGTCAGCACTTGAATATACTATTTATGCAGCCTGTTTTTCAAATTATGAAACATGAGGCATGCAATAATAAAGCATGTCATCTAATCATACATGACAATCTTTTCAAATTTATTTTAAAAAATCTTATACCAAATAAACTAAAACATTGAAATTAAAAAAATAATGTTGATTTTAGTTCATGCTTTTCAAGCGGTTTGAAAGGGCTCATTTTAAAAAAAAAAAGTTTTCATCCAGCCCATGCAAAAAGAGACCTGCCATGAAGTCTTTTCCCCAAGTGCATCTGCACTTATAAGGGTATCATGAATGAGTTTTAAGCACTAAATTTCATAAAAATTTGTTAATTTTAAAGATTATACGAATATATTTCATGAGAGTTCTTCCATTCGATCACTCTTCCAAAGCAAAACAAAAGTTAAGTGATTGGTTTTGTGTAGGTATTTAACCATCAAGAATTAAGAGACTGGCATCAGTCAAAATAGACACTGATATAATAAAATGATGTAACACATGATAGAGTTGAAAAAGTGGGCTTTTTTTTGTATATTAATTTTTTTTTTTTTTGCAAAGGTACACAGTTATGTAGTTTTCCTCGATTCTTACCCCTGAAGTAACAACAACTGACTGAAAGCGATCAAATATTGGTTTGACTGCAATTGTTGCATCTAAACAACTAAAGTTCATGATGGGATTTGAGATGGAAGGTGTGCGATCATCAAATGGCTCGATGATAAGACAGAAGCCTGCAGAAAAAGAAAAATTTTAATTCTTCAAAGTGGTAAATTACGAAATTAAAAAAAAAAAGTGTATGGACAACATAAAAAAAGACAGGAAAAGCCAAATAAAGGAGAGCTAAAAAAAAATTTTCCAAACAGATATTTGAACTCTTAGTTGTTTTTATATTTGCTTGTTAATTAAAGACCATCAAATATCTTGCGTTTCTAAATAATTATCTTGACAGCAAAACTCTAGCATTTTATAACCACCACTCCAAAAGAAACAAATGCCTTTGGGTTTTTATTGTTTTGTTGTTTTTTTTTGTTATTCTTTTTTTTTCACTTGCAATACCTTTTGTATATGTGCTGATGAGGGTGGCAAAACTAGCCACTAAAGATATAGCTGAGTAATCTTTTACGTCTGCCAGTTCAAGGGTCCTTAACAAGGACGATAGTCTCTCTGAGCAGAATCTGAAAAACAAGGTTCAGTAAAGAGAATGATCCATGCTTCAACGGAAGGATTTCTCCAATTGTTAAATTTTTTATTTCAAAATCAATGAGAAGAAAAAAAACCACCTCTCATTTGTGAACTTAAAATATGCCATAAGGAATAATATTTTGTCTATCAAAGTGAAAAAAATCATTTTCGCAAATATGGTTGAAAAAAAAAAATAGAGTGAAGGTGGACATGATTAGCTTCAATTGGTTTGAATTAGTCTATAAAAAGTTTGCTCACCTTAAAGGTTTCCTTTCTATGCAGACCTTGGATTGGCAATCTTTAAGGAATGATGGAGGTGTCTCGGACACAACATGCTGGACTCGTAATCTTGTCTTCAAGTACTCCACAAATCTTTTCATGAAGCCAACAAAGTGCTCAGCATTTCTGATACTTCCTGGGATAGCCTCTTAAAATAAAAATAAAGAAAGGGAAAGTCATATCTATTGACCTAAAATCAGTATAAAAAAATGAATAATTTAAGAATGTGAAACATAAAGAGTTAAAAATTACTTAGGCCATAAACACGTCTTCCTGAATAAGGGATCTGAATTATCCTTGCAAGTGTGTCTCTCTTTTAATGTTGAACATTATAAAACAAAGTAAGAAGACCTTACAAACAGTTTTTTTACCACAAGTATTAATAAATGCCAACTAAATTGTTTTTACAAGAGACAGCATTCAGCAAAAGATATATAAATCAGTTGGATAACCTTTCAAGATCATCTACTTTTAATGAAAAAAATAAATCTAGCTTTTCTAAGAATAATGATTGTATGACTTCATAATATCAAATATTTGGTAATACCCGTCTTGGTGTATTCAATACATGTTTTAAGATATAGCAAACTTTCTTCAAGAGTGAAAAAAATGTTTTTGAGATTTTTTTTTTACAGGATCATATTAGTTCTTTTATTTATCAGCCTTCAATATAATTTGATTTTGAACTGATATCCCACTACAACAAAGTCAATGTAAGCCATAAGAAGAGCATATTGGGTAAAACTGCTTCCCATTTTTTCTCTGATTTCAGAATTGCTTTTTTTTTTCAGCTATGTCAAATTTGAATTTGTCTATAATATTTTTCACAGCAACCTGAGTTTCTTTATTCTAATATTAGTCAAATGCAGAAAGAAAATGTTGATCAAAGGAACACTTTTTTTTTGGTACAAATAATTAATTTATAATGTATTAAATGCTAGTTGGCTTGTTAAAAAGAAGTTCTCAATAAGATCAAAGAGTATAAAAATTTAGAAGAATTAAAAAAGAAACATGTTGCTGAATTTTCCCCATATTTCATCACATTCTCAATATAAGTCTGGTAGTATTTTGCCTTTAAGGTAAAAAAAAATTTTCCACCATAATTTTGTAAATTTTCCTGGGAGTCCACTGGAAATAACATATTTTTTTTTTATTTTTTTGAAAAAACAATGATGAGAAAAATATGAAAGCAAATAATCTAGGATTATCTTACCTTGAAGAATTTCATCTGGTATAACTGAGGGTATAAAGACAAGAAAAGTATTTGAGACAAGAAACAAAAGAACAAGCTCATTAAAAAAGGTTGAAAGGAAAGGCAGTAGTAAACAACCAGGAATAAAGAAGAAAAATAAACATTGAAAAAACTAAATAAATAAAAGCAAGCAAGCAAGCTGAAGAGCCTTTCATTATTTTTAATGCTCTGCAACAGTCATTGATATGATAAAGGTGCAGAACAGAGAGAACTGCCATAGAATGCCCTTCTTCTTTTCTTATTATATGAGTATATTTTAAGAAACCTATTGCCTACCAGGATTAGCCAGGACCATATCTGTTTCACGTGCAACATATGTCTCTCTCAGCCCTTCAACCATTCTCTTGTATTCATTTTTCAGTCGATTTTCATCCACCTCTTTAATGCTAGAGATAAAAGCAAATTAGTACATACAGTCCATGAAGCATAATATATATCCATAAACATACTCAGTTAAAAAAAAAAAGATGGAAGATGATTATTTGATGCTGAAACCATTGAAAGTAAATTAAGCAAATATGTTTTAAAAAAAAATTATGGTGAAAAAAAAAATTGGAAATGAGAATGGAGTCTTCCAAATGTAAGATTTAAAATAAAAAAAGCTTGATCAAACGGAAGAAATGAATATCAAAGATTTAAAACTCTATAACTTTGTGGCATACCTGATGTTTGGTGTTCCAAACAAGGAGCACATAATAACATTCTTTTTTTTTTTTCTTAAATTCATACATACCACAAGAGGTTTGAATATTGCAAGGTTAACAAAAAAAAATCCTTTCTTACCTTTTAATGTGCTTGCTGAGATCCTCTATGTTTTGGTTGCATTTGTCTATCGTTCTTCTTGTGATTTTTACACTCATTGATTCCACACATACATTGTCTGAAAGAATGAATTTAAACTATATTGAAGATATGGTATTTGTGAAGTGTCGTGTACAAAATACTCAAATAAACTGAGCTCTTTTTATGTAAAAATCAAATCACATTGAACCACAAGAAATTGATGCAATCACTTTAAAAAGGAATTCAAATTTTGTAATGAAAATTTTTTTTTGCTTAAGAAAAATATGAATATTCTTTTGTTTGTGATAATATAAGACTATCTGAAACAGGCATTTTCCTTGAGAACATACATTATAGTCAGATAACATTCTTGTACAGAAGGATTATGTGGGTGAAGTTGAAGAGATGCAACAACTGTTTTTTACAAAGCACACATTTCATAGTGACAGGCAATAGCATTTGTTAAATAAGAACTGCTATAAACAGAGCAATGAGCAGTCTTTGCAAATCATTAAAATTACCATCCATACTAACCTATGTTATGAGCTTCATCAAATACAACAACAGATTGACTGGACAACTCTTTCGAGACCAATTCAGCAATTTTGGGATCCAGAAGGTAATAATAGCTGTAAATGACAATATGAGCTTGATTGATCTGAAACAAACAAAATTTATTTCTATTATTTTGATATATCACAAAGTCTTTAGACTTTGTTTTACTGTATTACCTTTAAAAAATTGAGAAAATGTTTCCTTTAGTTCCCTAGAAAAACAATACACCAAACATATAAGGCAAAACACTGACAGCTGATGAAAAATTTTACTGAGAAAAGAAATCTTTTATATTAAATTGATAGCTACAAATCTGTGAGATTTACAGTAAATTCACAATATTGTAAATCATTCTTGGATGCAATACTTTTATATTTTCATGGTTTACAAGTACATTGAAACCTATCAAAGAAGTGATGCAAGTAATTGTTGATGATGAGTTTGTAAGATAGATGTTTCCATAAAACAAAATTTAGCTAATCACAAATTTAATAATCAGCCATCACAATGAATACTTACGGTATACCTTGCTAAAAAATATGGACACCATCCATGCTGTCTCCCATACTCTCTGAGGTCATCCTAAGTAGAGACAGAAATCGAGAGTGAGGACATTGCATAATAGAAATCTTATTCTAAAAATTAATGGGCAGTGTCTTATTCCCATTTAGTATGTATGTACTGAGAAGGTTAAAACTTAGTTTAGTTGAATTAACTTTGCCTACTTGTTGAATCTTTTGATTAAAAACTGCAATTAAAGCTCATATGACTCTTCATCAATGCTTAATTATTGCTGAATGATTGCCAACTTACAAGTCCATATATTCCAGGTGGTAGAGGAACATTTCGTCCCTTTGAGTCAAAGTCCTAGAAAATAAATTAAGTCAAAATTAAGTTTAAAAAATTGATTTAAACAATCCATGAATAACATCTATATAAAGGAGTCATAGTGGATAACACTTAATGACTTGATATTGCACCCAAAAGAAGAAAGCAACATGTTAATTTTCTACAATTATGGTGGCCTTCTGAGCAGTGCCAAATAAAATTAGCAGGGTAAAAATATGTTTTTTTCAAGAATGCCACAGGGATTTTACATGAGAGTAAATTCTTAAAAAGTTTCATGTCAAATTATATACTTTAGCATACCTTTAATACCACACAGGGTGAACGTATAGTTTAGAAAATCAACTTTTTGCTGCTGGAATTTCCTCATTTCTTTCTTCACACTGAACTTGTTATTACTGTTTCACATTCTTTACACTATTTCAAATTTTAAACAAATTCACTGGTTCTATGATATTCCTTAACATAACAACACTTTTCTAAAACTTGACAATGTCAGAGGAAAAATAATAAAGAAAAAACTCAACAAATTAGAAGTTCCAACCTCATAAAAATCACAGATTGCTGTATTTGGGTTACTTTTGTGGCGATTGCGAACAAATGATGCTGTTAGTTGGTGACATTTACCATCAACAACTTTCCCATCTCTTTCTTGGCTGACCTGGGTAGAAGATGGGCATTGAAAAACTTCTATAGCTTTAAATTGAAGTGTTAAACAAACATTTATTCTACTTATTTGCTGAGTTTGAGATGCCTCAAGATATAAAGTTTTGAGTTAAGAGCATTACATGTCCACACATAAGTGCAGAATAAAAGACTAATTAGTCTGGTTCTAAAATTATGCATTTTTTTCTATTACACTGAACTACTGGGGATCTTTAAAATGGATGTTGGAAGAAATACATTTTCATGAAAATGTTTATTGTGGAGTCTGTATGTAATATGCTTGACACAATGTGACTTCTAAAAGTTCTGTAAAGTATATATATGACTGACTAGATATTCAAAACAATGGATTTCTTCCGTTCATATGATGTAAAAATTTTAAATAACTTTACTGAGAATACTGGAAAATAACTTACCTCTGGATGAATGCACATATTTTTCTTTGAACTGAGGGCAAGACCAACGAAGCTGGGTGCCTCCCCTGTCTCTTGCAAATAATATTCCATTAAACTTCTTAACTCCTCAACAACCTGTTCAAAGCATTTGAAATGCATTTAAAATTACACAACCCTTTTATATTTGGACACTTTAAATTGACAAAATTTTATTGAAGAAAATAATAATAGCCAATAATTTGTTGTTATAACCTAATGGCAGAATAACCCATTTGATTTCTGATAAATATTTATCATTGATGTCTATGGATAAGGCACATTTTCTCCCAACATCAAGGCTGATTTACATTATGTTGACTGAAGGATGAATCATTAACTAAAATTTGATTGGTACCTTACAGTTTATGGTTACTTGATTAAACAGCTCCATTTCAGAGCCCACTTCTTTGAAAAACATTCGTGGAAAATCATAAAAACTTCAAACAACTATCAAACCACATTAACTTTACCTTGCAGAATCTATATGAATTTTATTTTTTAAGCCAAGCCTAATACGCGAAATGTAAAACTAAACAGGATCAAATATATTACAAAACTAAAAGAAAAAATGATCATATTTGACACAACTTTTACCTTTTCAAGCTCTGGAACTGTTCTTGAACAATAAATCAACTTTGTTACATCAAATGGATTTGCCTGAGTAGACATAAATGGAAGAAAAACAGCAAGCATGAAAAATATAGTCACCATTCAAAACATTAGAATAAACAACATAAAAACTGTTGTGAGAAATTAAAAAAAAAGTTTTAGAATATTTAAAAACAAACAAAAAGTCAAGCAAAATCCTGTGATAAGTCTAAACATAGATAACATGATCAAAGCATGGCCATCTTTAAGTGACTCAAACATAATCTTTACAAAAAATCTATTCATAAAGAAGATACAGTTTTGCATGCCTCTTTGGCAAAAATAATAGAGACTGAAATAATTTGAAATCAAGATAACTTACCTGCATGTATGCTGTGATTAAGGCTAAAAGGGACACAGTTTTTCCGGTACCTGAAGGCATCTCCAGCACACAATGACCCTGAAAACATAAAGAGAAAAGGTCATAAATGTGTAATCATTTTCTGCTGCTAAACATCTGCTTCAATAATATTTCTGCGTAGAACAGAGAAAAACTTTTTGACTTTCTCATATCTAGAAAAATGAAACAAATAATTTTTGAAACTAATCCTCATTATGGGTGATTGTTAAATATCCTGAAAACAATTTAGAAGACTTGGTAAAGGATAATGAATTTTAAGCTAATTTCTTTTTGGGTAATATTAAACCATAGATCTTTTTGATGGAGGTTTTAAAGGATATGATAATGAAGAACCAATTATAAAAAAAGTGATTTTTCTTGGTACATGACTCTTGAAAACTGGGCATAGAAGAATGTACATCATCTTTTATAATTTTTACAGTTTGAAACAAGTCTTTTATTTTTTAATAAAGGATTTCATGGTAAAATGTTTTTCATTTCAATTCTTTTCAGTTTGTAGGTGGAAATTGTTTATATTTGCAGGTATAATCAGAAAAAGAAATATAGTAAGGCTACTAAGGTAATCAGAGGATGATAAAATGCAAATGTTTTATTATTTAAAACAAAAAAAAAAGAAAAAAAATTCCTTTAAATGTTTTTTTTTACGGAACAATATATTTTGTCATGATATCCTTCAAACATTAATAAAAATAAACCAACCTTGGCATCAAGAGTTCTTTTTAATTCTTGCATGTAAAGAAACTGCTCTGGGTATATATAGTCATATGGAAAATAGACGAGAAGCCCATCTACATTAAGCCTGAAGAAAGAATAAAAGAAAGTTCATATAAGAATCTTTGACAAGACCTTGTGAAAATCTAGCTCTATGTTGTGTTTTGAAAGCATTGGCTGCTTAGAGGCAACAGGTTTGCGCTAAATATTTACCATCCCTTATTTATTTTAGTTAGTTTGTGTGTTCATACTCTTTAAATGAGGTAGAAATATTTTGATACTGGTACTAAGCGTCATCAATTAGACTTATTAACAAAAAAATGCAGCAAATTTTTAGACACCTCAAAATATTCTCTTATCTGCTCTGTTTCCCACCTTATTAGGTTATCCGCAGAAACACAAAAAATATAAAAGAATAATTCTACACATCTTTTTATTGTTTCCAATCATGAGGGAAAATAGCTTGAAAAAATGTTGGACGGACTAACAAAGTGGCTAAATGTAGGACGAGTGATAGATGCATTAAAAGTGGTGAAGGATCAAGATGTGTGGAACGTCATGATTGCCAATGCTAAAGAGCAGGGCACCTGATTTATTGCTTGATACCTGTGAGCAGAAACTGGGTAGCAAACTAGATGTAGATTAAACATAAGGATCTACACTGTGTTAAGTGTTCACTAAAATCAATCTAGAATGGCCTGAAGGGTTTGATAGAAAAATAGTTGCACTAAATTCAACAGTGACTTTACATTTGTCAAAATTTGTTTCTCACTCTTGGATGGAAAGAATAAAAAATATAAAAATCAGATTATTACAAGTTAATGCCTAATCTGCTAGCTTTCAACATTGCTCAACACACTGCTTAACATGTTAAATCTCATTGGTTTACTTGACATTTATCTTATTCTTTCACTAAAGACTTCACTCATAGCTCTTTTGATTTGTCCAACCCATCTCTTTCATTAGATATCCTATGAGTCAGTTCCACTCTGCTCACCAAGCATAAATTTACCAGATAATTTAAATCATCACTGGCTCATCATTAGCATTAGTGTATTGATGAGTGATCACACTTGAATTTTGGCTTAGATTCTTCTTAAATTCTAGGCTAGGTTTGTTCCATTCATCCATCATCACAATTTTTATACATATCTTTTTTAGACATATTTATTAAAAGTCTGGATTTAGGATTAAACATTTGGTAAAAATTTTAAAATAAAACATATTCTTTTAAAAAAAATTTACTTACTTCATGGTTTTTTATAAAGGCGGATGCACTGAGCGTAGGATCAATTTTCAACAGGGTCTCCTGAAATGAGCATGCAAGAGACATTACAAAATGACCCATTGGAACTTATCATCTATCTCAAGATAATTTACCAAAATATTTTAGATTATGATTCACTTACAAGTCCTATTAATTTTTCGAAATGTCATCAACATAATAAATGAAGGAGATATCTTTATTCAAAGTTGCATGAAAATCTCAAATGTACATCAAATTACTTCAGTTGCACTCAATAATTTTAACATACGATGAGGAAAACAGACATCTAAGAAAAGAACATAGTCCATAAATATGAACACCATAGATCTACAATACAATGCTGAGTGGGCATACATCCCTTCAGTGTTACAGTTATAGACTTTATGATCAAGAAACATATCTAACGATAGGAAATCTATCAGCAGCAAGTATAAAAAATGATTAGCTTCTATGTGTTTAGGCTGACCATTCATACCTCTACACTTGCTTCTTTGACAGAAATGCCAAATCTAAGAAAATTGTGCTTAGCGTCTCATTTATAACAGTTTAAAAAAAAATCACTGTTGTGAACAGGTTTTTAGTTTTACTTGTGAGACAGACTTGTAAAACAAGAAGATTTTGATTAATTCACTGTAAAACTCTATGAAGTATAACATTTTTCTCCAAGAGAATTGTGACTAATTAAAAAATATTTTCATCCTACTGCAAAAGTGCAACTTGAGGTTATCATAATCAGAAATAACTTTTAATTTGTTAAATTATTTTTGATTAATAATCTTTTGTCTCATCATTTTGATTTAGTGTGTCTAGACATCCCAAAGTGCTGAATTGTAAATAACTATAATTCAATTACTTCCCATATGTTTTATAGAGCCCACAACCAATTCAATCTTTATAAAATGATTGATGACATAAGCCCTAAAAAAATAGAGAGTGTATAATAGAGCAAGGAAGAGAGAGAGAGAGAGAGAGAGAGAGAGAGAGAGAGAGAGAGAGAGAGAGAGAGAGAGAGAGAGAGAGAGAGAGAGAGAGAGAGAGCGAGAGCATGTTCTTAACTCACTCAGCACTGGCTCTTATCTGGAGAAATACTTCGTGCCATTGGCCTCTTCTAGATAATTTTAAAAGATCACATTTCAAAAACTTATTCTTGAAAATACACAAGATTTGTTGTGTTTGTAGCTATTTATCTTACAGCATTGTACGTAAGTTTAGTAATAAAGGAGCGATTGGTTCTTTTTTTTTAATTTTCTAGTGACACACCCATTGCGAAAATAAAAATAATTCCACACTTTTAACAATACTGATACACATAATTTTTATTAAAAAAAAAGGAAAGAAAATGTACTTGTTCAAACAGTCAGACAACAAAGGGGAGAGGTTGGAGAATACACTCATTCATATTTTACATATTCAAGGCCAGATCTAGCTTTTTTATAGAAGCCTTTACTATATACTTAATTTGGAATAAGAAAAGTTGATTTGGAAAGTAAAATAGGCGTCCAAAGTTAAAAGCAAGTATTCTTCTTTTTCGTATGCAACTGCAGTAATAGGGCAGCCGAGTATACTCGGTATTCATGCTGAGTGAGTTAAAATTACGATGAAAAGGGTTGATAAGAAATCGAACATTAAATATGGGGTCCATATGTAAACAGTTGGATGATATATTCAGTTTCAAGATAGATAATTAGAAAATTAACTAGATTTAGCATCTAGTCTATTCTAGTTCTACATCTAGACATAATTAGACTTAGTGACTAGACTGAAAAGAGAGTACAAAGAGAAACTGAGATAATGAATCTTCAAATTAGGCTTAATGAGAATGAATTGTTTAAGTAAATAATTCAGAATAGGTTTATCTATCAAGGGAGGTACAGTTTTAAAGAGTTAGGGTTGTTTAAATGCCATTATAATATGAAGAAAAACGATATCTATGATTAGGCTTTCTTATAAGACCTGATTCTAGATCTAGATCTAGAAAATTGAAATGTTTACGCGGTTATATCATCCAACTGAAATAATCCAGATCTACTGGCATAATTGAATCAAACGAGTCGTCTTATAATTATAGATGAAAACACTATAATTTCTTGTTTCAAGATTTAGTTAAAAATTTTTTGACGCTGAAATAACAACGCAAAGCCAAACAAAAACTGAAAGTACACTAGATGCAAAGCATCGTGTTTTAAAAAAAACTATCGATATATATTCAGTTGATAAAACAAACTATGGGACACGATGCTTTTCGATTTCTGAGGCTTCTCCTTAGCTTGGGTTGTCCGCCAATCAACTTTCACACAACAGCAAAGTCGTGAAAGTCCGAATTAAACTTATGATCGTTTGAACAAATTAATGCAAAGAACACTATGGATGATTTAGCAGAACAGGAATCATTCATCAATTAATGTCAAGTTACATATTATTAACGTAAATAGTTAAGTAAGCCTGGGAGTATACTACTTCTCTCTCTGTCTCTCTGTCTCTCTCTGTCACTCTCTGTCTGTCTGCCTGTTTGCCTGTCTCTCTCTCTCATTCTCTCTCTCTCTCTCTCTCTCTCTCTCTCTCTCTCTCTCTCTCTCTCTCTCTCTCTCTCTCTCTCTCTCTTTGTGAAAAGTTTACGGTTATCATGCCTGCATTCCATACCCAATCACTTTACATGTTTAAGAATGAATTTAAATCTCATTCCACTTCTCAATCTAATATCAGTCTCTGAGAACTCTAAAGCCATGAAATGAATAAATAAAAGGCAACACCAAAAGCACAACTTCATCGGCTGTTTTAGTATCATATGAAACGATAAAAGAATCTTCTTGTAGGCCTTTTTTTTCAAGCAATCAAATTAAAGCTACTGGTTGGCATAACTGCCGGTGGATTTCCTCCAGAACTTGGCTTAAAATATCATAATATCTAACGTTACAATGAATTATCTAAACGAAAATACATTATCAGATCTGGACAAGCATGCAACATCCTAATTATACATACCCCCAGCGCGGACTGCCTCTGTATGATGGTCAAGTTGAAGATCGTTTGTTACATGGTCGAACGTGAAGTGAGTTTGAGTGATATCTCTTTCATGTTAATTACGAAAGACCTACTACGTGTTGGACGTTATTATAAAATTAATATTTGATGCTAAACTTATTGGCGTCATAAGTGACTCAGGTGAGAGGATGGATGGGTACTTGGGACCGATGTTGGCATTGTCTGTAGGTGTTTTTGATCTTTCCTACTGACGCATCTAAAGCGTAGCTAAGCTAATTCATTTGGCTTTGACGCCAGGGATTTCCAAAACGTTTCCGATCCATCTTTTGCACCCGCTGAATCATGACTGTAGGGGATCATTGGGTTCAAAGTTATACCTATTCTTCAAGACTTCATGACGAGAAGTTAAAGAAATAATAAGAAAAATTTTAAAAAGAAGGCGATTAATAAATCTATTAAGTACTTTGTGATACTATTATCATTGGTTTATCAATAAACCAATGGTGCCTATCCTACATACATCCTTCACTTTTGGAAGGTCGAGCTCGATCTGTGCATACTGGAAAGAATAACTGATAATAAAACTCATGGTGATCCTACAAGAAGCATTGTTGCTGTCGTGACAACGGATTTATCTATGCAGTCAAAAGCAAGGAGACTTTTGATCTTGGAAACCTTTTCATTTAGAGACATTGGAAATTCTCCAGATGTCTGTCATGAAGATTGTTTTTGTTCTTTAGAAAGAGTTCCTTTTAGGTACGGGACGATTTTTTTACATAGAAGAAACAGTAGCAACCCTATAGTGTGTTTCCTACTTGGAACTTAGTGTTATAAAATGAGACAGAGCTGAAATAAATTAACTTTTCTTCTTTGTGTAACCCCAAGCAAAAACCAAGCCCAATCTTTTTCTATGATCCCGATCAAACGAAGCCCTCTTTGGTGTGTAAATTAGTCCGTACGTAAAACGAACTCTTTCCTTTTCTTTTTTCCCCATTTATACCGATCTACGTGGAGATGGGACAAATGGGAGACTAGGCCGTAGTGTTACCGGCGAGGGCGTATGAGCGGAACAAAATCCACCCTCGCCTGAATGATCAGATGCGTCCTGCTGAGCAGCTATACCACGTGAGGAAGCGTGTGGACGGGAACCGGCCGCTGAACCTCGGACTCAGAGAAGATCAGATCGAACTCACTTCGAGGTCAATTCACCACCATCTTTCTACTTGGGTGAGGTGCCTTTGACCTCGTCTTCGTGCAACACTTGTTCAGGCATTGTCTTAGCTGAAGGAATCGCCTTCCGCATAGCCACACTTTCAAGGCTTACTCCAGGACGTTCTTCCCTCACATTTTCCGAATTCACTTACGGTTGCTCGACTGATCACGGACACTTAACTTCAGGGTCAAGCATTGCCCTCGCCACCTTGCCAATAAATATCACATCCATGGTCGTCTTACCCCCCCCCCCCCCCTTTCCCAAATATCTACCCCACCCTCTCGCCTCATAAAGGACGATTTAACTGCGCCTTCGGTCTACCTCGACCTACAGACGCGTCACAACATGGCGTCGACGTTCTTCCTCCGCACGCGGCCTAGCTGCACTGCTTGACGAATAGCATACTCGAAGCGAGCAGCAAAGGCTCCTGCATCTTCATTCTGACCCTGCTGGAGGCTGTAAATCCAGCTCAGAATGTTCTGGACAGTCTCCGTCTGACCAAAAACTGATTGAAACTTCAGAAGGATGTCACTGAGGTGCGAGACGCTTGCCTCTAAGGCAGGTCCCAGCGTTGCTCTGTAGCATCTGGCCAAGCCGGTACAGCGTAGCTCTGTAGCATCTGGCCTAGCTCGCACAATGCAAACGAACAGACTTTATTCTCTGTACCTGCGCAGCGTCGCTCTCTTGCCCAGCCTGCTCACAGACCTGTCAGACGGCCTATTCAACATGCAAAACAAAAAGTGTTTCGTTCGCTTCGTGACTTAATGTCATGAAGTCATCTGTAAGTACATCAAGTCAGCAAGACACCTCGACCGTGTGTATCGGTGAATCAGTCACCGCCAGTGATGTGTTACAATAGTCGATCACTGGTCACGGCCGACCACAGAGACGTAGTCGCCTGATGCTGAACTTTTTTGCTGTGAGCGAGCTACAAGTTTGGTAAGTGCCTGTTGAGTTTTGTCCCCACACAGAGAACGCTGGTCCAGGAGGCTTTTTAATTACCGTTGGCTTTGGAAGCTATTAGATACTAGATAGAGAATGTTTGGAAACCGATTCGTCCTCTGCAGGGTTGTTTTCATATCGAAAGTCTGTTCCCTAAATTAATTAAGCCAAGTTGTAGATATCGAGTTCACAAAATAAAAAAAAAAAAACCACATACACAAAAAAAAAAACAACCAAAAAACAAGAAACAAAGAATGATCACCTCTTGGTGAATACCACAGTTTGTCTTGACAAGTTAATTACGTCCTACACTGAGACGCTTTATGCCTACATGAGGATGACTATACGTTAAATCCTACCGCTTGGTGCAACTGGCGCTGGCATATTCTCCTTAAGGAACGATTTGTAGTAAGACAGACTGCACACACACACACACAAAATACAAACATACAAATTTTGAAATAGTTTTTGTTACTTTACGTCCCCGCTCCTCCTCTGAATATGTATAGGAAAAATAACAATAATAAAAAAAGAAAATAAATACATATACAGAATCTATATATAATTATGCACTATTTGTCTCGACGTGGATAGAGATAAATAAAACTGTTTTAATGGAGAAATGGGCTTTAATAAATTATTCATTCATACAATAACAGAGATTAGAAACATGTAAACAAAGGAAACCACAAACAAACAGATCAACTGGAAATAACAGTATGAGAACTGATAGAAGTTTCCTGGTGACTGGCGCGGGCATTTTCAATTGAAAATAAAGTGCTTGACTCGATACAAAGTGACAAGACAGCTTGGGACAGCGTTGTCAAGAATGTCGAGTGGATTGTGCCCAAAAAAACGTCAGTGCCGTTCCTTACTGCAGCGTGCTCAATGTCAGCTTTGTTTATGTGAGATACAATTTTGTTTTCAAAAGAGCATTCTTTTAATTCTACTGCCCTAGATAGTGCGCTAACTCGTGCGTAAGTGAACGATTTTCTCTACGTGGTCACTTTTCAGATGTTTTTGAAAGTTCGACTCATAATTACAAAAAATAGCTTTATTGCAATTCTCATGTACAAAAAAATGAAAATCATGTACACTTTCGGCTTTACGCCTTTATCAGACACAGAAAACATGACACACATATTCACATGCAGATGATAAAACTTAACTCAAAATGGATAGACCTAAGATAGGGGATATAAAATTGAAAAAAACTATCATGAAAAAGGAATCGCGTAAAAATATATTGACCGAAAAAAGCGCGAATATTAATGTAGATAATAAGAAAAAGTAGATGAATTAATAAGTAATTTTTTAAAACGTGAGAATGAAATAGTTGAATGTACATCTAAATAAATGAATAAATAAAGAATGGGTAAAATAAAAATAAAATGAAAACGAGAGGGTTGAAGAGAGAGAGAGAGAGAGAGAGAGAGAGAGAGAGAGAGAGAGAGAGAGAGAGAGAGAGAGAGAGAGAGAAAATGTGGCAAGGGGGAGGGGACGAGTGAGAGAGAGAGAGAGGAAGAGAGAAAAGAGAGAGAGAGAGAGAGAGAGAGAGAGAGAGAGAGAGAGAGAGAGAGAGAGAGAGAGAGAGAGAGAGAGAGAGAGAGAGAGAGAGAGAGAGAGAGAAGGAGTAGCTAAACAGAGAAACAGATTAACAAATAAAAAAAAATATGCAACGATAGATAGATAGAGATAGGGAATGACAGAGAGAGAATCGGGGTAGGGGTGAAAGGGGGGGGGGGAGAGAGAGAGAGAGAGAGAGAGAGAGAGAGAGAGAGAGAGAGAGAGAGAGAGAGAGAGAGAGAGAGAGAGAGAGAGAGAGAGAGAGAGAGAGAGAGGGGGGGGGGGGGTGCTAAACAGACAGGCAAAGATTGATAAAGATGTAAAGATAGATATATAAAGAGACACGGCAGAGTATTTCCCACTACGATATGAAGTTTGATAAAGATCAAATGTGAACGTAAAAAGAAAATCTCTATATTCTTCTCTTGTTCTTGTTCTTCTTCTTCTTCTTCTTCTTCTTCTTCTTCTTCTTCTTCTTCTTCTTCTTCTTCTTCTTCTTCTTCTTCTTCTTCTTCTTCTACTCCTCCTCCTCCTCCTCCTCCTCCTCCTCCTTCTACTCCTTCTACTACCACTGCTGCAGCTGCTACTATTACTACTACTATCACCACTACCATAACTTCTGCTTTTGCCACTATTGATATTTATATTAATTGTTAATCTAAATACCTTCTTCACATATTCATTTCGGCCAATGTTTTAAATGGTAGGAGATTTCGGCGTTAATTTCGAAAACTGAATCGGTTTAATAACATCTAAGATACAAAAATTGCGATCGCTTGCACGGGTTTAATACTAGCCACTAGGGTTTCTATACTTCCAGTTTCTAATTCAAGTTGTGCATCTAATAGCGTCGCCGATCTATCTATGTATTTCTTTTATTGTGATGGGAGAAAGGTTGTATTTTTATAGTGGCCATAAAATTTACTCTATTATAAAATAGAGTCTGTTTCACCCTTAAAGTTAAAAAGTTTGCTAATAAAACCCTTCTAAATTTAACAGTAATGTATTTGTTCTTGTTTTTCTCACATAGGGGCCTATCAAATGATATTTTTCAAAATCCAGCTTTGGATCCTAAATTTTTTCAATGCTATCAAAGGCAAGGTAGTCCATTAATATCAATAAAAGTTTATTTGTCAACCCAGTTGTCTTTTAACTTGCCTTAGCTATGTTGGTCCTAGCGAAAATAATTAGGTCAACGTTCTTGCTGGAACGCTGGGCTAGTTTTAGATTGGAACACTGTACAAGTGTCTTGTTCTAGATTTAGGTAAAGCCATAGGTCATACACAGAGAAAACAAACACGGCTCAACATAGCTATTCGATCCATAGGCTACCTCTCAGGTGGCCGCCGTTTTGGACTTTCAATTCACTTAGCCTCTCTCGGTCTCTGTCTGTCTCTGTCTCTCTCTCTCTCTCTCTGTCGCTCTGTCTCTGTCTCTGTCTCTGTCTGTCTGTCTGTCTGTCTGTCTGTCTCTCTCTCTCTCTCTCTCTCTCTCTCTCTCTCTCTCTCTCTCTCTCTCTCTCTCTCTCTCTCTCTGTAACTCGTTCATGTCTATTCATATATGCTCCTCTCAACATCTTCAGTGATAATCTGACAGAGATCTTTAACCTCTTCTTCATTTTGAGAAGATCACCAGCCACAGACTAAACAACTTGAGACAAACTGAGTTTTGAAGGGTGACGTGATTAGAATCAATGTGAGGCATCAGCTTAGTTAAGGGATTTTGCCCTTGATATGTAAGTTGATCTTCTTTTTCTCAAGAACTTTTAAACTTGTTTAATTTCATGTGATCATTACTTTTGATACCATAGCAATAAGATAAGTTATAAAGGTAAAAATGAATTTAAAGCTAATTTAATATTGAGCTATGAGAATGTGATCTTCAGATCAACACTGTATGATCTACTGTCTAAACCTCGCCTCCATTCTCACTCTTTCTTTTCTCTCCCATTTCTGTCGATCTGTCTTATCCTGGTCTGAGACTATGAGGATTTTCTCCTTTTCCCTTGTCCTATCATTTTTTTCTCCCATATTAAATCTTCATTTCTGTTTTTCTCTTCATATTAAGACATTAGTTCTAAACTCTTATTAGAGCTAGCTCACCAGAATCAAACCTTTTTTTTCTTTTTCTCCCAACTCTTGAGGCTTTTATGTGAGGAATATGTGGACCCAAGGGTGCAACTAGCCAATTTTGGAAAGGAGGACCTTGGGGTAGTAACAATAATTCTAAGCCAGGTTAATTCGAGCCACTTGTAGGATTGACTGACAGTGACAAAAATAGCATTATATGAAAGAATATATTTGTGAACTTCTCTTCCTATATTTTATGTTAAATAACTTTGTACAGTGCTATCTTTATTTACTTACATGTATCTTTATGTAATTCGCCATGTAGCGATGTATTTTCTAGCTTTATTATTAATTCAAATTTCAAAGAGGGTTAGAAAGAGAGAGAGAGAGAGAGAGAGAGAGAGAGAGAGAGAGAGAGAGAGAGAGAGAGAGAGAGAGAGAGAGAGAGAGAGAGGGAGGGAGAAGGAGAGGGGTGGGGAGTTTTTATTGGTGTAATGACGAGTTATAAATTTGTATATTAGAAAAAGCAAAAGAATATCATTCAAGAATGAACAAAATATCAGCCTCGCGAAAATAATTAGGTCAATGGAATTGCAAAGACCACTCAGACTAGTTTTGGATTAACAAAAGATACAAACGTTTGTTGCGTCGACTTTTTCTTTTTTTATATTAAAAACCGATCAATCTTTGATGCATCAACACTTAGC
>JAWDGP010006059.1:0-13442 GCA_033675545.1 Elysia crispata
ATCTCAACCCATCTTGAGTGATGGGATTACATGCACCTGACCATATTATTTTTAACAATTTAACTTTTGTGGTATTGCCTGGCCAGGGTTTGTGTCCTTATATGTGGTAGTAAGAAAAATCAATCTTTTTATTTGATCATACCTTACACTCCACAGATAAGCCACATTTTTCTGGGAGTATACACGATGATGAATGCCCGCTTCTGAAAGTAGCTGCACAAAACTGTAAAAATGCTTGCATTTGTGCCATCCCTTGCCGTTCTCCCGCGTTTGGAACCATGGTAGCTGTCATGAGCCGAAGGGCGAAGGCCCACAAAGCAGGATCCGGTGAGTGGTGGACGCCCGGTTTACGTAAACGTCGACAACGTAGATTCAATGCCTTTCAAGAAGAAAGTGGAACAGCCTGCGCTCTTGGTTTCAGGGAGCAATGCCAAGGCAACCTGACCCGTTTTCGGCATCGAAAGACGGACAGAACGGGGAGCATAGCCAGAGATGGTAATGTTGCTGCTGAAGAGGGTGGTGGCAGAAGTGGTAATGGTGAGATGTCCGCTGTAGACGAGAAAAGAGAAGTTGAACAGCCAACCCAGGCATAACAAGGTTATTTTTGACCATCTACATTATTTTCAATTAGAAAAAGGAGCAGCATTTTTCACATTCTGGGAGAAAGTGCCAGTAGACAAAATATGTGCCACCAGAATATTGGTTTCACAGTTGGTGCCTATTCTATGTGATTTTCATGCAATGTCCTATGACCTGTGAAGAAATACACAAATCTGGAGATGTGTGTTATGACCTAGTAAATAACTATAACAGTGTATTTTTGTCGCCATTTCTTGGTTCTATATACATGTACTCTGGTTTAAGGTTTTTGTGTTGAGATATATATATATATATGTATATATGTAGCTGTTAAGTGTTCTTCATATTTTTTCTTGCCTTTATTACACAGCCAAATATAATGTCTTACTTTCTATCAAAGTGGGTCTGATATAATTAGTTTATACCTTTCAGAGTGTATATTTTTTTTATATGATTGGCATTGTATTACAACACTGAAAATGTAAGCGCATGAATAGAGATGTTTTATAATTACTTTTTCAAAAGAACTCAAAGAAGAAGCTTTTCTGGTATTAATTTTCATAGTCTTGACAGGAATAGGCAACAAAATTGAGATATAATTTTTTTTTTATATCATATTATCATTTAAAAAATAAAGTTTATTTCAGTGATATTAAAACATAAACAGCAATGATTTTCAAATCAAGGAATAACGGGACAAATATTTGAGATTTTTTAGAGTATTTTTGTATTGAAAACTTATAAATGCATCAAAGGATTGTCATAAGAACAACCTTTAAATCTTCTCTGTTAGAAATGTTGCAAGTTTACTAGTCTTAGAATAGATTTCCACACCAAGATGTGTCTTTGAATGTAAAGAGTTAATATTGCAAGTTATTTTAACTAGATTTAGACCTATAAATAGTTTACAGTTTATTTACTCTCAGAAACAATATTTCAGTCATGGAGGAGTGAAATATCCACTCAATACTTACCTCTAGATATGATTTTCAGTAATGTATAAGCAGCTAGTGAAACGCGTTTTATTGAGTTTAACCGGATAGTTTGTAAATTTTGTCTATCATTAAGTTTTATTGTTCTACTGTAATAGCTTTATTCATATGCATATATCCATTTTTTTTCCTATCCAATACAAACCCAAATGAAGTATTCTGTCCTCTCTATCAAACTGATTAGCTTATCATGTTATGCCAATCTTCACTTTAATACTGCTTCAGTACAGCGTTACTATCGCCAAAGTGGCTTCAAATGTTGATTGTCATTTATTTAAAGATTTATGTTTGAAACGTGTAAAAATAAAATAGCAAATTTATAATTTATTAGTGGAAAGAATATATATATATATATATATATATATATATATATATATATATATATATATATATATATATATATATATGTATATATATATATATCTTTATATCAATTATGTATAGAGACTTAATGTATTATAAATCATGTCTGGAAGGTTTTGTTTTTTTTAATCATACAAACAAAAGGACTCCTGAAATGGCGCTGTAAATAAGCTTGTTGTGTTTATGGGCTTTTTGACTATATTTAAAGCAAACATGTGAACTTATCTTATTTTTCCACCTCAAAAGAATTTCTTCCTACTACATCTTTAGCAATGGAACTTGCACAAAATCGTGGGATTGGCATTAATTGTTTCAGAAATGTGAGACAAAAGGTGTTGTCAAAAAGATATTCTGATTTTTGTATGTTAGAATGCCCATTATTATAGCAATCCGTTGCTTCAGGGATGCTCTGCTGTTTTTGGTAGAGGATAGATCTACCTCTGTATTTCTAAATTACACTTAGTGTTTCCTAAGCATATCTTTACCCACCAACTCTTGATGCGACTCTTTTAGCATTTTAACACATATTTTTAAGACCATATCAGAAATGCTAATCCTGCTTCATGCACTTCAAATACTAGGGTTCATAAATTACAGATGGTCGATCCAAGGAAAATATATAGGTGAATTCCCTTTCACAAGATAAGAGACAAGATTAGGACTGGCACACCATGCTGCCCCAATAATTTGGGATGTCTGAGCCCTGATTATTGTGTTGAGGCTTTAGAACCACTGTCTCGACATTCTCGCTAGACTGTCTCTTGAGAGAGACGCATTTAGATTATATAAATATATCATTAAAAGTTTTCATGAAAATTCCTTCATTTTAATTGCACCCTCATGGTCTACTTGTATTATGCAAGTCTTATAAATCTGACAGCCTTGAAAGATTCATTTAAAAAGAATTTTAAAGCTTAAAATTAATATTGCACACTATTTATTCTATTTTACTCATGTACATGCTCTTACATATATATATATATATATACATTTTGTTTATCTGATAAACGTAGACATATAACTATATTCTATATTATATATTATATTTATTTTGCAAGTTAGTGTGTTGCATACATGTAGCAGACTGCTTTACTAAAGGGTTTTGTCCATTTTCCATGTATGTTTGCCATATTAAATTGTGCCCTCGGCCATCACAGTTATGTTTAACATATATTTATAATTGTTAAAACCTGTCAATCAAAGTAATGGCAATACAAGTGTTTTCTTCCTCTGAAACATTCTGTGTCAAAATGTCCTGGTTCTTTCATCTTTTACATGTATTTCCACCCTGAGCAACACACACACTGAAAGAGAAGTGGAGAGGGGTGAGGAGTTTACTCTCCACATTCTCCACCGGAGAAGGTTTTGATGGCTGTTAAAATTAAAGAAAAATTTTTTTTATAATTTTCAGCAGAGACAGTTATTGAGCAAAAATTTACAAATTGGTGGTTTATGAAATAAAAGTTGAGCTGCAGTTCTGAAAACTGATTGTCTCAACATTAGTTGTCTTAAGATATTATCCTTTCCTCATTCTGAGAATGTTATTAAACAGAAATATAACATCACGTTTGGCCCACAAAAAATTTGTTCAACGCTGTGGACAGACTTTCATAATATTGGCTTCAAAACAGTTCACTTTTACAACTCAAGCCCAACACTGAGAATAGTTTCAAGAATCAAATTTTGTTTTTATCTTTCCTTCTTCTTAAGCAATTTGTGCTGCTACTTAGAAAGCTCAAAAACTTTCTGAGAATTTTATTGTTGGTGCAGCCTTTCGCTGAACTGTGATAGTGCATTATGTAATAATGTTGGTGATGTATATTACAAGGTGATAAAAATATAATGCAATCTTAAAAGTTCTTCTTGAAAACTGTGAAAAGTAGACCCTGACAAAAGTTATATTTTTTGAATATGTATATATGTTTATGTGTTTAAAAATAATTCAGAGAGAATCATTATTTAAAGAAATCTCTCAATAACAACCGTACAGTAGCAGAGGAAATATCATTTCTGTTGAGAAAATAATTCTTGCGTAAAGTTTTGCTGCTGTCATTTTCCACCCCATTTCTTTTCCAATGATTTGAAAACTCCACTGTTTTTACCTATTAAGCAACCCATGAACTCTACTCCTGCCCAATGTCTTAATGTGATGGAAAACTCCATAGTTTGTGCCCATCCGGCTGACCATGGGTTTGTGGTTCTGAGGGAGGCATGAGAGAAGGTGCTGTTTAATTGCAAGTCTTGAAGTTTGTTGCTTTAAAACCAGAGTTTGAAGTCTTTGTTGAAAGTTTTACAATCATCATTGCTACTTTATCTCTCTCATTGGTACAGCGAGGCACTAAATCATAAATATCTTAGTATAGGTAGGCTCAGCTCCTCAGAACAGTGAAATGTCTTGACAATCCTCTAGCGTTACTGTTATAGCATGAAATTTTTCTTGTTTTTTTTTTTTTTTATGTAAAAATAGTTGTATTATATTCTTGTCTGGCTGACAACTGTCCTTTAGGACCTCCCAGATCTGAAACTAATTTTTCATAAATATGGGCATTTAATTTTCTCCACACTTGCCATTAATTGTACATCCCAAAATGTTAAAAGAAGAAGTTAAAATGATATTCTCTGATATTTTTTTTTACAAGATTTTCTTTAAAAAAAAATTTTTCAAAATACATAAATGAAATAGATATCTCTGCTTTATGGTAATGTTATGCTGCAATGTTTTTATGTCCCTCTTTCTTCCATGTTTGAAATTCAAATATCCACCTGAGCTTTAAAATTTTCCGTCTAATCATCTTTCCAAATGAATTTTTTTCCACAAAATAAAAGTGGAGTATGATATTTGTTAGCAAGCAAGAATTTAGCATTCAAGATTTTCATGTGAATTTTTTGGCTCACATTCCTGACTGGTTAGAGATATAGAACATGTCTTAAGGAGTTTTGGTTTGAACTTTTAAAATTTGGCACAGGGATTATTTCTTTAATTATGCAAACTTTGTTGCTGAAAAGAAAAAATGGCAAAAAAATTCAATATAAAATTTGTTCAAAACTTTTCTGTATACACAGCAATGTAAATATGATTTGTATGCAGTAATCTTATTTCATGCTTGTTGTGAGATTTTTGTTGGACATATAGGTGCCTCTTTTATTGGGAGTTGCATGTTAAATGAAAACTGCAGTTCACATTTTCTGTGATGAAGTAACCAGAAGTGATGTAATATATAGCTCCAGTTGGAATTACAATGCTGTTAGTTTATTTATTTCAAAGGAAAACATTTTTAATCAGCTTTTTATAAAATAAAAACATATATATTTCATCAATACAGTTATAAGAATAATTGATATTATTTAAAAAATGTTAATAATTAAGCACAAGATCTCCAACTTTGTTTCTCATTACTGTGTTTTTGCAGGATATACATTTAGTTATGACACTGATCTTTACACATTTTTGTTTGTTTTGATTTAGATTTCTTTTTATTGTTGTTGATGTATTTTTCTTATTTATTTAATTGGAAGAAAGAAGAGGAGAGGGAAACTGATTACTCAGAGAAGAAACCCCCTTTGTAGCAAGTGAGTGTCAGAAATTCAGGGCCGAAGCACTTGCTACAAGGGGGGTTTCTTCTCTGAAGACTCTCTGTTATCTAGATCCCCAATGAGTTTCTACCTACTCATATTCTTGTTTTTAAGTGGTTTCAGTTCTAACTATGTACGGATAATTGTAATTAAATTGAAGTGATATTTTTTTTTTTTTTCCCCATTGCTCTCTCTGTCTTATAATTCCTGCCTGTCTCACACTCTATTTTAACTTTTGAAAGAAAAGGCATAAAAATAATCCAATATGAAACATTTTTTTAAAATGTTTATGTGATTATGTCAAAAACAGAGAAATTTTGTGGATATTTAATTTTTTTCCACATAAATAATCTTCAGTCTCTTCTTGCTGGTAGTAATTTTAGACGGCAACGTTACTTTGACTTATCTGTGAAAACTTGCAAAAATAATATCTAATATATGGAACTGCTCTCCAATTGTTTTGTAGCACCATTTAAGGCAGTTTTGAGGCAAGGGGAAGGTTGTCGATGGCACACGTAAATCACTTTCTTTGTTTGGAAATACTTGCATTTTCTAAAATTTTTTTTTTATCCTTTTTTCTGATCATAACCAGAGAAAAATCTGATAATACAATTGTCTGTAATCATATGATGAGCTCAGGGCTGAGAATTCTCCGTCTAAAGGCGGATTTCCGCCCAACTTGTCATTTCCATCCGCCTAACGAAGATCGCGTCTTCCCGAAAAAAAAAAAAAAAAAAAAAATTAAACAACACAAAAATTCCGAAGCCTTCTTTTCGATTTCGAGGCTGGTTTCCGGAAACATAAACCAACCAACACAGAGGAGTTCGGTGGTATTGATCAAGTGGAATTATCGAGATTAACATCGATACCATTTAATGATAATCTATTGTTGTTGTTATTACTTTCTTAATCGGTTTTGAAAATATCGATCGATATTGACCGAATTTCTCTTTGTTTTTGCCAAAGCTTGGCGCAACTTTTCTCAGTCTTTCCACAACCATTTGCGTGTGAACATCACAATGGCGAGGCGTCAAGACATTGTTAGTAGAGGAGAAGCTTGCGATGACGGCGATATTGTGAACCCATGGCGATGGGAATGGTGTGACAAAACCGCTAATGGTCGGCGTCTGGGGGAGTTTACAAGGAGTTGAGTTACGCAAGTCGTAGACTTACGGCCAGAGGGGCCTAAATGGCTTAATTTTAACGCAATTTTTCAAAATTTTCCGGGGGGGGGGCATGGCCCCGGACCCCCCTAGGTGAATCTCGCGCCTTCGGCTCGTTGGCTGGTATTTTCAGACTTTTTCTTGTCTGACCATTCTCAGCCCTGAGCTTGATTATAATCGGATTTTCTTTTATCCAATCAGCTTAATCAAAAAATGAGTGGGTTTCTTTTTTTTCATTTAAAAAGGAAAAAGTTTATTAAACATAAAATATTCAAGACAAATGTATTCAAAACTTTACTCATTCATTCCCAAAAATTTCACATTATACAAACTCACAGGGATTTTTATGATTTTCGTACGTATATCATTCCACATTGTTTGCCAAAGCTTGAAAATGTTCAGAAGAGGCTGTTTTCTGCTTTTTTGTTTAGTTCCCCCTCTCCCCTCCCCTCCACAACACAAAAGAAATATCTATCTTTTTTTCCTCTTGATTTCATGACAACATTACAAAAACTCACCAGAGAAAACCATCCTCTTTTAGTGCCAAGGCCCTTGTCATTAAATCAAAATGTTCTAATTCATCTTTTGTAACAATTTGGTTCCAATAATCTAAAACATCATATTTTTTTTTCTTTTAGGCAATAAAAAATGTACTGAAAATAAAAAGGCACATTTGCAAAATAAATTTACAGGGCTTGCTACGACCCAAATAGGATAATGCTTATCCCTCTTCGCTAAAAAACAAGACAACGGGTCAGAATTGGGAAGAATGACTTCTGCTTGTGAACCATTCCTATGACGGAAATACCTAAAAACTTTATTGTGAACTAAATCTTTTGAAAATTTTTCACAGATGTTATTAAAATGCATAAGACTGACACACGCACTCTGTCTCCCTCTCTCCCCCCCCCCCCCCTTTTCTCTCTCTCTCTGTGTCTCTCTGTCTCTCTCTCTCTCTCTCTCTGTGTCTCTCTCTCTCTCTCTCTCTCTCTCTCTCTCTCTCTCTCTCTCTCTCTCTCTTTCTCTCCCCCCCCCTGTTATTTCCTCCTCTTCATTTCATCGTTCGACTCCTGGCTCACATGACTTTTTTTTTTTTAATTCATGTTTTTGGTATACTTGATAATTAGTTTTACTTTATATACTTACTTTTTTTTCCTTACCTGCTCTTAACTTAAAAAAAAAAAACAACTTGATTTTTTGTTGTATACATATATTTATCCTTTTTTACTAGTCACATATCATCCAGATTTAATTTTAGTATCCATATCTTTTATCATTTTTTGTCAATGATCAAGAAGAAATGTACTCTTTTATGTTATGCAGCTTGTGTGTATCACTCAGTAATCTCTTATATTTTTCATAATTTGTTTTTCATATATTTGTTTTTCATTTCTCTTGCATTTTTACTTGTTTCTTTCCTTTATCTGTTGCTTTTTGCATATTTTTGAAGATGACTTTTTAAGCTGGTTGGAGCAAATTTTCAAATGCAAATACTTATTACATTTTGCTGCAAATATATAATTTTTCATAATTCCAAGGATAACCAAAATACTTGTTAAACTTAATCCTCACTCTTTCATTTTATTCATTTAGTTTTTGTTGCTCATTTTAAATTTAAGTAATGAGGATAATCAGATTTTTCTCAAGTTTTACTGCAGTCATCTATTTTTTCCTATGAGCTTACATTTGTTATATTGGTCAGAATCAGGATATTTGTATGGTAACAATTTCTTCATGTCATCATTTCTCATTGAGCTCAAATTTATGAAGCAGGCCAGTTAGCTATCACATGTTTTACTAAAAGTGCATGTAAAATCTTGATACTAGGGAAAATTGGTGCTTAAATGTGTTCAAAATATAGCCTACATGTTCTTTTTTGTTTAATTGTTTAAAGTGTTTTCTTTCAGAGTGAGCGGAAAAAACCCAATCTAACTGGGAAGGTTTAGAAATATACAGTATAAACTCAGCTATGGGAGTTAAGGCTGTGAGATCTAAATTTTTCTGATTTGCCGTAGTCAGTTTTTCACTAATATCAAGGAAAACTGTGAAGCTCCTGCCATTATTTACCATAGATTTTTCGAGTCTTTTCATCTTTTCAGAGTTTTCCTCAATGAAGAAGTTCAAGAGTAGATAAGTATAACTGTGGAAAAGGAAAGATGGTACCGGTAACTAGCAGTGATCGGTGAGGATAAAAACTGCTGCAACATATGGTTTTATTGCTTTTACACTACACAGTATGGTAGATAAATTATTAGTTTAAAGATGTAAAGCCATGAAACAAAATCTTTTCACAGTGGGTAAAATTCGTGGTGTAAATTATGACTTTATGACAGTATATAATTCATACACATGTATACATTATAATATATACTATGTGGTTCTGCTTGTATATTGTTATATTATTAAATGTATATTGTATCAGTGGCGACACATTTTGTTGGTCATGAGTGGTAAAAAATTCTGCACATGGAATTTCGCAAAGAGTGAAAAATGGTACAGTGGTAAAAAGTAACAAAATTATTTATCTGACATTTTCGTTAAATTAAGCTTTCACATGAAGTATATTCTATTTCTATTAGAATTGAAAAGTTCTTAACTTTCATTTCAATAATCTGCAGAAGTCATCTGCTTTTCTGGAAATTTTTTTTAGATACCTGAATGATGATTTTCACCTTTAGTCAGGAGCTTAATGCCTTGTTATCTGGTCTCAGGTTCACTCTCTCTTTTTTTTTTTTTTAATAAATCTTATTTGATCCCCATACTGTGCAATGAGAAGGCATAGCTATAGACAAATCACAGAGCTTGTATTAAATTCTATCAAACAGTATGATGAAAATTCGAAGCGAAGTGAAATAAAACCACATGGTTCTTCCTCGCTGGAACCTAGAAAAAAATTCAGCATAGCTTTTAATCAGACACACGAAGATATATATATATATATATATATATATATATATATATATATATATATATATATATATATATATATATATTGCTAAGATAGATTCCCCAAATGTTTACTATGTTTTCTAGTTTTTATACATGTATGTCTTTTCCATTGCTCGTTGAATCTTTGTTCAGTGTATGAAAGAGTGTTTTTGTGTGTGTATGTGTGTGTGAAAAATAAAGTATCTAAATGAATGTCAAAATATGGCTTACTCTTAAAACAAAATAAAGTTATTAAAAAAAGTAGTTATTTTTTTTCCAGCTTAATATCTTGTGTTGTATTGAACATAATCCAAGTTAAGCTCTGTCCTGAGAACAATCATGATCTTTTTTTTATTTAACTTTCTGAGCCTTGCACGTGCTTTTGATATTGGTACCACATGTTTTCTCCTATGTGTGTAATACGAGCCATGAGATCATTGTGAGTTGAATAACCTATGTTGCCCTGGTTAAAAAAAATTACTAGCTCTGTCAAAATGTATAATTATACATATATTATGTAAAAGGGTAACATTATATGAAATGGCTTTTTTCTTCTAAACCATAATAGGTCAACTCTAGGTTGGAAAAACTGTAAGCCTGTGGTGATAAACAAAGTCCTTCCAAAAAAAAAACACGTGTTGGGATCAGGGGCAATTTTCACTCTGTCACGTTCACCATTGATGGGTTTCTTGTTAATTTACGAATTTGCCTCGCCATTCTGTTCTCTCTCTCTCTCTCTCTCTCTCTCTCTCTCTCTCTCTCTCTCTCTCTCTCTCTCTCTCTCTCTCTCTCTGTCTCTCTCTCTCTCTCTCTCTCTCTCTCTCTCTCTCTCTCTCTCTCTCTCTCTCTCTCTCTCTCTCTCTCTCTCTCTCTCTCTCTCTCTCTCTCTCTCTCTCTCTCTCTCTCTCTCTCTCTCTCTCTCTCTCTCTCTCTCTCTCTCTCTCTCTCTCTCTCTCTCTCTCTCTCTCTCTCTCTCTCTCTCTCTCTCTCTCTCTCTCTCTCTCTCTCTCTCTCTCTCTCTCTCTCTCTCTCTCTCTCTCTCTCTCTCTCTCTCTCTCTCTCTCTCTCTCTCTCTCTCTCTCTCTCTCTCTCTCTCTCTCTCTCTCTCTCTCTCTCTCTCTCTCTCTCTCTCTCTCTCTCTCTCTCTCTCTCTCTCTCTCTCTCTCTCTCTCTCTCTCTCTCTCTCTCTCTCTCTCTCTCTCTCTCTCTCTCTCTCTCTCTCTCTCTCTCTCTCTCTCTCTCTCTCTCTCTCTCTCTCTCTCTCTCTCTCTCTCTCTCTCTCTCTCTCTCTCTCTCTCTCTCTCTCTCTCTCTCTCTCTCTCTCTCTCTCTCTCTCTCTCTCTCTCTCTCTCTCTCTCTCTCTCTCTCTCTCTCTCTCTCTCTCTCTCTCTCTCTCTCTCTCTCTCTCTCTCTCTCTCTCTCTCTCTCTCTCTCTATATATATATATATATATTTATCTTTTTCGCTCTCTCTTTTTCAGTTTTTCTCTATCTGTCTCTGTGTCTCTTTCTATCTATCTATTTATCTACCTATCTCTATCTTTTCTCTTTCTTAAAATCTTACCACATTCTCTATTTGTTCGTGTGAAAGGAATGTGTCACGCCTATTGCTATACATTGTATTTACTATGAGAGAAAATCCATTTTATCAGGAGATTTAACCTAAAAGTTAAAGGGGAACAGGCACAAATTTAATTCTTACATGCACTGCGGGACAAGAAAAGAAACAATAGTCGATGTAATTCTTATAATGTTCTTTCATGTACCTTTTTTGTGAGGAAAGTCACCATTAGTACTAATAGTAGTGTTGTGTGAATTTCAGAATTTTTTATTTTTTTTTTAAATAGTATTCTCACAGAATAGTGTGATTATAATTTTATGCTGCTGTTGAGCAAGTATTTTACTTTTAGCGCTCACGTTTCGCTCAGATTGTGCACGAGCGACATTTAATGCTCTACCAAGGATTTTGTTGACCTTGACTTTTGAAAATAAGTTCTCTTGGATATTTGCACGTAGGCTAGAAAAAATTAATCAACCTTTAGAAAACTTGGAGTAAACGCCGATTGAAATGCGAGCGTACGTGCACGCACTACCGTGCCGGTATGATTTAGAAATTTGCAGTGATAGTAGACCTACGTATAATTATATTTGTGGATTTTCAAATTTTTGAGGCAAAAGGCTTATGAACCACCGAACCAAATGATTTCAAATTTTGTAGGATACCTAATCTATAGTAGTAAGATGCACATATATAAAAAAAAGTGTGAAGTCTCTGTAGTTTTTTTGTTTGAAATTTTATTTTTCCCTCATTTGAATACCCTTTATCGGCCCGCAAATGCCATAGTCAAATTTTTTAAAGCCAAACGGAAGTCTACTATGCACGGCATACTGAACGGCGATTCACTCGCTTTTTCTATGTCTCAAACCGTACGATTTGTGGCCAAAAAATTAGCAAAGAATCTAGATCTAGGTAGATCTAAATCAAGAATGCCACGTAAAAGACAAAGGGGTTCTTCAATAGGAAGGTTAACTCCAAGCCAAAAATACCATAGAAACAGACACAGATCTAGATCTAGATCGTCATCAAGGGAGAATGACAAGTCAGACTCGGGGTCAAGAGAAATGCTAGATCTAGATCTACCACAAGTAGATCCAGATCTAGATCTGCTCGAGTTTCTAATTTTACAGCCAGAACAGAATCAAGATCTAGGTCTGCTTTTCAAAGTGTGCAACATGAGACCAACAAACAGAAAGACGCCAGGCTACAGAAAATGATGCAAATCAGACCGCCCTTCACTTCAAATCTGATCAATTCAAAAATGAGATCTCAATCGGAGACATGATCCAATGCCAGCACTGCCAAGCCATGAAGTTTAGAGATGAATCTAAATGTATGTGCCGCAGTAATGGAAAAGTAAATCTTGAACCATTAAATTTTCCACCTCTTCCACAGCAATTAGGGGTCCTGTTTGAAGGGACAACTGATCAATCTGTGTGCTTTCTGCAGGACATTTATATAGAAAAATACAACAGTGCATTCCAGTTGACTTATATTACAACAATAAAGAAGTGAAGAATATTTGAATGGATGGAATCCGCAGTTCCTGGTTCAATTCAAGGTCAGGTTTGTCATTATTTTTATGAAAAAACTGTCTGCTTCATTCAAACCTCTCTCTCTCTCTCTCTCTCTCTCTCTCTCTCTCTCTCTCTTTCTCTCTCTCTCTCTCTCTCTCTCTCTCTCTCTCTCTCTCTCTCTCTCCCCCCCTCCTTTTCTTCCTTGCATCCCTCTCTCTGTGTAACTGGATTGTATCTATTCATATAAAGTGCTCCTCTCAACATCTTCAGTGATAATCTTATGGGAGATCTTAAACCTCTACTTCATTTTTGAGAAGATCACCAGCCACGACTAAACAATGGTCTTGAGCAGCAAGGTGTTTTTGAGAAAGAGTCTTTTACCATCTACTGAGTTTGTGAAGAACGATTAGAATCAACGTGACGTATCAGCTTAGTTGGGAGGGATTTTGCCCTTGACGTGCAAGTTGATCTGCTTTTCTCAAGAATTTTTTAACTAGTTTGAAAATTCATGTGATCATAACTTTTGATGCCATAGCAATATGAGATCAGTTATAGAAGGTAAAAATGAATTAGTATAGACATGTTGCTTGACTTGTACTTTTCGAACACATCATTATACCAGGCTTCTGGCTCATAGTCTTTGGGAGAGCAGTTGCTGCTCTAAAGAAAGAAGTAATTTCTTTAAAATTTAACGAAGATGTAAAATCCAGCTGTTATATATGTTTGATGTGGTTAAAAAAAATTCTTTTGTAAGTTTATTGTCAAATTGT
>JAWDGP010006060.1:7500-38128 GCA_033675545.1 Elysia crispata
TAGACCGTGTGGTGGCAAGAATAGACTCACGGTTTCAAACTTACTAACATATTTCTAAACGACCTTGGTCTTTTTTCATCTGCCCATAATGATGGATTTTGAACTATAGTTTCTTTAGTTTTGAGTGGGATCTTTGTTTGTGATAATTTTTTCTACTTTCTTTTTATGCACATTTAAACACTTTAGTAAACTTAGATAAGCATTATGCAGAACACAAATGTTAATTTTCGTTGTTAAAATAACTCAGTTGAAATGTGTCTTACACGTCCTTTTTAGAAATTGACGATTAAATACAAAAAAAATCAATTTGTCTACAGCCATGTTGCCAATTTCTAGGATACGCGTGCAAAGATATCAAACCTCTAACCAATCCAATTGCTTAGAATACATTTTTTTTCTTCACATTCAACGGTTTTTATCACATTGTACATATTGATAGATTAAAAGTACAATTACAATGGGGTTTTTTTGTTTACTTGTTTTTTGTTTTGTTTTTTTTACAAAGCGTTTCAGCAAAGTCATATGGAATTTGTTCCCAAATTATAGAATTTTTTCCATGAAAAGGTGCACCGCTAAACTGTAATAGGCAACATTAAACACATCACTACTCATGAATCATATGTAAACCGTTTCAACCTTGTCTTCTATAATCGCTGTCTTTTCGTTACTAATCTCCAAAAACATCTTTTCCTTTCTTTATTTTTTTTCTTTTTATACACTTATTTCGTCAAATAGAATCGGAAATCCCATTTCATACAAAGATAGTAATCAAATTTTTAAGCTCACAGTTTTACAGTTTATCTTTTTTTTTGATCGATGGCTATTATAAGATTATGGTGTAGTAAACAATCCTTTAAAAAACGGTTTTACCTTTAAAGTTCGCTAACAAAGTAAAGAGATTCATTCCTAAACGATATAGAATTTTCAATATTATCTTCCTTCATCTCGATAAGATCACATCCAAAATCTAATTTTTGTAAAGTATTTGTAAAATGCTTTAGGTATCTCTTTATATATGAAGAAAAATTCTTAGCTTTTTTTGCACTAAAATGCATTTTAGAATTGTAAATTTTCGGAACTTTTATGGAAAGATTAGGGTGGACAATTTAGTTTTCAATACATTTTTGTTAAAACACATCAATTTGTACGAATTTTTTTTACTTTACGATCGTCTTATCGATTGTAATATAAACCTGTGAACTTTTTATATTACCTCGGTCTATGAAGATGGGATGCAAAAAAGAAAAGATTAAAGAGTTAAATGAAAAGGTAACATGATCATAACTGTACGAAAGATCAATGAGCATTTTAAAGAGGTTTTCTTTACGTAATAATATGGAAACTAATTTTCTTTGGTATTTTAACGATATAATTATTTGATATGATTTCTACGGTCTACAGAAATAAACGAATGTAGGGGAAAAAGACACAACTGCAGATCTAGAAGACATTGTAGAAATTTACCTGGAACTTACAGATGCAAGCGCTGTAAAAGGGGTTACGAACTCAACAGCGACAACCATTGCATAGGTATAGCAAAGTTTACTATGCCATTAAAAGTCTTTTGGCTTCATTAAACATTTTTTTTCTCTTACTATTTGCTGAACAAAAAAAATCACTCTACCTCACCTCCCTCAAAAAAAAATATAAAAAACTATACATTTAAAACAATTGAAAAAAATCAACCTATTTTATTTATTTATTGATTTTTTTTTTTTTTTTTTTTTTTTTTGGGGGGGGATATTTTCCCTTCATTTAAAAAATGAACGTGGTATCGATACATAAATGGATGTATGGGGAACATCCAAAACTGCTACTGTAAGAGAGGAACAGTTTAAACTTAACAGATATTTATGGTAGTATTCCGTTTTTATATCATAGTCGTTTGATTCTTATCAACTGTAAATTGGCAGTTCTGAGTCTCCCGTTACGAAATTAAGTATCTCTGTCCCAAACGTGTGTCTCTCTCACAAAAAAGGATCTCTTATTTTTGTCGAATACTTTTAGATCTTCAGATGTAGACCGTGTAGTGGCAAGAATAGACTCACGGTTTTAAACTTATTAACATATTTCTTAACGAAAAGGGCTCTTTTTCATCTGCCCATAATGATGGATTTTGAACTATAGTTTCTTTAGTTTTGAGTGGGATCTTTGTTTGTGATAATTTTTTCTAGTTTCTTTTTATGCACATTTAAACACTTTTGTAAACTTAGATAAGCTTTATGCAGAACGCAAATGTTAATTTTCGTTTTTAAAATAACTAATTTTTAGAAATCGACAATTAAATAAAAAAAATCAATTTGTCTACAGCCATGTTGCCAAATTCTAGGGTACGCGTGCAAAGATATCAAACCTCTAACCAATCCAATTGCTTAGAATACATTTTTTTTTCTTCACATTCAACTTTTTTATCACATTGTACATATTGTTAGTTTAAAAGTACAATTACAATGTTGTTGTTTTTTTTGTTTTTTTTGTTTTTTGTTTTGTTTTTTTTTAAACAAAGCGTTTCAGCAAAGTCATATGGAATTTTTTCCCAAATTATAGAATTTTTTCTATGAAAAGGTGCACCGCTAAACTGTAATAGGCAACATTAAACACCTCACTACTCATGAATCATATGTAAACCGTTTCAACCTTGCCTTCTATAATCGCTGTCTTTTCGTTACTTATCTCCAAAAACATCTTTTCCTTTCTTTATTTTTTTCTTTTTATACACTTATTTCGTCAAATAGAATCGGAAATCCCATTTCATACAAAGATAGTTATCAAATTTTTAAGCTCACAGTTTTACAGTTTATCTTTTTTTTTTTTTTGATCGATGGCTATTATAAGATTATGGTGTAGTAAACAATCCTTTAAAAAACGGTTTTACCTTTAAAGTTCGCTAACAAAGTAAAGAGATTCATTCCTAAACGATATAGAATTTTCAATATTATCTTCCTTCATCTCGATAAGATCACATCCAAAATCTAATTTTTGTAAAGTATTTGTAAAATGCTTTAGGTATCTCTTTATATATGAAGAAAAATTCTTAGCTTTTTTTGCACTAAAATGCATTTTAGAATTCTAAATTTTCGGAACTTTTATGGAAAGATTAGGATAGACAATTTAGTTTTTAATACGCTTTTGTTAAAACACATCAATTTGTACGAATTTTCTTTACTTTACGATCGTCTTATCGATTGTAATATAAACCTGTGAACTTTTTATATTACTCCTCGGTCTATGAAGATGGATGCAAAAAAAGAAAAGATTAAAGAGTTAAATGAAAAGGTAACATGATCATAACTGTACGAAAGATCATTGAGCATTTTAAAGAGGTTTTCTTTACGTAATAATATGGAAACTAATTTTCTTTGGTATTTTAACGATATAGTTATTTGATATGATTTCTACGGTCTACAGAAATAAACGAATGTAGGGGAAAAAGACACAACTGCAGATCTAGAAGACATTGTAGAAATTTACCTGGAACTTACAGATGCAAGCGCTGTAAAAGGGGTTACGAACTCAACAGCGACAACCATTGCATAGGTATAGCAAAGTTTACTATGCCATTAAAAGTCTTTTGGCTTCATGAAACATTTTTTTTTTCTCTTACTGTTTGCTGAACAAAAAAAATCACTCTACCTCACCTCCCTCAAAAAAAAAAAAAAATATAAAAAACTATACATTTAAAACAATTGAAAAAAATCAACCTATTTTATTTATTGATTGATTTTTTTTTTATTTTTTTTTTTTTGGGGGGGATAGTTTCCCTTAATTTAAAAAATGAACGTGGTATCGATACATAAATGGATGTATGGGGAACATCCAAAACTGCTACTGTAAAAGAGGAACAGTTTAAACTTCACAGATATTTATGGTAGTATTCCGTTTTTATATCATAGTCGTTTGATTCTTATCAACTGTAAATTGGCAGTTCTGAGTCTCCCGTTACGAAATTAAGTATCTCTGTCCCAAACGTGTGTCTCTCTCACAAAAAAAGCATCTCTTATTTTTGTCGAATACTTTTGGATCTTCAGATGTAGACCGTGTAGTGGCAAGAATAGACTCACGGTTTTAAACTTATTAACATATTTCTTAACGAAAAGGGCTCTTTTTCATCTGCCCATAATGATGGATTTTGAACTATAGTTTCTTTAGTTTTGAGTGGGATCTTTGTTTGTGATAATTTTTTCTAGTTTCTTTTTATGCACATTTAAACACTTTTGTAAACTTAGATAAGCTTTATGCAGAACGCAAATGTTAATTTTCGTTTTTAAAATAACTAATTTTTAGAAATCGACAATTAAATAAAAAAAATCAATTTGTCTACAGCCATGTTGCCAAATTCTAGGGTACGCGTGCAAAGATATCAAACCTCTAACCAATCCAATTGCTTAGAATACATTTTTTTTTCTTCACATTCAACGTTTTTATCACATTGTACATATTGTTAGTATAAAAGTACAATTACAATGTTGTTGTTTTTTTTTGTTTTTTTGTTTTTTGTTTTGTTTTTTTTAAACAAAGCGTTTCAGCAAAGTCATATGGAATTTTTTCCCAAATTATAGAATTTTTTCCATGAAAAGGTGCACCGCTAAACTGTAATAGGCAACATTAAACACCTCACTACTCATGAATCATATGTAAACCGTTTCAACCTTGCCTTCTATAATCGCTGTCTTTTCGTTACTTATCTCCAAAAACATCTTTTCCTTTCTTTATTTTTTTCTTTTTATACACTTATTTCGTCAAATAGAATCGGAAATCCCATTTCATACAAAGATAGTTATCAAATTTTTAAGCTCACAGTTTTACAGTTTATCTTTTTTTTTTTTTGATCGATGGCTATTATAAGATTATGGTGTAGTAAACAATCCTTTAAAAAACGGTTTTACCTTTAAAGTTCGCTAACAAAGTAAAGAGATTCATTCCTAAACGATATAGAATTTTCAATATTATCTTCCTTCATCTCGATAAGATCACATCCAAAATCTAATTTTTGTAAAGTATTTGTAAAATGCTTTAGGTATCTCTTTATATATGAAGAAAAATTCTTAGCTTTTTTTGCACTAAAATGCATTTTAGAATTCTAAATTTTCGGAACTTTTATGGAAAGATTAGGATAGACAATTTAGTTTTTAATACGCTTTTGTTAAAACACATCAATTTGTACGAATTTTCTTTACTTTACGATCGTCTTATCGATTGTAATATAAACCTGTGAACTTTTTATATTACCTCGGTCTATGAAGATGGGATGCAAAAAAGAAAAGATTAAAGAGTTAAATGAAAAGGTAACATGATCATAACTGTACGAAAGATCATTGAGCATTTTAAAGAGGTTTTCTTTACGTAATAATATGGAAACTAATTTTCTTTGGTATTTTAACGATATAGTTATTTGATATGATTTCTACGGTCTACAGAAATAAACGAATGTAGGGGAAAAAGACACAACTGCAGATCTAGAAGACATTGTAGAAATTTACCTGGAACTTACAGATGCAAGCGCTGTAAAAGGGGTTACGAACTCAACAGCGACAACCATTGCATAGGTATAGCAAAGTTTACTATGCCATTAAAAGTCTTTTGGCTTCATGAAACATTTTTTTTCTCTTACTGTTTGCTGAACAAAAAAAATCACTCTACCTCACCTCCCTCAAAAAAAAAAAAGATAAAAAACTATACATTTAAAACAATTGAAAAAAATCAACCTATTTTATTTATTTATTGATTTTTTTTTTTTTTTTTTTGGGGGGGGAATATTTTCCCTTAATTTAAAAAATGAACGTGGTATCGATACATAAATGGATGTATGAGGAATATCCAAAACTGCTACTGTAAAAGAGGAACAGTTTAAACTTAACAGATATTTATGGTAGTATTCCGTTTTTATATCATAGTCGTTTGATTCTTATCAACTGTAAATTGGCAGTTCTGAGTCTCCCGTTACGAAATTAAGTATCTCTGTCCCAAACGTGTGTCTCTCTCACAAAAAAGCATCTCTTATTTTTGTCGAATACTTTTGGATCTTCAGATATAGACCGGGCAAAATCTGTTTAGGAAGTAATCTAGCCCTGCATAGAAAGTTTTTTATTCTAGAATGATACTTGTTAATTTTTTCTCTACCTTTCTATATGTCTTTTTATAAGCCTATCCGTATTTTTATTTATCTATCCACAAACTATCTATATCTCTTTTTTATCTGAGATTTATTTCATTTTTTAATCTCTCTACATGTACTTCTCGAACAATATTTCCTAATTCACCAACTTTCTATTTACTTTTTCTCATTCGCTCAAACTATATTTTTTTCATTATCTATCCCTCAATCTTGCTACTTTTTACACCTTTTTACCTCCAAAAACATCTTTTCCCTTGTTTATTATTTTTTTTTATACACTTATTTCATCGAATAGAATCGGAAATCCCATTTCACACAAAGATAGTAATCAAATTTTTAAGCTCACAGTTTTACAGTTTATCTTTTTTTTGATCGATGGCTATTATAAGATTATGGTGTAGTAAACAATCCTTTAAAACACGTTTTTATCTTTAAAGTTAGCTAACAAAGTAAAGAGATTCATTTCTAAACGATATAGAATTTTCAATATTATCTTCTTTCATCTCTATAAGATTACATCCAAAATCTAATTTTTGTAAAGTATTTGTAAAATGCTTTAGGTATCTCTTTATATATGAAGAAAAATCCTAGCTATTTTTGCATTAAAATGCATTTTAGAATTTTAAATTTTCGGAACTTTTATGAAAAGATTAGGGTGGACAATTTAGTTTTCAATACACTTTCGTTAAAACACATCAATTTGTACGAATTATAATATAAACCTGTGAACTTTTTATATTACGTCAGTCTATGAAGATGGGATGCAAAAAAGAAAAGATTAAAGAGTTAAATGAAAAGATAAAATGATCACGAAAGATAATTGAGCATTTTAAAAAAATTTTCCTTTCGTAATAATATGGAAACTAATTTTCTTTGGTATTTTAACGATATAATTATTTGATATGATTTCTACGGTCTACAGAAATAAACGAATGTAGGGGAAAAAGACACAACTGCAGATCTAGAAGACATTGTAGAAATTTACCTGGAACTTACAGATGCAAGCGCTGTAAAAGGGGTTATGAACTCAACAGCGACAACCATTGCGTAGGTATAGCAAAGCTCACTATGCCATTGTAAAAGTCTTTTGGCTTCATGGAACATTTTTTGTTTCTCTTACTGTTTGCTGAACCAAAAAAAAAAAAAACCACTTCATCTCACCTCCCTCAAAAAAAATACATAAATAAAAAACTGTAAATTATTAAAAATAAATGAAGAAAATCAACCTATTTTTTTTTTATATATATATATTTTTTTTTTTCTTTTTTTTTTTTTTTTTGGGGGGGGGGTTGGGGATATTTTTCCTTAATTTATAAAATGAACGTGGTATCGATACATAAATGTGAACATGAACATGAACCTCCAAAACTGCTACTGTAAGAGAGGAACAGTTTAAACTTCACAGATATTTATGGTAGTAATCCATTTTTATACCACGGCCGTTTAATTCTATCTACTGTAAATTGGCAGTTCTGAGTCTCCCGTTACGAAATTAAGTAGCGTTGTCCGAAACGTGTGTCTCTCTCACAAAAAAGCATGTCTTATTTTTTTCGAATAGTTTTGGATCTTCAGATATAGATCGGGTGGTGGCAAGAATAGACTCTTGTTAAACTTACTAACATATTTCTAAACGAACTTGGCTCTTTTTTGTGCCTATAATGAAGGATTTTGAAATATAGTTTCTTTATTTTCGGTTGGGATCTTTGTTGGTAATAACTTTTTTCTAGTTTCTTTTTATGTACATTTATACACTTAAGTAAACTTAGATAAGCATTATGCAGAACACAAATGTTATTTTTCATTGTTAAAATAATTCAATTGAAATGTGTTTTATACGTCAATTTTAGACATCGAGAATTAAAACTCTCAAATTGTCATTCACCATTATGTAGACTTCACACAAGACAAGGAACGAACAATTTGTAATTTATAGGGTGTGTGGTGGTAAGGAATGCTGAGGTCTTTAAATTGTGTCCTCAGATTGTAACTAGCTTAGATTTCCTGGATGCTGGAACGTACAACAACGCATTCTTTATTGTTTTCAAAATGTTCATTAATTTTGGCATATCAAAAAAAATCTGTAAACGAAAGATTTGCACACGATACATTTTCGACGAATTACGGTAAAATCCTTAAATCATGCCTTAAACTACCAAAGTTCACGACCTTAAGTGCGATGCTTATATTAGGAGTAGGTGTAAAACCTTCCTACGACTGGGCCCAAAATTAGGTGCACCTAACTCTACGCTTCATAGAACCAGCCTATTCTTTGTAATACAGTTCTTTCAGAAACCATTCTGCTGCTTGCATAAAAGCGATTCGCTTTTTGTAAATCATATTATTAACGAAGTGTGCAATTTTGTTTCCAACTTTTACTACAAATAAAATAAAGAGAGGGAGAGAGAGAGAGAGAGAGATTGAAAGAGAGAGTGAAAGAGAAAGAGAAAAATCTAGAGAAATAGGGAGAGATAGATAGATAGATAGATAGATATATATATATATATATATATATATATATATATATATAGAGAGAGAGAGAGAGAGAGAGAGAGAGAGACCTGGTAAGGTTTCATGAATTTGTGAATGTTTTCCAAATTTCACGCTTCACAGACTTGAGATATAATACCAGGCGCCCTAAAGTAAAAATTTAAAAAATGAGATGGAGACACACATACAAAATTAAAACAAAATTAAATTTACATTTAAATTGAAAAAGCCAAAATAATTTTATTGCACGAAAATAAGGCAGTAAACCAGTTACGGTAAACAATAAAAAATGTAGAATTCGTCGGTTTCATGACTGGTAAAGACAAAATAATAATCTCATAACATTAAAATAAATAGTTTGCATATGAGTTCCAGAAAACTTAATTGGCAGTACTTGTTGCAGAAGAAGTAAGCTTAATGCATAGCCTACTTATAAAAACGTCTTATGAGGACATACACTTTTATGGAAAACTAAATTTTACTCCCCTCAAATCGCGAACAAATATTTTCTCCCATGTTGAGAAGAGATTGAGAAGCAAATCGACATAACCTTAACATGTGAAAAGCTTGAACTAGAAATGGTCTTGCATAAAATAAATACGATTACATTTGTCCAAATACAGATGAATGTAAGAAATGTCGATTTTATTAGAGTTTAAACTATTTTTATTCTTTCAATTTTAAATTTTCTTTCCTTCCTATTTCTCACTATACGCCTATCACTTTAATATAGCGTCGTTTCCCATTGTCTTTTTTTTTTTCTTCTTTTTCTTCCTAACACTCTATTCCGTCTTTCTCTCTAAACTCTTTTTTTATTCCATTTCTCTAATTTTACCACACTACTGTTAATTTTAGTACACGTTTTTAACGGAAACATCAGGACAGAAAATTGAATACAACACATGCTAAAACATATTCCACAAGCAAAACATATCGTTCACTCCCCTGGGTAACGGAAGTGTGAACTAAACGAGGAGTTTGATTTGCATAAAGCAAGTTGCATTTGTGAGAATAAGAGACACAAGTACATTCATCACAAGAGGCGCTTTATCAAGCACGAGCGTCGTCTAAAGCTGTCGCCGCTAGAGCTGTCGCACCAAATGAGCCAATAGTGGCCACAGATCTTCAAAAACTTGTCCTAATACTCAGAATGGGTCAATTTAAACGCTTAACTTTCAGCTGTAGGCTGTGTGTCTACAACGAGACGTTTTCCTCGTTTGGTCCCGATTCAAGAAAGACAAAAGACAAGACTACTGTATAGCATGAGGAGATTGCGGGAACAGAAGACGAGGAAGTTACGTCAGCTTTTAACAGGTTTTTGCTGAGCCTTAGGTAAGCTGAAAATATAACAATATGGATGAACAATTGCTCTGTCTAAAAAAATGGGATAATGGTCAGATATCTCATGACTTGTGGTTTGATAAATGCTAAAGATCCCAGTTTCATCAGTTTAATCTTCGTTGTAAACCATAATTATGTATTCAAAACAAAAATTAATATCCGTAATACTTCACTTATCTCTCAAACAGTCAAATATTTCTCTTCGGCTGAAGCCACCATCTACAAAACTCGGAGATGTTCAAATAATAGGCATAACGATCTCATTCGATCTTAGAGAAATTTGATGAAAAGAAACTCTCTCTTGATCTAGCACATTCTGGAAAATCATATGAGTCACTATCTTTCATAAATGACCTTCATTTTTTTCTTCTACGTCTAAAGCGAACAAAATTTCTTTATTTAAAAAAATGTAACCAAAAAAAAAAGAAAAAACAAAACAAAATAAAACAAACTCAGTTTAGAAAAAAATCCCTAGAATTTTACAACTTTCCACCAAGTGAAAAGCATTGCATATTTCATGCTTTCTTTTTTGTTTTTGTTTCATGTTATAACACATATTCTTTACCCAGTAAGTGATAACTTATTCTTTCAATCAGATTGCGTTTGTTAGTGGAAAAATCAATAAGGTTTGAAAGGTCTTGGTCATTCAACTTTATCCTTTTTGACACTATAGATCATGTATTAATTTCTTAGCTACTCCGTTGATATACATGCTATTGACACCGCAGCAAGAGAACATTGCTGCGCTCCATCCACAAGTACATCTTCATGGTCTTGATAGTCATTAAAATTCACTACTTTAAAGTACTGTTGGTAGCTGAGAGGTGTTAGAAAATTCTGCTGAAAATGTAAAAAAAGATTTGATAAAATAGACATTATTTTCAGGCAGCCCTTGCAATATTCTTGTCGTGCACCAATCTTTCACAAAGGCTGTACGTTACTTATAGCATTTTGCCACGACTTAGCATGAGGTCACTTCAAGATCAAAATATACACTATCGGATGATAAAAAGTTAAGCCCACATCAAAGATTTAATTAAAATCATTAATAAAAAAAGGAACCTTTATTACCCATCTCGTCACCTTCCTTTAAATCATTATTGAAATGAGAACATATGATAAAAAACAATGAGTTGATTTTAAAGTCAAAGGATACAGTTTCGTTTTGAGATCAAAGTTTACAATGTCGTTTTCATATAAAAGGCTACAGTCTCATTAGAAGATCACAGGCATGGTTTTTTAATATTAAAATATTAACATTGATAACGGTTAATGACGAAAATAAGTGTGGATTTTGTTGAAAATATACATGGTTTATCTTTCTTTCTTTAAAGTAAAAAGAATATTTTTGGAAAACTCACTTTTTATAACTAGCTTTAATTAGTGCGAGTTGTTTAGCCCATGTAACACCAGTTTATCTTTTATGAACACCAATAAATATCATAAGTTCTAAAAAAAAACTATGATAGTTTGTCATTGAGGTTTGGTGTTTTCTGATCTGAGGAGATTAAAAGGGGGAGGGGGGAAGTGGGAGTTGACAAAAAATAATGAAAAACGATATATGAACATGGAATATTATAGTGAAAGGGTTTAAAATTGAATGAAGCTCTTGGTTAGGTGATGATAGAGTATAATGGAAGAAAGAATCTGGCCTTGTCATCCTTTGTGATTCAACGGTTATCTAGACTAATGGAGGTAGAGATATTATACCGTTATCAACCCATGCAAGTTTCATATCTCTGTATGCTTAGATCGTGTTTTCTAGGTCGTGAAATGGAGAGAAGGACCATATTTCTTTTGATGCATGATCAACAAGAAATACTCTGGGGAATCACTCTTAAAGTTTTCTGTTGCTCATTTGTGGTTTAAATCAACCCAAGGTATAACATTGACGAATACAAACAATTATTTTCTATGAGTAATTTGGAAATAACTATAGTCAATTCTTCGGCGACCCATACAGATTGCAGACCGACTGGTGGCAAAATTTTTAAAAATAAGATCAACCACTATCTTCGCTGAATAAATCATGAAAACTTATAAGACCTACACATCGGAGCTCCCACCACACATTTGAGCTGACTTTCATTTCGCCAAATTAAGACAGCACAAAGACTACGCAGTTTTCACTTTAGCAGCCCTCGACCTAATATTTCTATTGTCTGAAGCATTCAGTAGAGAAAACAGGCAAATCATTTGAAAGACGGAAACTAAAGAAAATCTATTACATAGCAAGTTTTGGCTGTAGGGAAAGAAAAGACAGAATCAAGGACGAATACGTAAAAGGTGGTTTTACTCTTGTAGAGTATGTTTGTCTGATATAGATAATAGGATTTACTGCTTTGTGTGTGTTTATAACCTATTTCACATTCTAACAGGAACAAATAAATACTAGACTTATCTTCGTCTAAAAGCCTTGAAGTCATTCACCCATGTGATATTGCGAAGAGGAGAAAAACAAAGTTCAAACCCCTGCGAACAAGTATTAAGGATAAAACAAGTTTATGGAATAGTTCTCAAATAAGCCATGCTCCATCTACACGAAATAGATTTCTCAATATTCTCATCCAAGGGTTTTATAATAAATTCAGTAGTGTTTATCGGCAGTTCTAAATACACAAAGAAAAGCACTGCATGAGTTAAACAGAATTGTACCAAAAAAATAAAACCACCAGAATCCGTGCTATGGTCAAAATATTTTTTGTCTGAAAGAAACATTTCTGACCAATCTATGGACTCGCAATTATTATTTGTTCGCATTAAAAATAATTACGTTGAAATTTTTAGCATAAAATCTATTGGATTGGAGCCTTTGATACAACTACCAACAGACTCTTTTATATATTCTAGAAGAGCTCTTAGAGAAAATTAAACTAATGTCTGATTCAAAATATTTCGGAGCATCTTATCATAGTTCGCAATACCCTTCACTCGCTACGTTAGAACATGCCAGGGCGATGGGCCACGCTTTGAGCAGTTAGCTTTTCACGTCAACCAAAATTATTTCTGAAAGAAAATACGGTCAGTTAGAGGTGACTTTCATCTCTCACAGGTAGAAAAATCAATACCAATCGATACTGGCGGGCACTGGCGATGACAATGAGAAAACACTTAATGAAAAAAAAAAGGAATTTCACTTCGAAGTAAAATTTCATTAGACAAAGATAAGTTAAACTGATTGGAAAAACAAGATGGAATATAACTAAAACAGTACTTTGTATAGTTGGTTGGCGACACTGATGACTATGAAAAGAGTAAGTACCCGATGTTGCACTAAGCAGAATCAAGAAACATAATTATAAACAAGAAATATGTTTGATAACGTTAGTATCAATTTGATATCGGCACATTCTCTTATGATCACAATAGAGATTTCATCAAAAACATGTTATTCTTCTTTTTTAAAGAAGTGAAAAGAATGATCTGCACTCAGATACATCAACGGAAATCGTTCGTGCAACTTGAACATATACGAAGAAGAAATGAACACCAGTCCTCCCAAATAAAAGTAAAAGCCCTGAAAGTGCATTTTAATAACATTAAAAGAATTAAGAGGAACACCAACCACAACGTTTCAAATTATATTTAAAAAAATCTGTGCCAAAGCTTACCCTAGCTAACACTGGAAAGATGAGAGAATTTGAATAACCTGAAATCTTTTACACAGACCAGTGCGTATACTGTGGCTGACTCTCACCAGGGAAAATATGTTATTGTGAAAGTTCAAAAACAGGAATGGCTTTGATAATACGATATGATCAAATGCTGTGTCGATAAGGTATGAAGGTTATAAGATCTTTTTTAAGTTTGAACTCTTTAATGTTTGAAGTTGAAAGACATTAGTGGGAACTATTGGCTTATTGCCATACGTAAAAACATTTACTTTTTATCTTTGTTACTATTAGGTAGATAGGTAGTTCACATTGGATCAGTGAAAGCAAGATGGTTTTTGTCTTTTGTTGTAGTCGGTACTGACAAAGCAAAATTCGGCGCACAATCAAACATCTATTTGGTTTAAACATATTTTGGTTTAACCAATTAACTGTCACGAGATAGAACAAGTCGGGGACCAAAGATCTTCCTGATACAATTATTTTTTTTTTTTAAGTTTTAACAATTTTGATTTGTTCTAACGTACATTCAAATTCCATAAACACAACGAGTACCAACAACAAGCGTCTGTTTTAGACAACAGAAAGCTTTTCATGTAAAAAAGAGTAGTTTACCTTTTATGGTAAAAGGCAGGCTGCTGAGGCGTGGTAAGCATTTAATTATTTATTTAATGCTTTCTAAGCATAATTACAACACAGAAGGTATCTGTGATTTATTCCTACGCTATATCCTACAAAACCGCCAAACTTTTAACTGCCAATATGTCTCAAATGTTGTCAATATTTTTTTTTCTAGATTATTTATTTAGACTTGAGTATGAACATCTTTTGAAAATTTATTATATTTTGTTGCTGTAGACCTGAATGATTCTTTCTTAAGACCATTCTGATGGAAAGACAAATCATGGAGAGCCTTGCTTGGCCCGTGACTCAAGTAAAAGATATACGTTTAATGTCTCCATAAGTGATATAGCTGTAATGTCAAGGCTTAAGAAATCCTTCAAATATATTATGGAGAGTTTGTTTCAGACCTCAAAATGATATGTGGCTTTAAAGCTTTTTTTTCCTAAGGCACATTCCAGGTTTCATCAATCTAGCGAGACCAGAACAAGAGAAGCAACTTGACTCTCAAGAATTACTCAAGATGTTAAATTCAGATACTGGCGGTAGAATAATAAGCAGACAATTTTTTAAACTTAGAATTTAAGAAGGAAAGCTAATGCCCTTAATGCCTTGGGGGAACTGACCCACATGCAAGAAATCCTGACTATAAAACCTCTTGTTATTTTGAACTTTCTGGAGGTATTTCAATCGCAAGTAGTAGATAAGGTAAGCACTGTCTTTTTTCGTGATCAGATTAAGAAAAACAACCTGCGCGCTAGTGCTCCGTTTTTTAATGATCCACTTTATAAAACTTTGAAGATAAAACAATGAGAAATGATCAGGTTTTCCTGTCAAGAGCAAAACTGAAACCGAACATACTATCATCCTAATCAGAGTTTAAAAATATAATTAACACTTCTACACTGTTTTACATTTAGCTGCAACTACAGGAAACGATGCATAAATTAAAAAGAACTTACAAGGAAATGTTGATCCGATATAAAGGTCAATTATGATTCTGATCTTTCATTAACAGGTTGTGCTTTGATGCATAAAGAGTAACAAACTCGACGATAGTCATCGAAAGTCTATAGTGGGTAGTCGTTATAGTTTCAGCTATGAAACAACAATCATTGAGCAATAAGCCAAAATACTTTTTTTTGTATCTGCATTATTGCACTTAAAACTTTTTATAAGACACTCAGAATTTTCTTTTTGCAAATTGTCACAGTCAAAGATTTTTTTTTTTATTTTTGCATTTGGTTTCACGATTTACGTGGCTAAGAAAGCAACATTCGTTATTACGAGAATTCGCTTTTTTGACCGAGAGTTTAATGTTAAGAATTTTATCAGTGTATGGCAATAAAAGAAAAACATATTATCATGTCTTCATCCCTCGCAGAAGGACACCTTAATGCTATACACATTTGTTATAACTGCATATTCGATTTATGAGCTTCATCAATTAAGAAAAAACAAAAAAAGAGACATAATTACTGACCGCATTTATGCAGATTCTGCACCTCGTACTTGTCGTATTGGTATAGATTTATGTTTAGCAAAGTTACGATATATAGAAACTTCTAATAGATGCGCATCCATAGTATGTGGAAAGCATGATACCCATGGTATGCCAACAGTTTGATGATCTCAAATACAAGATTTAAATACATTTTAATAATTTTATACCGATAGTACAAGGATACTTGTACAACTTTCACTTTCACAGAATGAAAACAGTTTGATAATCTGACACGCAGAGAAGGAAGATCGTTTATGAATATCCCCTGCGCGGAATGTGAGCATTTTGAGAATTTTATACCCACGGAATGAGGATAGTCTTGAAAAACGTATGTTATTAGTTTTTTTTTTAATCAAAGCACACCATTGGTGTGTAAAGAGACTGAAGATTTTACACCTGCGGCACTGAATCTTACACGATTGAGTGTGATCTCCACACACATTGGGATATATGGACAAATTGTTAGTCACACAAGTGAAAGATGTGACTATTTTAATAATCTTACACCATGGATCGTGAAGAGTTAAATAGTCAAGCGCCCATAAAAAATGAGCAGTTAAATCATCTCACAATAAGAAATGGAATGCGGATAATCGCACATGATAAAAAGTGATCTGTAACATAATTACGAACCTTAAGGAACATGAGATGGTAGATAATTTTTAAAAAATTGGAATTTGTGTAGTTTTATAATCACATACTTTGAGGCATAAGATTTTAAAATCTTACATAAAAAACTTGAACAGTTTGATGATCATTCACATTCATGACATGAGAAAGTTGATAATATCGCACCCATGAAAAGTGATTAGTTTGATAATCTTACACCACAAAATTGGACTGTTTAATAATCTTCTACAGTAGAATGTAGACAATATGTTAATCTCACATAGTTGAATGAGAATCGTTTGATAATCGCACAACATGAATTGAAAACAGTTTGATAATCTCACACTATATAATGTGAACAGTTTAATAGTCACACACGAATTTGGATGTAGAAAAGTCGTGGTCATTCACGCAATGAAAGGTGGAAAGTTTAATATTCTGACCCTATGGAAAGTTGATAGTTTTTGGATTGTACACAAAATAATGAATGTGAAAAATTTGATAGTAACACTCCTATAGATGGTGGACAGATTGATAATCTCACACTGTTGAATGGAAACCATGGAGTTTGAACAGTTTGATAGACACAAACCCATTCGGGTATGGACAAATTGTTTGCCATACACGAGTTGGATGCAAACAGTTTGATAATCTCACACAATGGGAAGAAATGTGGCTAGTTTGAGAGTCTAACAAATTGGAACGTGGACAGTTTGATAATCACATACCTTCAGGCCATGAGGATAACCTCACACCATGGAGTGCGATTATTTTGATAAGGTCACATTGCTGAATGTTTACAGCTTCAAATTGACGCACCATAGGATGTGAATAGATTGATAGTCACACAACTTTAATGTCACGAGAAGGTTGATCATTTCTTACCATGTGAAATGTGAACAATCTGACAGTCCTATACTATGGAATGTGAAAAGTGAGAAAATTATAACACAGGTGATATTTACTGCACACCCTAGACGTAAAAATAATGGCATGTCACGGTGTGGTACATTGCCATGCTCAGTAGTTTCAACTTTGTTGATATAGATTCTACTCAGCAGAACAAAAGGCTGCAGAGGATGCAGAATTAATTGATGGTCGCACACCATTAGGATCAGTTACGGCTGTTATGAACATGAAATCTGTCTCTGAGTGTAGATCCAGATCCTGGACATTGTTACTGATCAAAGAGGTCGAGAGCCTTAATGATACTTCTGATTTAATTTACATACTGGCGACAAAAAAATTATTAAATGTAGTTAACAACTCTATATTTTTGGAAAAGGGTTCATATTATTGATTGGACTTTAGAAGTAGCATACAAATTTTGCAACCTAAATGACAGAGAAAAAGCATTATATTGTATAACAATATAACTACCAATTAATCTGCGCATCAGTCGTTATATCTAACGTAATCTATGCCCGTACCATGTAATTTCGATTTCGAATCATCTTTTCATCAATTCAATTATTCTCTTTATGACACTTCCGTTCTTCTCTCTCTCTCTCTCTCTCTCTCTCTCTCTCTCTCTCTCTCTCTCTCTCTCTCTCTCTCTCTCTCTCTCTCTCTCTCTCTCTCTCTCTCTCTCTCTCTCTCTCTCTTTCTCTCTCTCTCTCTTTCTTTCTATCATTGACCTTGTGTCTCTCGTGTTGAATTGTTTGCTTTTTTCGTGCCTTTTTTGACTACACTTACTTAGTCAATCTGTAACATTTTGTTTGCCTTCAATTTACTTTTTGCATTCACACAAACTTTGAACTATCTATAGCTCGACAGAAAACAGACATATTGATTTTGAAAAATAAAAACTCAAGAAAAAGCCAATGATTTCAACATTAATCAAATCTCTATCTCCCAATGACAACCATCAACTTGCCGAAACAAGACCGCTAAACATTTGGCCATCGCCATCTTTAAAACGGTAAAGATGATTCAGACCGAGAGATATTTTAAATTTTTAGACAGAAAGTAATTTTGCTAGAAGCGACACAGTTGTTTGATTTTAGAGATGATACATAAAATAGCCTCCATCGCATCTTAACATCAAGACTAATAAAACAACCACATGGACTTGGACAGATAAAGCTAGATCTGTGAAACTAAAGGGACAGGTAATTGATAGAGAAAATGAATAAAACAACCTAAAGCAATCAAAATGAGCTTCGAACTCTAGATCAGAAGTTAATAGATAAAAATTATACACTATATTCGAACCCGAACTCTATACGTCACCTACCGCCTTGCTGAGACAAACGCTTCTGTCAGGTCAATATTTACAATGGCTCAGATAAACTAGTCAATTGGTGAAATGCAAACGGCTTCGTCCATATTGGTACAAAACAAAACATACTAGCCTTTCTTATTGTACCAGATAAAAAACATTTTTTCAGTTAATGAGATGTGTCGCCTTTATAGAAGTTATATTTTCGAAATAATTTTTCATGCACTCACTGACCGTCATCTTATCTTTACGTAAATTTTCAATGTGGTCCATCAAACTCATAAGTGGAATACAAAGTGCAAACTGTCAAATATCGTGAGCTTTCTCTCCTTTTTGGAGTAAGTCTACATTTCAAGAAATGATTATTAATTGATGACGTTTTTTCCCGTTGACAATAATCTACACAAGATGAACAAAAACCGCAACATAGATCAAAGTATGTTTGATGTAGATGTGCCGAGCTTTTGTTTCCTGAGAGATGGTCCATCTCCTTTACATTTCTCAAATCTAAGGAGGCTACAGCATTTGTCCATCAATACAAAGCTAAACGATAAATGAACAATATGTGAACTTGTCACTTTTCTGTGGTTTATTAGAGCATTCAACCGGCTAGGTGTAAATTTGTGACAAATTATTTGAAATGAAAATTAAAAAAAAAAACCTGACGATTTTTAATGAACTGAGGATCATGGTATATGATTTATCTAAACTTTTGATGTGCAATATATGATTATCATCTTTGCCCATTAGTCTCTTAATCCATTTTTGTTCCCTCCATCGTAATCAACAAAAAGCACGAGTGAAAACTTTAAAGTAAAATATGCACAGTATTTCTTTTCAGACTGTTCACTTCTATAAAATTATTATGCTAACATTTCGCAATAAATATAGAGGCAGTCTGCTTGTTCCCACTTTTCAGATCATCTAAGGAGGTTAGAACAAATGTCAGTATTATTTATTAAAACTATTTTCACGTTTATCAAAGATCACATTGGAAAACACGCTGTGCTGTGCTGTTTGCGAGCAAGAAAACATGTCGATTTCCTAAACTATGCTATTTCTCTTGCGATAAGCGTTCAAGGTAGCATGTTTATACGGAAATTGCAGTTTCATAATCTTCAAAAATACAATTATTTCCATGGCATAGGTGAAATAGTCCTTGAGTAAAGTCAATGTCGAAATATTCAATTTTTGTCAGCTGGTCAATTTATAAATGGACCGTAAAATTTGATGTTTATCATTTCGTTTGTAAATATCAGACATAGTTACATTAAATAATAATTTGAAAGAATATAATTTAAATGGGTATGAATGCTGAATAAATGTTTTAACTAGAAAGAAAAAAACTTATGAGTGTTTGGTATTCGAGATATTCACAGCTTTCGATAATATTGTGCACTACGTTGCAAATGAAACAGAATCTTTGCTAAAATATATCACCTAAGTAACTAAAATGTAAGCATAAGACGTCGTTAAACTATAGCAGTATTAACTATAACCTATGCGTGAATCAGCTATAGGAGATTTAAAACTGCCTTCTGATTTTCCTTTCTCATTTTCACGTTCAATACTTTGAGTTTATTCTGATTAGATGGAAATCATATTCATAGAAATCATAATTTTTTTTTTAATTTCTATTATTTCATAAAATAATGTCTTTTTAGATTAGCTTAATATATTATACATTATGACCTTTTGCGAATGTCTAATGGGACTTTACATTAATTTTTGTTCTTTAATACTGAGCACAAAAGTTATGTGCGCCGTCTTATGTGCATGGTTTACATTTCATTCTCTATACAAAACTATTGGAGATACGATAGGGCTGTTGACAGGTCAGAAATTTAGAGTGTGTTCTTTGATCTATAGTCGTCCTTATAGCTCACAGCTCACTGCTATAATCGACATCTCTTCCTGATATATATATACGCACACATGAAAACGGTCAATTCGCACATCGCATTATGCACGGCGCATTAGATGCACATGGAAACGTGCCTTAAATGATAGGATTTTATTTTTGTATCAAAAACCCATAAGCCGTCAATAGCAGCGTACCAAGGGGATTCAACGATTTGATTACTCTTAGAAATTTCGCTCTTAAAGGGTCATCTTTGGAAACATCATAAACAATTGAAATAGATCAAGTGTCATAAAAATTGGCTTTTTTAATTTTTTAACTTGTTTAGAACCATATGTGACCTTATCTCCCCATCCCAAATATGTCCATTTTTCTAATGATTTACACTTACACTAAACCGGTCTCTCTCGTTACACAGTAATACTCGAAGTCTCGATTTGCGGACTTCTCTTTTTCGTTCATTTAAACATGCCCAGAATCCAAGCTTCTAAAATTATTTCCAATCCTCAATCAAGTTAATTTTTTTTCCGTATTCCACCCCCATATTTCTGCCTTCTCTTAAAGTCAATCTTTAATTTGAGTCTTACTTTCTACATTGCAATACGAATTGTGAATTTAATCGCACTGTTATTTTCCACAATCTTTCCATGAAGACTTTTTTTGATGTACACAAGGCGTCTTATTTTCTTCCTCTGCATCCCTCATTTTTAAATTGCTCTGACTTCAACACTTTCCCGTCTCCCATACCGAAGTCAAGCTTTGTCTCCTCATCCATAGTGTTTCATGGGTTTATTAATCGTATTGGATGTTCCATTTACTATATGAGTCTTGAAACATACTCATCGATCCCTCCCCCCCTCACCCCTTCCCCAATTGCTGTTCTATATAATTATAGATTACTAATCCGAGTTTAACCATCACAGAATCAGAACCAAGTTTCCAAGAGAAGACCGTGACATACCCTGGTGACGACATGGGAGTAGCTGCTCTGATAGCTTCTCTGCTGTTTGTGGTGTCTGTGAGAGTAGCAGCTTCAGAAGAACAAAGTAAGTAGCTTTACCATACCTCTCAAACCCAAATCCTTCTTGTTCCTCAAATTTAACGTCGATCAATAAGAGCTTGAAATGTGTAAGTGTTGCTCTTCAGATCTTTGTTGGTGCCGTCGAGTTTAACTCCATTAATACCTGGTCTATGAAACCTTTTATTCTTCATCTTTCGAAGCAGAGTCATATTAAACTTACAACGGACGCATATTTTCAAGTGTTAAAGCTCCAGAGTTTTCTTTGTGCTAAACCATTAAGAAAACCTTTTATGAACGATACGTATATTTAGACAAACTTTCTTGGCTAATGTAAACAAGTCCTGCCTAATGATATATAAAGACATATCGTTTATTGAAGTCAACGATAAAATACTTTGACTATACCGTAAAAATCTGCCGTTTATTAAGCGCTTTTGAAATTTTATTTTTTCTCCTTATACTACTATATAGCAGACATCACTAGAAGTCCCAAGGATTAGTATCATTTTGTCATCTTTTCAGTGTTTCCTGGGTTGTCAGAAAACGTCTCAGAGAATCTTTCTTCAAAAGTTTCAAAATTAGAAGACAGAAATCTTCGCACTCCTGCTGCTCAAGTCTCCTGCCGATGTAGTAAAAGACAAAGCGTTATCGGAAGATCTGGAAGAAAGAGTGGAACAATTGGAATTGTACGAAGAAAGTTTACAATTAGCGCAAAAGGTAAAAGTATAGCACACACATATGCACAAGCATACATGTATATGTATCTGTGGCAGTGCAGAAAACCTTTAAAGGTGTTCATATAATTATCATAAGAACAGTGTTGACCTAGATTTACATAAATGTTTTATAACTTATATCATTAATAGAATTGAATGATATCTTCATCGTTGTGACATTGCCTATGTAATGTGTTAAAGATGGTAAAGATGGCATATGCTATTTTGTTTCTTGGCTGGCAGAATGAGTAAGTTTGGCTTAATAGCTACTTACATTTTTATGCTTTGTTTGCAAATTAAATATTAATTTGATTGGCAATTTTGCTATATTACTTGTTAGAAGTTTTAAATAAAAAAAAAATAAATGCGATGCAATACAAACTATTATCGTAAAAACTCGATATTGCGTTTTGTTTGAATTTTAATCAAAGTGTTTTGATATGCTGGTTTGCGTTTGAAACGTGTGTGTGTGTGTTTGTGTGAATTTGACATGAACATGGTAGAAATTGAAAACTAATTGTTCAAAATTTTGTTTGTCATCCTTTAAATGAGTTATCGAGGTGTATAAACTTATGATTTTTTGTGCCCTAAGATAATTTTATTTAAACTTAACCCATTCAAGTTCGGGGTGAGAGTAGTCAAAACTTTTTGCCTTGTGATGCTTCTTTCTTCCTTTTGATAGTTGAATTTTAGAAGATTATACAGTTCAGTTTTAGAGGATGAATTTAACTCTAAAAACTTTAACCCCTTCAAGGCTGAAGCCAGTGAGCGTAACATGGGCGATGATGTGACCAAACAGTATTCACCGTATATCCTCACGAGAGACGATACAATTGAGAAAGAGATTTTGTGCGACACTCATAAAGATGGTGGTGGGTGGATTGTAATACAGGTAGGAAGAGGTTGTGTTAATTTTATAAGGAAGGGTAGAACAATAACAAAGCTGTAGTATTTGAAAATAATTTCGTAGAGACTTTGCTTTGGTGATGTGAATGTGTAGATCCAATTTTTCTCTCTTGCATAGCTTTGAAAAAAAAAAAAAAATATATATATATATATATATATATATATATATATATATATATATATATTGAAATATGGATGGACCTCCAAAGTCACATGCGAGCGATATGAGGGCCAAACCCCTGAAGACTATCCCTGTGGTACCACGTCGCTCTAGTCTACCCCTACAGCCACTGGCGCTCCATCAAACAAAGAGCCATAGTTTTTTTGTCCCAAGGTCTTTGTTAAGGTAGCAAAAACTAATTCAAGAAATTGAAATTGATTTAGAGTGAGTATGGCAAAAACTTTGATAAAAATCACGATAATCATAATCATTTCCTGCTTATCTCATATTTATCAACTGCTCACATAAAAACCTCCTTTTCCTGTCGTTATTATGAAGCATACAGCATGCTTATATATATATATATATATATATATATATATATATATATATATATATATGTATATATTTATATATATACACACACATAATATGGCGATGAATCAATGAAATCAAGACCGTTATCCAAATTATCGTTTTCTGATAACAAGATAATATGAAAATTGAAAACCACAGCTGATAAGATTTCACCCACATTATTTTAAGAAAATCTAGGGAAAATCAACGATTTATCGAAACATATTTTCTCGCTCAGCTTTTGCTTCTTGTCTTGTAAAGAGCATTATACTGAAAAAAATTCAGAATCAAGTGTACAACAAAGAGTGGAGTAGCCAAAACTAATCGAACGACAAGATTTTCATTGCAGTCTCCCCATCAGGATGTGTTCAGAAATATGGACCGGACTACTAAGCTCGTTTCTAGGTCTCAGTGAGTGGGCAATAAACCCGTTTCTAGGTCTCAGTGAGTGGGGAATAAACCCGTTTCTAGGTCTCAGTGAGTGGGCAATAAACCCGTTTCTAGGTCTCAGTGAGTGGGCAATAAACCCGTTTCTAGGTCTCAGTGAGTGGGCAATATCCGTTTCTAGGTCTCAGTGAGAGAGCAATGTATTGTGGAAGCACTCTTTGAGAGGTCCTAGACATCTTGATGCAGCGCGCATAAGGGCGAGTATAATAATGAAATGCAGTATGAAGATAAATAATTGCATTTTGTTATTTGCACAGTTATATTTAACCGATCCCGCATGTAAGAAATAGCAACCTAATGAAAAGTCATCTCACCATTTTTTCCAACTGCTTTTCCATAATCTAGATATACATTCGATTTCAATGAACGGGCCTTCTATTTCTACGGACCTCACAACCAGAACTGTAGTTACGAATATTTTTACACATGGATTTGGGATACTCAGACGGACAGGTGTCAAAGTGAACTGCCTGCTGGCACATTTCAGACCTTTCCAATGTTTTTCTACTCAAACACGTCAGGTCCTAACACGTTAGGAAACACAAAGTCATAGGTAGAGTAAAAAAATTATATATATATATATATATATATATATATATATATATATATATATATATAGATATAGAAGACCTTACCTTAGATTCTCTTTATGTGACACTGGTGTTTCAAGCGGAGGACAAAATTGTCGTTTGTCCTCCGCTTGAAACACCAGCGTCGTATGAAAAAAAATTAAAGATAAGGTCTTCTATATCTATGAAATGCTTCCACAGTTGAGCACTAATGTATTATTCCAACTTATCTTCAAACTATATATATATATATATATATAGAGAGAGAGAGAGAGAGAGAGAGAGAGAGAGAGAGAGAGAGAGAGAGAGAGAGAGAGAGAGAGAGAGAGAGAGAGAGAGAGAGAGAGAGAGAGAGAGAGAGAGAGAGAGAGAGAGAGAGAAAGCTTCATGATGACGGAATGATTATTTGTACATTTGTGATAATGGATTTGAGATTCGCCATTTTTACATAAGAGAACAATTACTGACCAATCAGAGGTAAGGATGGAAACTTAAACTAGGAACTTGAAAGTTCTTTAAAGGTGAATCCTTAATTAAAGTCGGAGACAAAACTTTTTTCTATCAGAAAGCCTACTTATTGTTTGGCATGTCTTGAAATGTCATTAAATCCCACTTACTAACAACCCAACTTTAAATCTTCGATAGTGATCTTAATTAAAAAAAAATGTTTTTCGAAGAGCGTTTTCTTTTTTTTTATTTTCTTTTCCTTTTTTTCTGGCAAATACTAATACATATGCTATTTTTTCTATGGGTTAACCTTTGGCAGATAATGCAGATGCGGTGGCGGTCTATATAATGTTTAAATGCTGAACAGAGCGGACTATTTCCCTTTTAGCTGATAATCTGGAACCAGAAATATGGCTAGATGGCGCCAGGAGCCACGTAGAGAGAGTGAAGGGAGTGGTAGAAGGAAAATGGTGGTATTTGGTAAGATTAAAAGATTCTTAAACTTTAGTTTATACTCTTTCGTGATGTTATTTGTTTTTTTAAATCAGTGCAAAATGGTAATGTTAGTTGCGATTTTAAATTTCTTTAACTCTGGCTTCCACACATTCATGAGATAGATTGTTGTGTTTTATGAATCAGTGAGCAACGTTGATGTTTGTTTTGATTCAAAGTTAATTTTTTTTTAACTCTCGCTTGCACACTTTCAAGAAATAGATTGTTATGCTTTAAGAACCAGTCAAAATGCTTTTGTTGGTTTTGATTCAAACTTATTTTTTTTTACTCTGGCATGCACTTTTTAAAGATTGTTCTGTTTTAAGAATTAGTGTACAATGATAATGTTTGTTATCATTTTAAGTGTCTTTAACAATGGCTTGCAAACTTTTATAAAGGAGATTTTTCTGTTTTAAGAACAGTGCAAACTGGTAAAGTTTGTTGTGGTTTTAATTCCTTCAAAACTAGCATGCACAACTTCATGTATGATATGCATTAACTGTTCTGTTTTAAGAATCAGTGCATAATGGTAATGTTTGATGTGATTTTGTTTCTTCAACTCTGGCTTGTTGTTTTAAAAATCAATGAAAAGTCATGTTTGTTTGATTTCAAAATTAATTTCTTCAACTCCCGCTTGCACAATTTTATGATATAAATTGTGATCTTTTAAGAACGAGTGAAAATGCTTATGTTTGTTTTGATTCAAACTTTATTTCTTTAACTCTGCCATGCACTTTTTATGATAAAGATTGTGTTATTTTCAGAACCAGTACCAAATAGTAATGTTTGTCCTGATTTTAAATGTCTGTAAGCCACTTCTATATCCGACTTAATCAGGGAGTATCGAATCTGGGGAATTAGCACGATAAACTGAAAGCAATGCGCGATGGGATTGATATTATGTAAAAATATCAGCCACTTACAGAAAGCTTATGCCAAGGGCTTCATTTCTTTATACTTCACCTTTCGCTACTCCCGCGAGAGTCATTCGTGCAAGGCCGACGTCAAAATGTTATTTTAAAACGAAAGTAAAGGACTCAATGGACTTTTATGGAAATCAATGGAGACAGTTACCCGGATGAAATACTCGGTACATAAATATAGCAAAAAGAAATCGTTTCAATAATTTTTCATAGTTTTAATCCAGAATCGAACATATGAAAACAGGTAACGAAAATTCTTGTGAGGTAGGAACTATATATCATTTGCTAAAGAAGGTTTTTTTTGGCCAATCTCTCTTCCTAGATCCTTTACACTTTCCTTTATCTCCATTGGTTCTTAGTCTGCTATCCTTATCAGCATTTGACATTTTGATACAAGCAACAACAACAACAACAACAATAATAATAATAATAATAATAATAATAATAATAATAATAATAATAATAATAATAATATTATTATTAAGAAGAAGAAGAAGAAGAAGAAGAAGAAGAAGAAGAAGAAGAAGAAGAAGAAGAAGAAGAAAACAAAAGCTGCAACATCAACAACAGCATCATCAACAAAAGCAATAACAGCAACAACAACAACAACAATAATAATATTAATAATAATAATAATAATAATAATAATAATAATAATAATAATAATAATAATAATAATAATAATAATAATAATAATAATAATAATATTTCATTATAATAATAATGATGGTGATAATATTAATAATAATAATAATAATAATAATAATAATAATAATAATAATAATAATAATAATAATAATGATAATGATAATAATAAATATACCAATCATAGTAGTAGTAGTAGTAGTAGTAGTAGTAGTAGTAGTAGTAGTAGTAGTAGTAGTAGTAGTAGTAGTAGTAGTAGCAGTAGTAGTAGCAGTAGTAGTAGTTAGTAGTAGTAGTAGTAGTAGTAGTAGTAGTAGTAGTAGTAATGGTAGTAGTAGTAGTAGTAGTAGTAGTAGTAGCAGTAGCAGCAGCAGCAGCAGCAGCTGCAGCAGCTGCAGCAGCAGCAGCAGTAGCTAGCAGCTGTAGCAGTAGCAGTAGCAGCAGCAGCAGCAGCAGCAGCAGCAGCAGCAGCAGCAGCAGCAGCAGCAGCAGCAGCAGTGCTGCTGCTGCTGCTGCTTAGTAGTAGAAGTAATAGTAGTAGCAGTAGCAGGTAGCAGCAGCAGCAGCAGCAGCAGCAGCAGCAGCAGCAGCAGCAGCAGCAACAGCAGCAGTAGTAGTAGTAGTAGTAGTAGTAGTAGCAGCAGCAGTAGTAGCAGCAGCAGCAGCAGCAGCAGCAGCAGCAGCAGCAGCAGCAGTAGTAGCAGCAGCAGCAGCAGTAGTAGCAGCAGCAAAAGCAGTAGTATTAGAAGTAGTAGTAGTTGTTTTAGTAGTAGAAGTAATAGTAGTAGTAGTAGTAGTAGTAGTAGCAGCAGCAGCAGCAGCAGCAGCAAAATCAGTAGTAATAGAAGTAGTAGTAGTTGTTTTAGTAGTAGAAGTAATAGTAGTAGTAGTAGTAGAAGTAGTAGTAGTAGTAGTAGTAGTAGTAGTAGTAGTAGTAGTAGTAGTAGTAGTAGTAGTAGTAGTAGTAGTAGTTGTAGTTGTAGTAGAAGTAGTAGTTGCACTAGTAGAAGTCGTTGAGAGAAAAGATTTAGAAATTACAGCAAAAGCAGCGGCGTTATCGTTGCCAGAAGTAGTCGTTAGAGCATCTATGCGAGCATTAGTTGATGCACAGCAGCAGCCGTAGTTCGTTTTTAAATTTATTAATTTTTACCAGTGTTTATAGACAGTTATAATTGAAGATAGAATGAGTGACATTTACTCAAGCGCGCATCGCATATCAATCTAGTTGGTCTAGATCTACATACCGTGTAGCTTTAACCTTTGCCATGCTGATCATGTTTTTTACAATTCTGCTTCGAAAGTGCCGATCACATGACCCAGAGTTAGTCATGTGCAAACAAGCTCGAGGAAAGTCGTCTGCCAGAGGATAATCATCGCGCCGTCCACTGTCCAACCAGGTATCGTATACAGACTCCTGGATGCCTTTCCGGCCTCGGAATATCAGTGTCCACACATCCGCTAGAAGTGGATACATATTTTGAGAGAAAAAAATTCGATTCTTTATTGTTTAATGAGATAAGCAGGCTGTATGCTTCATAATAACTACAGGAAAAGGAGGTGTTTTTGTGAGCAATTGATAAATAGGAGATAAGCAGGAAATAATTATGATTATCATGATTTTTATCAAAGTTCTTGCCATACTCACTCTAAAGCAATTCCAATTTCTTGAATTTTTTTTTGCTACCTTAATAAAGACCTTGGGACAAAAAACTATGGCTCTTTGTTTGATGGAGCGCCAGTGGCTGTAGGGGTAGACTAGACCGACGTGGTACCACAGGGATAGTCTTCAAGGGTTTGACCCTCATATCGCTCGCATGTGACTTTGGAGCTCCATCCATATTTCAAGTATAAACGTGCGCCTTAGGCGCTTAATTGCCTGGGATCACACACTTTATTGGCTGGACGGGATATATCAAGTAACAATTAAAGAACCGAATATTTGATCTTTGTCTTTTAATGCCATTTTACTGTAGTGACTGATTTAGGAAGTATGTGAATTATGCTTTAGGTTACCAATGGATCGGTCTTTACGAGAGAGGAACCATTTAATTTAATTTTCAAACAATTTTTCCGCTTACAACATTCACTTCTTGTTGAATTCCAAGCCTACAGAACTTATAAAACCTGTAATAGCATCCTTTGATGGCAGACAGTTTATTAAGACTTTGCTGCTCAAATATCAGACTAGGTGTTTCAAAAACTAGGAATCTGAGACTTTTGAAATAAAGTATTTTGAAAACTCCTACCATATCGTAACATATGTTTCTCATGTACATCGAAGCCAATTTATCACGACTTATAGTCATTTCTTATGCAATTTAAATTTTTTGAACGTATAGTCTCGACTTTTCATTGCCATGAAAATTTGGACTATTTTAAACCAAAAACTGGAAAGAGTTTGGACAATGTCGCTTTGTAAAAAACCTAAAACTTTTTACAATAAAAAGAAATCTCTAGTGGAATAGATTTATTTCTCATTGCTATCACCCAAGGGAGATTTTGTAAACAAACGAATGTCACCTCAATCTCAGGCATGATTTTTTTTTTCCTTCATCGATCACCTAGAGAAAGATGGAATACACCCTAATGTCCTATCCTGATTTAATTAACTGACCTTTCAAGGCGAATTCTATCATTGATTGAGGGGAAGAGTATTGAGGAGTTCAACGAAAAGAACAATATTTGTGACGATAAAACTCCATAAAGAGATAAAGAGGAGCAGGAAGGAAAATATATATAGGCAAGATTTACTTAAAATATTAGTCCCATTTTGCAGTATCTATTTCAGAGGTAGTAATGTTTAACGTTGAATCAGTCTAGTAAAAGTGATTACAATATTTATTCCGTTGCTTCTTACAAAAATTTTATTAAGAACTGCTTTAAGCGCAAAAATACTATTCCAGTACTCATTTCTGGAGCTATTTTACAAAGCAATATAAACAGCGCAAACATTGTTTGACACATTTTAAGCGGATTTTAGACTACACCTTCTAAGAGCCAATTATAGCTTTACACATATTGAGCGGATTTTACACTTCACCTTCAAAGAGCCCAATTATGGTTTTACAAATTTTGTGCGGGTTTTACACTACAACTGAAAGAATCTAATTATCACTATACACAGTGTCAGTGGTTCTTACATTGTCAATATGAAGAGCGTGCAATACAGGTATGTCGTTATGTAATAATGTCAGTTGTCAAACACCAATTCTCTAATTCACATCACCTCTACGTCTTAAATGAGCATATATGTTTGGCTCAGCTTCGTGGAACCTAAATCCTTTCTGAGAGACTAGATTCACCAGTGATTTATTTGTAAAAGTAGTTATACCAGGTATCGCCTCTAACACTTCGTTATATTTTTATTTTAGTGGACAAAAACGCTAGTTATATAAAAAAAAGGCTGATAAATTACATTACTCCTTCTTTTGGACCGTCAATATGATGGCAGTTGCAATCAATTTGAATCATTTGGGAGATAAAAAAAGATTCTATAAATAAAACTACAGCCAGACTAACGCAACCTAGAGAAATAAAAGTTTCATTTGACACAATCAGCTATAAGAGTGTGATCT
>JAWDGP010006061.1:0-11607 GCA_033675545.1 Elysia crispata
AAATGTGAAAAGAATTTTAAAAAAAGTAAAAAAATTTTTCTTCCTTTCGGGAGGTTTTTTGACTATTTTTGGTCGCTAGTTTGCCGGAAAAGATGATTAGGAAGTGTTTCGGGGGTAAGGAGAAGGAGTAGAGAGCAAAAAAAAGTAATTTTAAGAAAAAGGTGTAAAGCACGTTTTTAAGACATTATGGGTCGGAAAAACGGGGTGTGTGTGGGTAGGTGATGTGTTCGCGTAATCACGGCGGAAAAAAAGGTTAGTTGTAAAAAACGAAACTTGATCGCGCTTATCGGCATTTTAGGGCATTTTAAGTCGGAATTTCGAAAAAAAAAGGTAAGTGGTAATTTTCCCGATTACGAGGAGCGGTAGGGTGCAAAAAAGTAAAAAAAAAAAAAAAGAAAAAAAATTTTTTTAAAAGGACGTTTTCCCTTGCGGTTTTCCTATTTCCGGTGATAAAAAGAGGGAAAAAGTAAGTGGTTTTGTTTTTTTCCGTAAGGGGAGAGGGAAAATGTGAAAAAAATTATAAAAAAAAGTAAAAAAATTTTTCTTCCTTTCGGGAGGTTTTTTGACTATTTTTGGTCGCTAGTTTGCCGAAAAAGATGATTAGGAAGTGTTTCGGGGGTAAGGAGAAGGAGTAGAGAGCAAAAAAAAGTAATTTTAAGAAAAAGGTGTAAAGCGCGTTTTTTACACATTATGGGTCGGAAAAACGGAGTGTGTGTGGGTAGGTGATGTGTTCGGGTAATCACGGCGGAAAAAAGGTAATTTGTAAAAAATGAAACTTGAGCGCGCTTATCGGCATTTTAGGGCATTTTAAGTCGGAATTTCGAAAAAAAAGGTAAGTGGTAATTTTCCCGATTACGAGGAGCGGTAGGATGCAAAAAAGTAAAAAAAAAAAAAAAGAAAGAAAAATTTTTTATGGGACGTTTTCCCTTGCGGTTTTTCTATTTCCGATGATAAAAAGGGCGGAAAAAGTAAAAGGTTTTGTTTATTTCCGTAAGGGGAGAGGGAAAATGTGAAAAAAATTATAAAAAAAAAAGTAAAAAAATTTTTCCTCCTTTCGGGAGATTTTTTGACTATTTTTTTGACGCTAGTTTGCCGGAAAAGATGATTAGGAAGTGTTTCGGGGGTAAGGAGAAGGAGTAGAGAGGAAAAAAAGTAATTTTAAGAAAAAGGTGTTAAGCGCGTTTTTTAGGCATAATGTTTCGGAAAAACGGAGTGTGTGTGGGTAGGTGTATGTGTCCGCGTAATCACGGCGGAAAAAAAGGTAATTTGTAAAAAATGAAACTTGAGCGCGCTTAGCGGCATTTTAGGGCACTTTAAGTCGGAATTTCGAAAAAAAAGGTAAGTGGTAATTTTTCCGATTACGAGGAGTGATAGGGTGAAAAAAGTCAAAAAGAAAAAAGAAAAATTTTCTATGGGACGTTTTCCCTTCCGGTTTTTCTATTTCCGATGATAAAAAGGGCGAAAAAAATAAGAGGTTTTGTTTTTTTCCGTAAGGGGAGAGGGAAAATGTGAAATAGATTATAAAAAAAAGAAAATTTTTTTTTCTCCTTTAGGGAGCTTTTTAACTATTTTTGGTGCTTAGTTTGCCGGAAAAGATGATTAGGAAGTGTTTCGGGGGTAAGGAGAAGGAGTAGAGAGCAAAAAAAAAGTAATTTTAAGAAAAAGGTGTAAAGCGCGTTTTTTACACATTATGGGTCGGAAAAACGGAGTGTGTGTGGGTAGGTGATGTGTTCGGGTAATCACGGCGGAAAAAAGGTAATTTGTAAAAAATGAAACTTGAGCGCGCTTATCGGCATTTTAGGGCACTTTAAGTCGGAATTTCGAACTAAAAGGTAAGTGGTAATTTTTCCGATTACGAGGACCGGTAGGGTGAAAAAAATTCAAAAAAAAAAATAAAAAAAATTTCTTATGGGACGTTTTCCCTTGCGGTTTTTCTATTTCCAGTGATAAAAAGGGCGGAAAAAGTAAGTGGTTTTGTTTTTTTCCGTAAGGGGAGAGGGAAAATGTGAAATAGATTATAAAAAAAAAGAAAATTTTTTTTCTCCTTTAGGGAGCTTTTTCACTATTTTTGGTGGTTAGTTTGCCGGAAAAGATGATTAGGAAGTGTTTCGGGGGTAAGGAGAAGGAGTAGAGAGCAAAAAAAAGTAATTTTAAGAAAAAGGTGTAAAGCGCGTTTTTTAGACATTATGGGTCGGAAAAACGGAGTGTGTGTGGGTAGGTGATGTGTTCGCGTAATCACGGCGGAAAAAAAGGTTATTTGTAAAAAAATGAAACTTGAGCGCGCTTATCGGCATTTTAGGGCATTTTAAGTCGGAATTTCGAAAAAAAGGTAAGTGGTAATTTTCCCGATTACGAGGAGCGGTAGGGTGCAAAAAAGTAAAAAAAAAAAAAAAAAGAAAAATTTTTTATGGGACGTTTTCCCTTGCGGTTTTTCTATTTCCGATGATAAAAAGGGCGGAAAAAGTAAGTGGTTTTGTTTATTTCCGTAAGGGGAGAGGGAAAATGTGAAAAAAATTATAAAAAAAAGAAAAAAAATTTTTCCTCCTTTCTGGAGGTCTTTTGACTATTTTTTGTCGCTAGTTTGCGAGAAAAGATGATTAGGAAATGTTTCGGGGGTAAGGAGAAGGAGTAGAGGGTAAAAAAAAGTAATTTTAAGAAAAAGGTGTTAAGCGCGTTTTTTAGGCATAATGTGTCGGAAAAACGGAGTGTGTGTGGGTAGGTGTATGTGTCCGCGTAATCACGGCGGAAAAAAGGTAATTTGTAAAAAATGAAACTTGAGCGCGCTTAGCGGCATTTTAGGGCATTTTAAGTCGGAATTTCGAAAAAAAGGTAATTGGTAATTTTCCCGATTACGAAGGAAGTTAGGGTGCAAAAAAAAAAAAAAAAAAGAAAAATTTTTTATGGCACGTTTTCCCTTGCGGTTTTTCTATTTCCGATGATAAAAAGGGGGAAAAAAGTAAGTGGTTTTGTTTTTTTTTGTCAGGGGAGAGGGAAAATGTGAAATAGATTATAAAAAAAAAGAAAATTTTTTTTTCTCCTTTAGGGAGCTTTTAACTATTTTTGGTGCTTAGTTTGCCGGAAAAGATGATTAGGAAGTGTTTCGGGGGTAAGGAGAAGGAGTAGAGAGCAAAAAAAGTAATTTTAAGAAAAAGGTGTAAAGCGCGTTTTTTACACATTATGGGTCGGAAAAACGGAGTGTGTGTGGGTAGGTGATGTGTTCGCGTAATCACGGCGGAAAAAAAGGTAATTTGTAAAAAATGAAACTTGAGCGCGCTTATCGGCATTTTAGGGCATTTTAAGTCGGAATTTCGAAAAAAAGGTAAGTGGTAATTTTCCCGATTACGAAGAGCGGTAGGATGCAAAAAAGAAATAAAAAAATAAAAAAAAAAAAAATTTCTTATGGGACGTTTTCGCTTGCGGTTTTCCTATTTCCGGTGATAAAAAGGGGGAAAAAAGTAAGTGGTTTTGTTTTTTTCCGTAAGGGGAGAGGGAAAATGTGAAATAGATTATAAAAAAAAAAAAATTTTTTTCTCCTTTAGGGAGCTTTTTCACTATTTTTGGTGGTTAGTTTGCCGGAAAAGATGATTAGGAAGTGTTTCGGGGGTAAGGAGAAGGAGTAGAGAGCAAAAAAAAGTAATTTTAAGAAAAAGGTGTAAAGCGCGTTTTTTACACATTATGGGTCGGAAAAACGGAGTGTGTGTGGGTAGGTGATGTGTTCGGGTAATCACGGCAAAAAAAAGGTAATTTGTAAAAAATGAAACTTGAGCGCGCTTATCGGCATTTTAGGGCATTTTAAGTCGGAATTTCGAAAAAAAAGGTAAGTGGTAATTTTCCCGATTACGAGGAGCGGTAGGATGCAAAAAAGTAAAAAAAAAAAAAAAAAAAAAGAAAAATTTTTTATGGGACGTTTTCCCTTGCGGTTTTTCTATTTCTGATGATAAAAAGGGCGGAAAAAGTAAGTGTTTTTCTTTTTTTCCGTAAGGGGAGAGGGAAAATGTGAAATAGATTATAAAAAAAAGAAAAAAAATTTTTCCTCCTTTCGTGAGGTTTTTTGACCTTTTTTGGTCGCTAGTTTGCCGGAAAAGATGATTAGGAAGTGTTTCGGGGGTAAGGAGAAGGAGTAGAGAGCAAAAAAAAGTAATTTTAAGAAAAAGGTGTAAAGCGCGTTTTTTACACATTCTGGGTCGGAAAAACGGAGTGTGTGTGGGTAGGTGATGTGTTCGCGTAATCACGGCGGAAAAAAAGGTTATTTGTAAAAAAATGAAATTTGAGCGCGCTTAGCGGCATTTTAGGGCATTTTAAGTCGGAATTTCGAAAAAAAGGTAATTGGTAATTTTCCCGATTACGAAGGAAGGTAGGGTGCAAAAAAAAAAAAAAAAAGAAAAATTTTTTATGGGACGTTTTCCCTTGCGGTTTTTCTATTTCCGATGATAAAAAGGGCGGAAAAAGTAAGTGGTTTTGTTTATTTCCGTAAGGGGAGAGGGAAAATGTGAAAAAAATTATAAAAAAAAGTAAAAAAATTTTTCCTCCTTTCGGGAGCTTTTATCTATTTTTGGTGCTTAGTTTGCCGGAAAAGATGATTAGGAAGTGTTTCGGGGGTAAGGAGAAGGAGTAGAGAGCAAAAAAAAGTAATTTTAAGAAAAAGGTGTAAAGCGCGTTTTTTACACATTATGGGTCGGAAAAACGGAGTGTGTGTGGGTAGGTGATGTGTTCTCGTAATCACGGCGGAAAAAAAGGTAATTTGTAAAAAACGAAACTTGAGCGCACTTATCGGCCTTTTAGGGTATTTCAAGTCGGAAATTTGAAAAAAAAGGGTAAGTGGTAATTTTCCCGATTACGAGGTGCGGTAGGATGCAAAAAAGAAAAAAAAAAAAAAAAGAAAAGTTTTTTATGGGACGTTTTCCCTTGCGGTTTTTCTATTTCCAGTGACAAAAAGGGCGGAAAAAGTAAGTGGTTTTGTTTTTTTCCGTAATGGGAGAGGGAAAATGTGAAATAGATTATAAAAAAAAGAAAATTTATTTTCTCCTTTAGGGAGCTTTTTCACTATTTTTGGTGGTTAGTTTGTCGGAAACGATGATTAGGAACTGTTTCGGGGGTAAGGAGAAAGAGTAGAGAGCAAAAAAAAGCAATTTTAAGAAAAAGGTGTAAAGCGCGTTTTTTACACATTATGGGTCGGAAAAACGGAGTGTGTGTGAAAAAAAGTCAAAAAAAAATTTTTTTAAAGGACGTTTTCCCTTGCGGTTTTTCTATTTCCGATGATAAAAAGGGCGGAAAAAGTAAGTGGCTTTGTTTTTTTCGGTAAGGGGAGAGGCAAAATGTGAAATAATTTATAAAAAGAAAGAAAAAAATTTTTTCCTCTTTTAGGGAGGTTTTTTGACCATTTTTGGTCGTTAGTTTGCCGGAAAAGATGATTAGGAAGTGTTTCGGGGGTAAGGAGAAGGAGTAGAGAGCAAAAAAAAGGTAATTTTAAGAAAAAGGTGTGAAGCGCGTTTTTTAGGCATGGGTAGGAAAAACGGATTGTGTTTGGGTTGGTGTATGTGTTCGCGTAATTACGGCGAAAGAAAAGGTAATTTGTGAAAAATGAAACTTGAGCGCGCTTAGCGGCATTTTAGGGCACTTTAAGTCGGAATTTCGAAAAAAAAGGTAAGTGGTAATTTTTCCGATTACGAGGAGCGGTAGGGTGGAAAAAATTCAAAAAAAAAAAAAAGAAAAAAATTTTTTTAAAAGGACGTTTTCGCTTGCGGTTTTCCTATTTCCGGTGATAAAAAGGGGGAAAAAAGTAAGTGGTTTTGTTTTTTTCCGTAAGGGGAGAGGGAAAATGTGAAATAGATTATAAAAAAAAAAAAAAAATTTTTTTCTGCTTTAGGGAGCTTTTTAACTATTTTTGGTGCTTAGTTTGCCGGAAAAGATGATTAGGAAGTGTTTCGGGGGTAAGGAGAAGGAGTAGAGAGCAAAAAAAAGTAATTTTAAGAAAAAGGTGTAAAGCGCGTTTTTTACACATTTTGGGTCGGAAAAACGGAGTTGTGTGGGTAGGTGATGTGTTCGGGTAATCACAGCCGTCTATCCATGAACTTTTAGTTTCAAGCTAGACCTGTAACTGATACCCCCAGACCTGGCCTGGTCTTGTGCACTGAAGTGCGACCAACCATGTCTGCACTGTGAATTTTCTGCTAGGGCTACAAAATAATTTTTTGACAATTTCAGTCATATTTGACTGGTAACTAAAATTGTTATATGTATGGTACATTAATGAAACTTACATCATTGAAAAGGTTGTTTCAAGCTTTATACAACGGTTTTATTCTTAAGTTCTTAGAATTTTTTACAATTATAGAAATCAACAATAAACTAGGGCACTAGTCAGTCCCCGTGAAACTGGTTCTTAATTAACAAATAAATTAATTAACAGCCATCGGAAGTTTTTACAAACAACAGTTAGGTATCTATGTTTAGCTCAAACACTGTAGTTTCAAAATATGTTAAAAGGTATCTCGGTTTATGTTCAGAAAAGGAGACAGGACCTGGTATGTTGAGCAACCTAGGTCTGGCAAGATCAACTTTGCCTTTAGACTTAGGTTACTGATTTTAACACAAGATATCATACAATAGCTAAGCAGGGGCCTAACCTCATAAATCTTTTAAACTGGGGAAACTTAAGAACAGTAAATTATAGGGACAAACAGCAAGAAACCCCTAGATGGGGAAATCAGATAACATTCAAGAAATATTCGATTGTTCACATCTCCCTACTCATGCCATTCAAGAGGAAATGTTAATGTAATCTTGAATAGCTCAGAACCTTCCCACAAAACACTGACATTGAACTGAAGCTGAAACTGTTTCTTACAGGTCTCAAAATAACTTTCCATCCTAGGTGAATGAATGTTAACTCCTCACACATACCAAACGTACTGAACACTCAGACAGACATACAGATTGTCACTTGGTGTCTTTCCGCTTGGATGCTTTGGGAAGAAGACAATGCACTGCAGGAGAAACTTGTGTCATGTATGACATCATCACAGTTTTCAGCTGGTCTTCTGGTCGTCTTAAAGCTTGGACTTGATTCTTCAGTTTCTTTATCGAAGAATGTACAAGCTCTACTCCTTGTTCTCCATGCAGGCCCATTCCAAAACCCCATCTGTCTATCCACTCTATACAATGGTGCTCTAAAAAATGCAATTTTGGGAAGATTTTGTTACTGATGTTTTCTCTATAAAATGCCATGTACTCATCTATCAAGCCTTGAAAATCTTCTGTAGCTGTTTTGTCAATGGGTTTGCTGTGTGATATGGTTTTATGTATTTTGAAGAGGAGGAAGTTAGCTTGATTAAATTTTAAGTGCACATTTTCAGCAACATCTATTATTTTTTTCTTACTTGTGAGTTCTTTTGTTTTGTTTACTACACTTGAGCAAATAGCTTCACTAACTGCTGGTTGTATGTATTTTTGGCTGTGGTTGCCTGTAAACGATCTACCATGATAAGCCTGTACTGCAATTTTGTGGGTTTTTAATATACTATCTAAATTACTACACACTGGTCCACATCTAGACATGTAAGGCTTTGCTGATTTTTTCAAAGCATCTATCCTTTCTTCAAGTTTCTCAATCTTCTTCTCAAGCTGTCGTGTTCTTTTATAAAATTGCAAAACAGAGAGGGTTTCATCTAAGAAAACCAGTTTTGTTTCTTGAAGCATCTTTTTTTCTTCAAGATTCTCTATTTTTCTTAAATCTTTAATGTACAATTCAAAATTTTCGTTAAACATGTTATGTTGTGGTTGTTCTTGAGTTTTTTCTGCAGCAATTAATTTATCAATACTGTCACACTGCTGTTCTAGCAATTGATGGTGGTTTTTAACTAATCCTAACAAAATATGCAAATAAGGTACAACTGTTTGATTGAGACTAATTGAGAGTATAGGAGATCTTATTACATTGTTAAAGTGCTTCGCTTCAGATAGTTTTGCGTTTCCTTGTGTAAGGAAGGCTGCCAAATCCTTTTCCATACTTTCTTTTGTTCTCTTAATAGGAAGATTAGTACCGGTATGATCTCTTGGGAAATGTAATTCTTTTTTTGTTTGAAGACACCACAGGCAAGGCCTCAGACCAGAGGATCCAGAGATACCGTGCATGTCTGCAAGAAAATGATAGTCTCCGCATAGAAAGATTCGAATTGCTTTATCATTCCAGTTGCTATTCTGCATGTCTTCTATTTGTAATTTAAATCTATCAAGTAATGTTTGGAGGTTGTGAACATTATCTGGAACTTGTGCCATTGCAAAAACTGAGGTGTGAAATTTTGAATTTGGTTTCTCAATGTTTAGAACTTGTAATGTGGCTTTAAGGGATCCTTGACCATGATCTCCGCCTATTTTTACCCAAATTTCTTCATTAGGTATACTGTTTTCATGCCATGTTAATAGGTTTTGAAATTTATACTGGTCAAGTATTTGAAACAGGTAAGTCTTTAAATCTTTAATGAAAACTGCTGGAGCTCTGAGCTGTAAACTTTGTTTGTACTCATTTTTATATAAAAATTCATTATATTCTACATCTATGTCTTGTGGAATAATCTTTTTCTGATGTTCTCTTTGGGATGTTTCGTTTTCTATGTGTACTTGTTGTGCTTTGAGCATTCTAGTTAACTCTCTAAATTTATCTCTCAAAATCCCCAATTTTGCTTTCATAGCTATGGCATATGCTTTAGGAATTTGTTGTTTATTCTTCCATTTTTTAGATATTCTTAAAATATTTCTAGCCCTATCAGTAGATATTCTTCTTAAATCACTCTCTTCTTGTGTAAGAGATGCTTCCTTAGTTTCTCCAGATACAATAGACCGTAATTTCAGAATTTTTTTAGAACGTTTTCTTTTTAGTGGAGAACCTGCCTTATCTGAGCTTTTCCTAGGTTTGTTTATTCTTTGGAAGTAAAGTGGTTGACCTCTAGTTTTCAATTTTAAAATATCCTTGTTTTCTGAATGGGCTAATATTTTTCTGACCAAAAAGCTTGTAGCCCTCTCTTCCTCTTCTGTAAGTGGAGTGTTCATGTCTTTTTTTATGTGAAAACTTTCAATAGATTGCTCTAAGACTTTTATTGGCGATGTTGAACTATCTGCTGTTACTGCCATGCTAGAGTGGATAGTTTTGAGACGGGATAAGGCTGTATCAATAAGCCCTGATGTTGACGGTCCAGGATTATTTTCAAGGAGGAGCTTTCGACGACATTTTCTTAAAATTGGTTCTGCTAAAGATTCACAGTCCACATTTGACAGCGCTGAATTGTCAGGAGATAGTGTTTCTGGAGCATCATCAAACGACAGAAACGAATCGTCTGTTTGTGAATGTTCTGTTAATGGCACTGTCTCCTCTATGTTTATAACGTTATCATTTTTTATTGATACGGTTTGTGGTGTATTTGCAGCCTTTCTCTTTCTTCCTCCTTTCCCAAAGGAAAGGTAATGGGCACACAGAGGACACTGAGAGGAAGATATGCAGGCATCGAACTCGCACCAAATATGACTGTTTTTTGCTGCGCATGACAATGCAGACTGAAGTGATCTCTCAGTTACAGCATTTCGCTCAAAATGTCTTATCTTTGAGTAGCATGTGTTGCATATCAAAGGAGAATGTGTAGCTTCGTCTTTAGATAAGTCAATGTGAAAAAGATTTAAGATTGTTTTCATGTGATGTGCACACTGCCGAGTTGTTGCATTAAGTCTCTTGTCTTTTACAGTACGTATTCTCATCCCACAAACACGGCAAAGCTCTTTGATATAGGCTTCATGGACAGATTTTATATGATCTGTTTGATCCATTCCGCGGCTTAAACCACTCTGTTAAAGGCAATAAAAAAAATAAAAATTAAATTATTTCAAATTTTAACTTTCAAAACACATACTGGACAGGAAGAACACAATAATAAAAGTATTCATTACACAAAATTTCTTACTATACAATACCACTACATTAAAAACGAAAATATAGTCATATTAAGAGTGGGAATATAAAGAAAGTAAAAAGATTGATTTAAAGTGCATATGTTAAAACCTTCCTTGTAAAGAAACTAAGCAAAAACCGAAGAAGATTTTTTCACACTATTACAATATATTTTCATTAGTATGTATGTTCCAACAAAACCATTTTTGGGTTCTGGAAAAGTTACATAGCAGTTTAATTAAGAGTTAATTAATTAATGTAACAAAATTTGCCTTTTTTTCCTACATCTCTAAAATCTATGCAAATAATAAGCAAGCTTACCTTTTAAGTGATGAAATTCTCAGCGTTGTAAAGATCAGATGTCAATGAACAGTTTAACACCAAACACGGACGATGTGGAATGTTTACACATGGAGAAAATCCAGGTGAAAGTTTAGGATTAACAGTGAAAATCACCTAAATACAACTACAGGGTAATAATAACAGAAATAGAGCATATTATCTCGCTTCACTGAGCATAGAGGCAGTGAAGCATAGGTATCAGGTTACAGGGATAGGCTCAAACTAAAGTTCCAAAATCAGAGCAAGATAAACCGCTGTGTAATCGGCGGAAAAAAAGAACATTTGTAAAAATGAAACTTGAGCGCGCTTATCGGTATTTTAGGGCATTTTAAGGCGGAATTTCGAAAAAAAGGTACGTGGCCATTTCCCGATTAAAAGCGGTAAGAGTGAAAAAAACTAGTAAAAAAAAAAAAAAATTGCATGGGACGTTTTTCGCACAGTTTCTATTTCCGATGATAAAAAAGGGCGGAAAAGTAAGTGGTTTTGTTTATTTCCGTAAGGGGGAGAGGAAAATGTGAAATAAATTATAAAAAAAGAAAAAAAAATGTTTCCTCTTTTAGGGGCGCGACCATTTTGGTCGTGGTTGCCAGAAAAAAATGATTCAGAGATTTTCGGGGTGAGGAGAAGGAGGAGAGAGGAAAAAAAGTAATTTTAAGAAAAAGGTGTTAAGCGCGTTTTTAATCATTATGGGTCGGAAAAAACGGAGTGTGTGTGGGTAGGTGTATGTGTTCGCGTAATCGCGGCGGAAAAAAGGTAATTTGTAAAAAATGAAACTTGAGACGCGCTTAGCGGCTTTTTAGGGCACGTTTAAGTCGGAATTTCGAAAAAAAGGTAAAGTGAGTAATTTTTTCCGATTACGAGGAAGGTAGGGTGGAAAGAAAATCAAAAAAAAAAAAGAAAAAAAAAAAATTTTTTTTAAAAGGACGTTTTCCCTTGCGGTTTTCCTATTTTCGGTGATAAAAAGAGGGAAAAAAAGTAAGTGGTTTTGTTTTTTTCCCGTAAGGGGAGAGGGTAAATGTGAAATAGATTATAAAAAAAAAGGAAAATTTTTTTTCTCCTTTAGGGAGCTTTTTTCACCTTTTTTGGTAGTTAGTTTGCCGGAAAAGATGATTAGGAAGTGTTTCGGGGGTAAGGAGAAGGAGTAGAGAGCAAAAAAAGTATTTCAAGAAAACAGGTGTAAAGCGCGTTTTTGACGACATTATGGGTCGGAAAAACGGAGTGTGTGTGGGTAGGTGTATGTGTCCGGGTAATCACGGCGGGAAAAAAGGTAATTTGTAAAAAATGAAACTTGAGCGCGCTTAGCGGCATTTTGGGGCACTTTTAAGTCG
>JAWDGP010006062.1:0-10909 GCA_033675545.1 Elysia crispata
TTTTTGACTTTTTTCCCACCCTACCGCTCCTCGTAATCCGGAAAAATTACCACTTACCTTTTTTTTTCGAAATTCCACCGAGCTTAAAAGTGCCCTAAAATGCCGCTAAGCGCGCTCAAGTTTTCATTTTTTACAAATTACCTTTTTTCCGCCATTGATTACACGCGGACATACATACACCTACCCACACACACTCCGTTTTTCCGACACATTATGCCTAAAAAACGCGCTTAATACCTTTTCTGTTAAAAATTACTTTTTTTTTCCTCTCTACTTCTTCTCCTTACCCCTGAAACAGTTCCTAATCATCTTTTCCGGCAAACTAGCGACCAAAATTAGGTCAAAAAACCTCTGAAAGGAGGAAAAAATTTTTTTTTTTTTTTTTATAAATTTTTTCACATTGTCCCTCTAACTCCTTATGGAAAAAAACAAAACCGCACTCACTTTTTCCGCCTTTTTTATCACCTGCAATAGGAAAACCGCAAGGGAAAACGTCCCAGAAGAAATTTTTTTTTTTTTTTTTATTTAACTTTTTTTGCACCCTGCCTGCTCCTCGTAATCAGGAAAATTACCACTTAATTTTTTTCGAAATTCCGACTTAAAATGCCCTAAAATGCCGCTAAGCGCGCCTCAAGTTTCATTTTTTCCACAAATTACCTTTTTTCCGCCGTGATTACGCGAACACATCACCTACCCACACACACTCCGTTTTTCCGACCCAAAATGTGTAAAAAACGCGCTTTACACCTTTTTCTAAAAAATACTATTAATTGGAGTATCCTCATTCTCCATAGCCCCGAAACATTTCCTAATCATCTTTTCCCGCAAACTAGCACCACCAAAAATAGTTAAAAAGCTCCCTAAAGGAGAAAAAAATTTTCTTTTCTTTTTTTATAATCTATTTCACATTTTCCTCTCCCTTACGGAAAAAACAAAACCACTTACTTTTTTCGCTCCCTTTTTATCACCGGAAATAGGAAAACCGCAAGCGAAAACGTCCTTTTAAAAAAAAATTTTTCATTCTTTTTTTTTTTGACTTTTTTTTCCACTCTCTACCGCTCCTCGTAATCGGAAAAATTACCACTTACCTTTTTTTTCGAAATTCCGACTTAAAAGTGCCTCCTAAAAATGCCACTAAGCGCGCTCAAGATTCATTTTTTATAAATTACCTTTTTTCCGCCGTGATTACGCGGACACATACACCTACCCACACACACACCTTTTTTCCGACCAATAATGTGTAAAAAACGCGCTTTACACCTTTTTCTTAAAATTAATTTTTTTTGCTCTCTACTCCTTCTCCTTACCCCCGAAAAATTCCTAATCATCTTTACCGGCAAACTAACCATCAAAAATAGTTAAAAAGCTCCCTAAAGGAGAAAAAAAAATTGTTTTTTTTATAATCTATTGCTTATTTTCCCTCTCCCCTTACGGAAAAAAACAAAACCACTTACTTTTTTCCCCCTTTTTATCACCGGAAATAGGAAAACCGCAAGGGAAAACGTCCCATAAGAAATTTTTTTTTTTTTTTATTTGACTTTTTTTCACCCTACCGCTCCTCGTAATCGGAAAAATTACCACTTACCTTTTTTTTCGAAATTCCGACTTAAAGTGCCCTAAAATGCCGCTAAGCGCGCTCAAGTTTCATTTTTTACAAATTACCTTTTTTCCGCCGTGATTACGCGGACACATACACCTACCCACACACACTCCGTTTTTCCGACACATTATGCCTAAAAAACGCGCTTAACACCTTTTTCTTAAAATTACTTTTTTTTTCCTCTCTACTCCTTCTCCTTACCCCCGAAACACTTCCTAATCATCTTTTCCGGCAAACTAACGACCAAATTCGTCAAAAAACTCCCTAAAGGATAAAAAAATTTTTTTTTTTTTCTATAATATATTTCACATTTTCCCTCTCCCCTGACGGAAAAAAACAAAACCACTTACTTTTTCCGCCCTTTTTAACAACGGAAATAGAAACCCGCAAGGGAAAACGTCCCATAAAAAATTTTTCTTTTTTTTTTTTTGGCACCCTACCGCTCCTCGTAATCGGGAAAATTACCACTTACCTTTTTTTTCGAAATTCCGACTTAAAATGCCCTAAAATGCCGATAAGCGCGCTCAAGTTTCATTTTTTACAAATTACCTTTTTTCCGCCGTGATTACGCGGACACATACACCTACCCACACACACTCCGTTTTTCCGACCCATAATGTGTAAAAAACGCGCTTTACACCTTTTTCTTAAAATTACTTTTTTTTCCTCTCTACTCCTTCTCCTTACCCCCGAAACACTTCCTAATCATCTTTTCCGGCAAACTAAGCACCAAAAATAGTTAAAAGCTCCCTAAAGGAGAAAAAAAAATTTTCTTTTTTTTTATAATCTATTTCATATTTTCCCTCTCACCTTACAGAAAAAAACAAAACCACTTACTTTTTTCCCCCTTTTTATCACCGGAAATAGGAAAACCGCAAGCGAAAACGTCCTTTTAAAAAAATTTTTTTTTCTTTTTTTTTTTTTTGACTTTTTTCCACCCTACCGCTCCTCGTAATCGGAAAAATTACCACTTACCTTTTTTTTCGAAATTCCGACTTAAAGTGCCCTAAAATGCCGCTAAGCGCTCAAGTTTCATTTTTTACAAATTACCTTTTTTCCGCCGTGATTACGCGAACACATACACCTACTCACACACACTCCGTTTTTCCGACACATTATGTGTAAAAAACGCGCTTTACACCTTTTTCTTAAAATTACTGTTTTTTGGTCTCTACTCCTTCTCCTTACCCCCGAAACACTTCCTAATCATCTTTTCCGGCAAACTAACGACCAAAAATAGTGAAAAAGCTCCCGAAAGGAGAAAAAATTTTCTTTTTTTTATAATTTTTTTCACATTTTCCCTCTCCCCTTACGGAAAAAAACAAAACCACTTACTTTTTCCGCCCTTTTTATCATCGGAAATAGGAAAACCGCAAGGGAAAACGTCCTTTTAAAAAAGTTTTTTTTCTTTTTTTTTTTTTTGCCTTTTTTCCACCCTACCGCTCCTCGTATTCGAATAAATTACCACTTACCTTTTTTTTCGAAATCTCGACTTTAAAGTGCCCTAAAATGCCGCTAAGCGCGCTCAAGTTTCGTTTTTTAACAATTTACCTTTTTTTCCGCCGTGATTACGCTGACACATACACCTACCCACACACACTCCGTTTTTCCGACCCATAATGTGTAAAAAACGCGCTTTACACCTTTTTCTTAAAATTACTTTTTTTTGCTCTCTACTCCTTCTCCTTACCCCCGAAACACTTCCTAATCATCTTTTCCGGCAAACTAGCGACCAAAAATGGTCAAAAAAACCTCCCGAAAGGAGGAAAAAATTTTTTTCTTTTTTTATAATTTTTTTCACATTTTCCCTCTCCCCTTACGGAAATAAACAAAACCACTTACTTTTTCCGCCCTTTTTATCATCGGAAATAGAAAAACCGCAAGGGAAAACGTCCCATAAAAAATTTTTTTTTTTTTTTTTTTTTTTTACTTTTTTGCATCCTACCGCTCCTCGTAATCGGGAAAATTACCACTTACCTTTTTTTTTCGAAATTCCGACTTAAAATGCCCTAAAATGCCGATAAGCGCGCTCAAGTTTCATTTTTTACAAATTACCTTTTTTTCCGCCGTGATTACGCGAACACATCACCTACCCACACACACTCCGTTTTTCCGACCCATAATGTGTAAAAAACGCGCTTTACACCTTTTTCTTAAAATTACTTTTTTTTGCTCTCTACTCCTTCTCCTTACCCCCGAAACACTTCCTAATCATCTTTTCCGGCAAACTAAGCACCAAAAATAGTTAAAAGCTCCCTAAAGGAGAAAAAAAAATTTTCTTTTTTTTATAATCTATTTCACATTTTCCCTCTCCCCTTACGGAAAAAAACAAAACCACTTACTTTTTTCCCCTTTTTATCACCGGAAATAGGAAAACCGCAAGCGAAAACGTCCTTTTAAAAAAATTTTTTTTCTTTTTTTTTTTTTGACTTTTTTCCACCCTACCGCTCCTCGTAATCGGAAAAATTACCACTTACCTTTTTTTTCGAAATTCCGACTTAAAGTGCCCTAAAATGCCGCTAAGCGCGCTCAAGTTTCATTTTTTACAAATTACCTTTTTTCCGCCGTGATTACGCGAACACATCACCTACCCACACACACTCCGTTTTTCCGACCCATAATGTGTAAAAAACGCGCTTTACACCTTTTTCTTAAAATTACTTTTTTTTGCTCTCTACTCCTTCTCCTTACCCCCGAAACACTTCCTAATCATCTTTTCCGGCAAACTAGCGACCAAAAATAGTCAAAAAACCTCCCGTAAGGAGAAAAAAAATTTTCTTTTTTTTTATAATTCTTTTCACATTTTCCCTCTCCCCTTATGAAAATAAACAAAACCATTTACTTTTTTCCCCCTTTTTATCATCGGAAATAGAAAAACCGAAAGGGAAAACGTCCCATAAAAATTTTTTCTTTTTTTTTTTTTTACTTTTTGCACCCTACCGCTCCTCGTAATCGGATAAATTACCACTTACCTTTTAGTTCGAAATTCCGACTTAAAGTGCCCTAAAATGCCACTAAGCGCGCTCAAGTTTCATTTTTTACAAATTAACTTTTTTCCGCCGTGATTACCCGAACACATACACCTACCCACACACACATTCCGTTTTTCCGACCCATAATGTGTAAAAAACGCGCTTTACACCTTTTTCTTAAAATTACTTTTTTTTTGCTCTCTACTCCTTCTCCTTACCCCCGAAACACTTCCTAATCATCTTTTCCGGCAAACTAAGCACCAAAAATAGTTAAAAAGCTCCCTAAAGGAGAAAAAAAATTTTCTTTTTTTTATAATCTATTTCACATTTTCCCTCTCCCCTTACGGAAAAAAAACAAAACCACTTACTTTTTTTCCCCTTTTTATCACCGGAAATAGGAAAACCGCAAGCGAAAACGTCCTTTTAAAAAATTTTTTTTTTTTTTTTTTTTGACTTTTTTCCACCCTACCGCTCCTCGTAATCGGAAAAATTACCACTTACCTTTTTTTTCGAAATTCCGACTTAAAGTGCCCTAAAATGCCGCTAAGCGCGCTCAAGTTTCATTTTTTACAAATTACCTTTTTTCCGCCGTGATTACGCGAACACATCACCTACCCACACACACTCCGTTTTTCCGACCCATAATGTGTAAAAAACGCGCTTTACACCTTTTTCTTAAAATTACTTTTTTTTTGCTCTCTACTCCTTCTCCTTACCCCCGAAACACTTCCTAATCATCTTTTCCGGCAAACTAGCGACCAAAAATAGTTAAAAGCTCCCCAAAGGAGAAAAAAAATTTTCTTTTTTTTTATAATCTATTTCACATTTTCCCTCTCCCCTTACGGAAAAAAACAAAACCACTTACTTTTTTCCCCCTTTTTATCGCCGGAAATAGGAAAAGCGCAACGGAAAACGTCCTTTTAAAAAAATTTTTTTTTTTTTTTTTTTGACTTTTTTCCACCCTACCGCTCCTCGTAATCGGAAAAATTACCACTTACCTTTTTTTTCGAAATTCCGACTTAAAGTGCCCTAAAATGCCGCTAAGCGCGCTCAAGTTTCATTTTTTACAAATTACCTTTTTTCCGCCGTCATTACGGGAACATATACACCTATTAACACACACTCCGTTTTTCCGACCTATCATGCCTAAAAAACGCGCTTTACACCTTTTTCTTAAAATTACTTTTTTTTTGCTCTCTACTCCTTCTCCTTACCCCCGAAACACTTCCTAATCATCTTTTCCGGCAAACTAACCACCAAAAATAGTCAAAAAACCTCCCGAAAGGAGAAAAAAAATTTTCTTTTTTTTTATAATCTATTTCACATTTTCCCTCTCCCCTTACGGAAAAAAACAAAACCACTTACTTTTTCCGCCCTTTTTATCACTGGAAATAGAAAAACCGCAAGCGAAAACGTCCTTTTAAAAAAATTTTTTTTTTTTTTTTTTTGACTTTTTTTTCCACCCTACCGCTCCTCGTAATCGGAAAAATTACCACTTACCTTTTTTTTTCGAAATTCCGACTTAAAGTGCCCTAAAATGCCGCTAAGCGCGCTCAAGTTTCATTTTTTACAAATTACCTTTTTTCCGCCGTGATTACGCGGACACATACACCTACCCACACACACTCCGTTTTTCCGACACATTATGCCTAAAAAACGCGCTTAACACCTTTTTCTTAAAATTACTTTTTTTTCCTCTCTACTCCTTCTCCTTACCCCCGAAACACTTCCTAATCATCTTTTCCGGCAAACTAGCGACCAAAAATGGTCAAAAAATCTCCCTAAAGGAGAAAAAAAATTTTCTTTTTTTTTATAATCTATTTCACATTTTCCCTCTCCCCTTACAGAAAAAAACTAAACCACTTACTTTTTCCGCCCTTTTTATCACTGGAAATAGAAAAACCGCAAGGGAAAACGTCCCATAAAAAATTTTTCTTTTTTTTTTTTTTTTTTTACTTTTTTGCATCCTACCGCTCCTCGTAATCGGGAAAATTACCACTTACCTTTTTTTCGAAATTCCGACTTAAAATGCCCTAAAATGCCGATAAGCGCGCTCAAGTTTCATTTTTTACAAATTACCTTTTTTTCCGCCGTGATTACGCGAACACATCACCTACCCACACACACTCCGTTTTTCCGACCCATAATGTGTAAAAAACGCGCTTTACACCTTTTTCTTAAAATTACTTTTTTTTGCTCTCTACTCCTTCTCCTTACCCCCGAAACACTTCCTAATCATCTTTTCCGGCAAACTAAGCACCAAAAATAGTTAAAAGCTCCCTAAAGGAGAAAAAAAATTTTCTTTTTTTTTATAATCTATTTCACATTTTCCCTCTCCCCTTACGGAAAAAAACAAAACCACTTACTTTTTTCCCCCTTTTTATCACCGGAAATAGGAAAACTGCAAGCGAAAACGTCCTTTTAAAAAATTTTTTTTCTTTTTTTTTTTGACTTTTTTCCACCCTACCGCTCCTCGTAATCGGAAAAATTACCACTTACCTTTTTTTTCGAAATTCCGACTTAAAGTGCCTTAAAATGCCGCTAAGCGCGCTCAAGTTTCATTTTTTACAAATTACCTTTTTTCCGCCGTGATTACGCGGACACATACACCTACCCACACACACTCCGTTTTTCCGACCCATAATGTGTAAAAAACGCGCTTTACACCTTTTTCTTCAAATTACTTTTTTTTTACTCTCTACTCCTTCTCCTTACCCCCGAAACACTTCCTAATCATTTTTTCCGGCAAACTAACCACCAAAAATAGTGAAAAAGCTCCCTAAAGGAGAAAAAATTTTTTTTTTTTATAATCTATTTCACATTTTCCCTCTCTTCTTACGGAAAAAAACAAAACCACTTACCTTTTCCGCCCTTTTTATCACTGGAAATAGAAAAACCGCAATGGAAAACGTCCCATAAGAAATTTTTTTTTTTTTTGACTTTTTTTTAACCCTACCGCTCCTCGTAATCGGAAAAATTACCACTTACCTTTTTTTTCGAAATTCCGACTTAAAGTGCCCTAAAATGCCGCTAAGCGCGCTCAAGTTTAATTTTTACAAATTACCTTTTTTCCGCCGTAAATCCGCGAACAAATACACCTACCCACACACACTCCGTCTTTCCGATCCATAATGCCTAAAAAAAAGCGCTTTACACCTTTTTTCGTAAAATTACTTTTTTTTGCTCTCTACTCCTTCTCGTTACCCCTGAAACAATTCCTTATGATCTTTTCCGGCAAACTAACAACCAAAAAAAAGTTTAAAAGCTCCCTAAAGTAGAAAAAAATTTTTTCTTATTTTTATAATCTATTTCACATTTTCTTTCTCCCCTTACGGAAAAAAATCAAACCACTTACTTTTTCCGCCCTTTTTATCATCGGAAATTGAAAAATCGCAAGGAAAAACGTCCCATAAAAAATTTTCTTTTTTTATTTGTTTTTTTACTTTTTTGCATCCTACCGCTCCTCGTAATCGGGAAAATTACCACTTACCTTTTTTTTCGAAATTCCGACTTAAAAGTGCCCTAAAATGCCGCTAAGCGCGCTCAAGTTTCATTTTTTTAAAAATTACCTTTTTTCCGCCGTGATTACGCGAGCACATCACCTACCCACACACACTCCGTTTTTCCGACACATAATGTGTAAAAAACGCGCTTTACACCTTTTTCTTAAAATTACTTTTTTTTTGCTCTCTACTCCTTTTCCTTACCCCCGAAACACTTCCTAATCATCTTTTCCGGCAAACTAAGCGACCAAAAATAGTTAAAAAGCTCCCTAAAGGAGAAAAAAATTTTTTTTTTTTGTATAGTTTATTTCACATTTTCCCTCTCCCCTTACGGAAAAAAACAAAACCACTTACTTTTTTCCCCCTTTTTATCACCGGAAATAGGAAAACCGGAAGCGAAAACGTCCTTTTAAAAAAAAGTTTTTTCTTTTTTTTTTTTTGACTTTTTTCCACCCTACCACTCCTCGTAATCGGAAAAATTACCACTTACCTTTTTTTTCGAAATTCCGACTTAAAGTGCCCTAAAATGCCGCTAAGCGCGCTCAAGTTTCATTTTTTACAAATTACCTTTTTTCCGCCGTGATTACGCGAACACAGCACCTACCCACACACACTCCGTTTTTTCCGACCAATAATGTGTAAAAAACGCGCTTTACACCTTTTTCTTAAAATTACTTTTTTTTGCTCTCTACTCCTTCTCCTTACCAAGAAACACTTCCTAATTATCTTTTTCCGGCAAACTAACCACCAAAAAATAGTTAAAAAGCTCCCTAAATGAGAAAAAAAAATTTTATTTTTTTTATAATCTATTTTCACATTTTCCCTCTCCCCTTACGGGAAAAAAACAAAACCACTTACTTTTTTCCCCCTTTTTATCACCGGAAATAGGAAAACCGCAAGCGAAAAACGTCCTTTTAAAAAAATTTTTTTCTTCTTTTTTTTTTTTTTTTGACTTTTTTCCACCCCCTACCGCTCACTCTGTAATCGGAAAAATTACCACTTACGCTTTTTTTTTCGAAATTCCGACTTAAAAAGTGCCCTAAAATGCCGCTAAAGCGCGCTTAAGTTTCATTTTTTACCAAATTACCTTTTTTCTCCGCCGTGATTACGCGAAATTACGATACACCTACCCACACACACTCCGTTTTTCCGACCCATAATGTGTAAAAAACGCGCTTTACACCTTTTCTTAAAAATTACTTTTTTTCCTGCTCTCTACTCTTTCTCCTTACCCCCGAAACACTTCCTAATCATCTTTTCCGGCTTAAACTAAGCACCAAAAATAGTTAAAAAGCTCCCTAAAGGAGAAAAAAAATTTTTTCTTTTTTATAATCTATTTCACATTTTCCCTCTCCCTTACGGAAAAAAACAAAACCACTTACTTTTTTCCCCCTTTTTTATCACCGGAAATAGAAAAACCGCAAGGAAAAACGTCGTTTTAAAAAAAATTTTTTTTTTTTTTTTGACTTTTTTCACACACACTCCGTTTTTCCGACCCATAATGTGTAAAAAACGCGCTATATACACCTTTTTTCTTAAAATTACTTTTTTTTGCTCTCTACTCACTTCTCCTTACCCCCGAAACACTTCCTAATCATCTTTTCCGGGAAACTAAGCACCAAAAATAGTTAAAAAGCTCCCTAAAAAGGAGAAAAAAAAAATTTCTTTTTTTTATAATCTATTTGAAATTTTCCCTCTCCCCTTACGGAAAAAAAGAAAACCGCTCTACTTTTTTCCCCTTTTTATCACCGGAAATAGGAAAACTGCAAGCGAAAACGTCCTTTTAAAAAAATTTTTTTCTTTTTTTTTTTTGATTTTTTTCCACCCTACCGTTCCACCGTAATCGGAAAAATTACCACTTGCCTTTTTTTTCGAAATTCCGACTTAAAAATTTCCCTAAAAGTGCCGCTAAGCGCGCTCAAGTTTCATTTTTTTACAAATTACCTTTTTTCCGCCGTGATTACGCGGACACATACACCTACCCACACAGACTCCGTTTTTCCGACACATTATGCTTAAAAAACGCGCTTAACAGCTTTTTCTTAAAACTACATTTTTTCGCTCTCTACTCCTTCTCCTTAGCCCCGAAACACTTCTTAATCATCTTTTCCGGCAAACTAGCGACCAAAAATAGTCAAAAAACCTCCCGAAAGGAGGAAAAATTTTTTTACTTTTTTTTATAATTTTTTTCACATTTTCCCTCTCCCCTTCCGGAAATAAACAAAACCACTTACTTTTTCCGCCCTTTTTATCATCGGAAATAGAAAAACCGCAAGGGAAAACGTCCTTTTAAAATTTTTTTTTTTTTTTTTTTTTTTAACTTTTTTCCACCCTAGCGCTCCTCGTAATCGGAAAAATTACCACTTACCTTTTTTTTCGAAATTCCGACTTAAAGTGCCCTAAAATGCCGCTAAGCGCGCTCAAGTTTCATTTTTTACAAATTACCTTTTTTTCGCCGTTATTACGCGAACACATCATCTACCAACACACACTCCGTTTTTGCGACCCATTATGTATAAAAAACGCGCTTTACACCTTTTTCTTAAAATTACTTTTTTTTTGCTCTCTACTCCTTCTCCTTACCCCCGAAACACTTCCTAATCATCTTTTCCGGCAAACTAGCGACCAAAAATAGTTAAAAGCTCCCCAAAGGAGAAAAAAAATTTTCTTTTTTTTTATAATCTATTTCACATTTTCCCTCTCCCCTTACGGAAAAAAACAAAACCACTTTTACTTTTTCCGCCCTTTTTATCACCGGAAATAGTAAAACCGCAAGCGAAAACGTCCTTTAAAAAAATTTTTCTTTTTTTTTTTTTTTTTTTTTGACTTTTTTC
>JAWDGP010006065.1:0-27500 GCA_033675545.1 Elysia crispata
CGTTAATTTTTCATGATTTTAAATTTGTCTAATAGTTTTTCTACTTGAATAAAAAGATCTATGTGTATGCAACAACTTTACCTGTAAAAACTTAATACATCTTATGACACAGGCATACGAAAAAGAATCAATTTTTACGTTTTTCCTTTTTATAATTTTTATACATGAGTGGTCGTTAATTTTCTACACGGATTGTAAAGAGTTGATGCGCTTCATAAATGACTTACTCGTGTGCTCTTTCTTTCCTCTCTTCCAGGTTTCCTCTTTCAGACGTTGTCTCCTTCATCAGTTTCTGTCCCCGTTACCTCGCCGTCTTGCCTCTTTGTATGTCTGTCTGCATGTCTGTCTGTCTTTGTCTATCTGTCTGCTTGTCTGTCTGTCTTTGTCTGTCTGTTGATCTCTCTCTTTCTCTCTATCTCTCTCTATCTAGCTATTTCTCTCACTTCCGATATATTTTTTTTGTTCTTTTTGTCTGTGTCTATTTCGGTCTATAATTCAGTATTTTTATCTCACTCAGTGAGATTATTTCTTTTTGTCTTTTTGGGTTCGACCTCTTCCGATATCTCCTTCTCTCTCTCTCTCTCTCTCTCTCTCTCTCTCTCTCTCTCTCTCTCTCTCTCTCTCTCTCTCTCTTCCTCTCTCTCTCTGTTCTACCTGTTACGAATATTTTTTGTAAACATTGTATCCGGATCTAAATCAGTATATTAATCCGTCTTCTTTTGTAACTGCGTGTAGATATTTCTTCTATTTCGTTCTTGTTATTCCTCTTTTGTTTTCTCTCACTCTCTCCTTCACTCTCTCTCTCTGTCTCTCTTTTTCTCTCTCTATCTCTCTTACTGTTCTATAAAACCTAATATATTTTGTTCAAGCCTCTGTCCATGTTTATATATAACTCTCTGTATCTCTATACCTGTGTCTCACGATTTCTTTCTATTTGCGGGTTTTATCCTTTACACGCTCTCTCTCTCTCTCTCTCTCTCTCTCTCTCTCTCTCTCTCTCTCTCTCTCTCTCTTCTGTGTGCCTCGTCGTCCTACATCTCTGCCTGTATGTCTGTCTGTCTCTATCTGTTTGTCTGTCCCTCTCTCTCTTTCTCTCTGTCTTTCTCTCACTTCCCATACATTCTCTCAGTCTCTGTCTATTCCTGTCTATAGTTCACTATTTCTTTTTTACCCAGTGGGACTTTTCCTTTCTGTCTTTTTTGGTTCGTTCTTTTCCGATCACTCCTTCATCAGTATCTCTCCCTCTTACATCTCTGTCTCTCTGTCTGCATGTCTGTCTTTGTTTGTTTGTCTGTTTGTCTGTCTGTCTGTCTGTTTGTCTGTCGGTCTCTCTCTTTCTCTTTTTCTCTCTATCTAGCTATCTCTCTCTGACTTCCGATACATTTTTTTTCTTTCTGTCTCTGTCTATTTCCGTCTATAATTCAATATTTATATCTTACCCATTGGTACAATTTCTTTCTGTCTTTTTTGGTTCGTCCTCTTCCGATCTGTCCTTCTCTCTCTCTTACTTTCTCTCTCTCTCTCTCTCTCTCTCTCTCTCTCTCTCTCTCTCTCTCTCTCTCTCTCTCTCTCTCTCTCTCTCTCTCTCTCTCTCTCTCTCTCTGTCTCACTATTTCTTTCTATTTTCGGGTTTTATCCATTGCACGCCCTCTCTCTCTTGCTGTCTTTCTTTCATTGTCTCTATCTCCCTATCTCTTTCTTTCTCTCTCTTCTGTGTGCCTCTTCTCTCTTTTCTGAATATTATATCGTAAACCTTGTGTCGGCATCTAAATCAGTATATCAATCCGTGTTCCATTATAACTATATTCATTGCTCGTCTTTTTTTTTTCTTATGCGTCGGCCGACATGACTGTGTTTCAATCTCTATGATTCTGTCTCTGCTTTTTATCTTTGCTATATAGTGGGTCCTTTGGGGGAGGATGAAGGTGGGGAGGTAAGGGGAGGGCCTCAACCTGGAGTATATAATTCGAATCACTTTGCTCGAACAGTTTAATATCTATGGATAAAATCGTGATTGAGATTTTTATTTTAAATTTGTCTGATGGTTTTTCTACTTGATTGAAAAGATCTATGCGTATTCATGAACTTTATCATAAAATACTTAAAAAATATTACGACACAGGCATACGAAAAAGACGCATTTTTTTATGTTTTTGCTTTTAATAATTTTTATACATGAGTTGTCGTTAATTTTTCTTCTCGTATTGTAAACAGTTCATGCGTTTTATAAATGATTACCTCGTGTGCTATTTCTTTTCTCTCCTCCAGGTTTTCCTCTTTCACAGTTTGTCTCCTTCATCAGTACCTGTCCCTCTTACCTCGTCTTCCTACATCTCTGCCTGTATGTCTGTCTTTCTCTATCTGTCTGTCAGCCCCTCTCTCTCTTTCTCTCTCTCTGTCGCTCTCTCTCTCTCTCTCTCTCTCTCTCTCTCTCTCTCTCTCTCTCACTTCCTATACATTCTTTCTGTCTCTGTCTATTCCTGTCTATAATTCACTATTTCTTTCTTACCCAGTGGGACTTTTCCTTTCTGTCTTTTTTGGTTCGTTCTTTTCCGATCATTCCTTCTCTCTCTCTCTCTCTCTCTCTCTCTCTCTCTCTCTCTCTCTCTCTCTCTCTCTCTCTCTCTCCCCCCAACTCTGGTCTATTAACTTTGATATTTCTATTTTGTTTATGCCTCTGTCTATGTTTGTATCAAGCCTAATTCTTTCTGTTTTCTTTCTTTCTTTTTTTTTTGCCTTCCGAGCTCTTTGATTCTCCCCACCCCCCTCTTTCTCTCTCTCTCTCTCTCTCTCTCTCTCTCTCTCTCTCTCTCTCTCTCTCGTGTAAGAAAAAATATATATGTTGTTTATTCGTCCGTCTAAGTCTGTATAAATCTCACTCTTTCTCTTTTACTGTGCCTCCGATTTATTTCTTTTTTCAGGTCATTTCTCTTCCACGCTCTCTCAATCTGTCTGTCTCTCTCTAACTCCCTCTCTCTCTCTCTCTCTCTCTCTCTCTCTCTCTCTCTCTCTCTGTTTGTTCTATGTGTTAGAGACATTTTTTTGTTAACGGTTTGGCCGCATCTAAATCAGTATATTAATCCGTCTTCCTTTGTAACTGCGTGTCGCTATTTCTTCTAATTCGTGCTTGTTATTCATTATTGTTTTCTCTCTCTCTGACTCTCTCTGTCTCTCTGTCTCTCTCTCTGTCTGTCTCTCTGTCTGTTTGTCTCTCTCTCTCTCTCTCTCTCTCTCTCTCTCTCTCTCTCTCTCTCTCTCTTTCTTGATCTATCAATTTGACTGTATATAGTTCACTCTTTCTTTATACCCGAGCGACTTTATTTCTTTCTTTTTTTTCACTTTATTTCTCTTAATACGCTCGCTCTCTATCTGTCTGTCTTTCTGTTTGTTTCTCTCTCAGTCTGTCCCTCTTCACCCTTACTCTCTCTCTCCTTCGTTTTCTCTCCCTCTCTCTCTATCTCTCTGTCTCTCTCTGTCTCTGTCTCTGTCTCTCTCTTCATCTCTATATCCGTCTACCTATCTCTATATCTATCTCTCTTTTCTGTCAATGTATCTTTTCATTTTCGAATTAAAAAAAAAAAATTATTAGATGTGTCCATGTTGGTTTATTTGTCTTTCTTACTCTCTTACTTTGCGTCGCTTTTTCTTTCTTCTATTTCTGATTTTTCATCTTCCACACTATCTATTCTTTTGTCTCCCTCTGTTTCATCTTTTTGATCCTCTCTCTACTTCACTCCCATTCGCTTTCTCTCTCTCCCATTCACTTTCTCTCTCTCTCTCTCTCTCTCTCTCTCTCTCTCTCTCTCTCTCTCTCTCTCTCTCTCTCTCTCTCTCTCTCTCTCTCTCTCTCTCTCTCTCTCTTACTGTTAGGGATTCTGACCCTATAAAAATGTTTATAAATATATCTTTCCCTTTAATATATGTTTGTTCTATCTCTAATTCTCGTCGATGTACACGCTCTGTGTATGCCTATGACTGGTCTTCCATTTTTTTAAACAACTGTTCTGTTCTGATGTTTCTGTATTTCTGCGGTTTTCTAACCGCTATCAAAATTAGCTGTTTTCATCTTTCTTGTCTTTGAATCAATTATTTACCAGCGATCCTTTACCGTTACAAGCTTAATGTCATCAGTTTCCTTGCATTACGTTACCGCTCTGGATGTTAGCCGGTTTTTCTCGCGAAACCTTTCATGGAACCCATCTGTTATATTATATGGTTACAGATAATTCTATGTTGGATGTCTTTCGAACATCGACATTTTTTTAGTATTTTCATCGCTTGCCTTTAAAATTTTTGATGCGTCGGCCGACATGTGTTTCAGCCTCTATGATTCTGTCTCTATCTTTTCTCTTTGCAACATGTGGGTGGTTCCGAAGGAATTAGGAAATTGCGGCTCCATGAGGTGAGTGTAGTTGATCCACAAAGAAAAAAAAATTGCCTGCCTTAAATCCCCTGCTACGATTGCGATATATGATACGAATCACTTTGCACGAACAGTTTATTAACTTTGTATAAAATCATGATTGAATTTATTATTTAAATTTTTTTGGTAGTTTTTATAGTTGATTTAACTGACTTATGTGCATTTATTATCCTCAATTTAAAAATTAATACAACTTACGACGGAGGCTTACGAAAAAGGCGCATTTTGTATGTTTTGTCTTCTCATAATTTTTATACATGAGTTGCCGTTAATTTTGCATTTCAGCAGTTGCTTTCTTCTAAATACGAGGGCATATTGATAAGTTTTGCCTCCAAGTCCATAACTTTGGAAATAATGAAGACAAACAAATGATACTTACACCAAATGAAAGGTCATTTTATTTAGCACCAGATGACATATCATTTTTCAACATAATCACCGTCCCGTTCGATACAGAGCCGCCACCGACGGACGACCTGTTGGATGCCGTCAGCGAAGAAGTCAGCAGTCTTGTCTCTGCACCAAGAAAGAACAGTATTCTTCACATCTTCGTCTGTCTCATAACGGTTGCCCTTGAGGTAATCCTTGAGTTTTGGAAAAAGGAAGAAATCGCTCGGAGCAAGATCTGGGCTATAAGGCGGGTGCGGTAATGTCCGGAGGCCTAAACGATCTAAAGCCGTGCGAGTTTCCAAACTTGTGTGAGGGCGAGCGTTGTCGTTATGGATGATGGTGCTTCTCACGATCTTTTGGGACAGTGAGGGTGTAGTTCACACAGAATTTTTGGAACAAGGCAACACCGTGAATTCTACAAAATATGTGAACACCCTGGAGAAACTGAAAGCGAGGTTGCGACGGGTAAGGAGTGAGAAAGTTTCCATCATCTTGCGACACAGGTATACGAAAAAGGATCATCAAAATTTTTTACGTTTTTTATTTTAATAATTTTTATACATGAGTTGTCGTTAATTTTCTACACGGATTGTAAAGAGTTGATGCGCTTCATAAATGACTTACTCCTGTGCTTTTTCTTTCCTCTCTTCCAGGTTTTCCTCTTTCAGACTTTGTCTCCTTCATCAGCTTCTCTCCCTGTTACCGCGTCGTCTTACCTCTCTGTCTGTCTGTCTGTCTGCATGTCTGTCTGTCTTTGTCTGTCTGTCTGTTTTCCTATCTGTCTTTGTCTGTATGTCTCTCTGTCTCTCTCTTTCTCTCTATCTCTCTCTATCTATCTATTTCTCTCACTTCCGATATATTTTTTGTTCTTTCTGTCTCTGTCTATTTCGGTCTACAATTTAGTATTTCTATCTTACCCAGAGGGATTATTTCTTTCTGTCTTTTTTGGTTCGACCTCGTCCGATCTCTCCTTCTTTCTCTCTCTCTCTCTCTCTCTCTCTCTCTCTCTCTCTCTCTCTCTCTCTCTCTCTCTCTCTTTCTTCCTCTCTCTCTCTCTCTGTTCTACCTTTTACAAATATTTTTTTGTAAATATTTCATCCGCATCTAAATCAGTATATTAATCCGTCTTCCTTTGTAACTGCGTGTCGCTATTTCTTCTATTTCGTTCTTGTTATTCCTCTTTTATTTTCTCTCTCTCTTCTTCTCTCTCTTTCTCTATCTCTCTCTCTTACTGTTCTACAAAAATTTTTATATTTTGTTTAAGCCTCTGTCCATGTTTATATATAGCTCACTGTATCTCTATACCTGTGTCTCACGATTTCTTTCTATTTGCGGGTTTTATCCTTTACACGCTCTCTCTCTCTCTTCCTGTCATTCTTTCTTTGTATCTATCTCCCTATCTCTTTCTTCATCTCTCTTCTGTGTGCCTCTTCTGTCTTTTCTGAATATTTTTTTGTAAACCTTCTGTCGGCATCTAAATCAGTATATTAATCCGTCTTCAATTACAACTATATTCATTGCTCGTCTTTTATTTTTTTTATGCGTCGGATAACATGACTGTATTTCAATTTCTATGATTCTGTCTCTGCTCTTTCTCTTTGCTATATGGTAGATACTTTGGAACAAAAAAAAAGAAAAAAAAAATAAATTATATGGGTATCAATGAACTCAACATTTTAATACTTATATACCTCTATTTCACATCACCATCCCAATGGCAAAACTTGGTGTACATAATAGGAATTACTTTGCTCGAGCAGTTTAATATCTTTAAATAAAATCATGTTTGCGATCATTATTTTTATGCTTCTGTCTATGTGTGTATATAGCTCTCTCTTTTTCCGTACCTGAGTGTCCCCATTTCTTTCTTTTTATGGGTTAATTCCCTTCCACGCTCTCTCAATCTCTCTCACTCGCTCTGTCATTTCTTTTCTCCCTCTCTACCTCTCTCTCTATCTCTCTCTCTATCTTAATCTCTCTCTCTCTCTCTCTCTATCTATCTATCTATCGGCATTCCTTTGTCTATTTTCTATCATTATGGAATTTTTTTTCTTTTTCATTTGTAATAGATGTGTGACAATATTTGTCTTAAGTCACCTGGAAACAATAAGAAAGATTGCAGAAAGAAGACAAGAATGGACTACCTTCACCGCAGACATAAAGAGGGCTGCCGAAGCTGCGAGGTCGGACGACACTCCTAGCGGAAGGCCTTAATAATAATAATAATAATAATAATAATAATAATAATAATAATAATAATAATAATAATAATAATAATAATAATAATAATAATAATAATAATAATAATAGATGTGTCCATGGTATTTTATTAATCTTTCTTTCTCTCTAAATATGTGTCGCAATTTTTTCCTTCTGATTCTGATTATTCTTCGTCTAAACTACCACTCATTCTGTCTCCCTCTGCCTGTCTTTTACTTTGCCTCTCTGTCTACCTCACTCCGTCTTGCTCTTTCTATCTCTCTCTCTCATATATATATATATATATATATATATATATATATATATATATTTTTTTTTATATAAATATATTTTTTAAAATTTTTGTTGTCTAATTTTAATCAGTATATTGATCAGTCTTCATCAGGAACTATGTGTAGCCTTTCCTTCTATCTAATTTATTATTTTTCGTCCTCACTACCTCTGTCTCTCTCTATCTCTCTCTCTCTCTCACTCTCTCTCTCTGTCTGTCTGTCTGTCAGTCTGTCTCTCTCTCTCTGTCTCTCTGTCTCTGTCTCTCTCTCGCTCTCTCTCCTTTATCTTTCTCTATCTCCACCTGTCCGTCTATCTTCTTTATAACTTGAGTTGTCATTAATTTTTCTACACAAATTTTTAAGAGTTCTAGGCTTGATACATGATTAACTAATGTGCTTTTTCTGTTTTTCTCTTCACGGTTTTCCTCTTTCACACTGTCTCCTTCATCAGTATCTGTCCCTCTTGCCTCGTCCTCCTACATCTCTGTTTGTATGTCTGTCTGTCTCTGTCTGTCTGTCCCTCTCTCTCTCTCTCTCTCTCTCTCTCTCTCTCTCTCTCTCTCTCATTTCTGATACATTCATTCTGTTTCTGTCTATTTCAGTCTTTAATTCACTATTTCTATCTGACCCCGTGGGACTTTTTCTTTCTCTATTTTTTGGTTCGTCCACTTCCGATCACACACTCTCTCTCTCTCTCTGCCTCTCCCTCTCTCTCTCTACCTTCTTCTTTCTCTCTCTCTCTGTTCTATCTTTTATGACTGATTTTTTGTTAACGTTTTGTCCGCATCCAAATCAATACATTAATCTGTTTTCCTTTGTACCTGCGAATCGCTTTTTCTTCTATTTCTTCCTTCTTGTTCCTCTTTCATTCTCTCTCTCTCTATCTCTTTCTTTCTCTCTCTCTCTCTCTCTCTCTCTCTCTCTCTCTCTCTCTCTCTCTCTCTCTCCCCCCCCCCTTTTCCCTCTGTCTCTGTTCTATAAAACTTGTTTTATTTTGTTTAAGGCCCTGTCCAATTTTATATATAGCTAACTGTATCTCTATACCTGTGATTCACTCCTTATTTCTATTTGCAGGTTTTTTTTTTATATTTGCGGTTGAAATGGGTATCAACGAACTCAATATTTTAATACTTATATACTTTTTTTTCACGCCACTATCCAAATCGCTAAACCTGGAGTACATAAAAGGAATCACTTTGCCCGAACAGTTTAATGTCTTTGAATAAAATATGTTTGGGATCTATGTTTTTATGCTTCTGTCTATGTCTGTATATAGCTCACTCTTTTTCCGTACCTGAGTGTCCCCATTTCTTTCTTTTGACAGGTTAAATCCCATCCACGTTCCCTCAATCTCTCACACACTCGCTTTCTGTCATTTCTTTTCTCCCTCTCTACCTCTCTCTCTCTCTCACTCTCACTATCTATCTCTCTCTCTCTCTCTCTCTCTCTCTCTCTCTCTCTCTCCATCTGTTCTATAAATATTTGAAAATTTTCTTTATTCCTTTATTTTTGTCAGTATAAAGTTTACTCTTTCTTTGTACCTGCGTGTCTAATTTCTTCTTTTTCCCCTAGGGTTATTTCTCTTACACGCTCTATAAATGTTTTTATGTTTATCTTGTTACGAGTACAAACAATAGAAATTATAACAACTGATATAATTTCAGGAACTTTATTCTAAGAGTGTCAAGATCATGTCTCTTGTTGTTGTTCCAACTCGGGTTGCCGGCCAGAGTGCCTTCCCTTCTCGTAGGAAGAGTCTAGCTGTCACTGTCAGCACGGTCTGCAAGCACACCAGGTAGTGTGTACACTACACAGCTCCCCCCAGTGCTGACATCTTCGAATGCTACTGGAAACGCAGAGGGAGGCGAACATGCCGCCCTGAACGTTTCTTGATTAGATTGCAATGGTGCATATCTGTCAGTAAAAAGTTCTTGGTTTTGTGTGATATGAGGTCTACCACGACGACGAGGCTGTGCGACTAATACTGGCTGGGTCAGATCAACATGGCTTTAGACGATCTATAGAGATCACCTCCTCTCTCCGTCCGATCATCACACGAAATGTTTTTGGGCCTGGAGTGATGACCCGGTAAGGGCCGTCGTATGGACGCTGGAGGGGTCCGCGATGGCAGTCTCTACGAACAAAAACGAAGCGAGCGTTTTTCAGGGAGGGTGGGATCGATGGAGTTGACAGGCCATGATGTGATGTGGGAATGGGGGCAAACCTCTCAGCAAGTGAGTGGAAGAGGTTGTTAGAAGAGTGGAGTCTCGAGTTTGGATTGACAAACTCTCCTGGCACAGTCAACGGTTCTCCGTAGACAAGTTCCGCAGATGAAGTGTCAAGGTCCTCCTTAGGCACGGTTCTGAGGCCCAAGAGTACCCAAGGGAGCTCGTCTGTCCAACGTGGGCCTTGAAGGCGAGCTTTAAGCGCTGCTTTCAATGTTCTGTGGAAACGCTCTACCAGGCCATTTGATTGTGGGTGATACGCAGTTGTTCTATGGACTTGGATCCCAAGCTTATTTGCTACCTCATTCCAAAGGGCTGAGGTGAACTGAGGTCCCCTGTCTGACGTCATGTCCAATGGAACACCAAAACGTGCAATCCAATGTCGAATAAGCGCTATAGCACAATCTGTTGTAGATGTTTGGACCATTGGAATCGCCTCTGACCAACGTATAGTACGATCGATGATGGTGAGAAGATGGGTGGAACCCTCCGAAGGTGGGAGAGGACCAACCAAATCAACGTGAATATGGCTGAATTTCTTTGCAGGTACCGATATCTTTATGACTGGTTAACGTACATGTGACTGAATTTTTGACGTCTGACAGGCGAGACATTCTTGTGCCCACTTATTTACCTGTTTCTTGACTCCATGCCACACGAATTTATTGGCCACGAGTTTCACAGTTGATTTTCGCTCTGGGTGGGGAATGTTGTGGTTTGCTTCAAACTGTTGGCGCTGATTAGTGGGAGGGACTATAGGTCGTGGTTGTGCTAACGATACATCGGATAGTTAGACTGGTCCAGTGTTGTGGATCTGAATAGGTGTTATAGTGAGGCCAGTGATGGCTGTTTGAAAAGCCTGTACATCCGTGTCTTGAGTCTGTGCTCTTGCCATGGCTGCATAGTCAATACCCAGTACAACGTTGTCGAGAGTATTGGTACCAGTGGTGTTGCGTGAGAGACAGTCTGCAACCACGTTATCCTTTCCTGAGATATGTCTGATGTCGGTGGAGAATTCAGAGATATGGGCAAGGTGGCGTTGTTGACGTGCAGTCCACAGGTCTGAGGCTTTAGACATCGCACCCACTAACGGTTTGTGGTCTGTGAACATCGTGAAAGATCTTCCTTCTAAAAAGTACTTGAAGTGTCGTATTGCCAGATACAGCGCTAGCAACTCACGGTCGAAAGTGCTATACTTCTGTTCAGGTGGGCGTAGTTGCTTGCTGAAGAAGGCAAGAGGCTGCCAGAAACCATCAACATACTGCTCTAAGACTGCTCCAACTGCTTGATCTGAGGCGTCGCTTGTCAATGAGATGGATGCCCCAGGCTTGGGGTGGCTAAGCATAGTGGCATCTGCAAGGGCCGCTTTGCTGGAGGTAAATGACTCGCACATGTCGTTTGTCCAGTCAATAATTTGATGAGGTTTTGATTTTTTAAGAGCACTGTATAAAGGTCGCAGGAGTGCAGCGGCATGTGGAATGAAACGGTGATAAAAGTTGATCATTCCGAGGAATTCCTGAAGACCTTTGACGTTGTGCGGTCGCGGAAAGTTTTCAATGGCTCTGACTTTAGAGGGCAGTGGAATGGAACCGCTTTCAGACACTTGATGGCCTAGAAATTCAATGGACTTCTGGCCGAAAATACATTTTTCTAATCTAACAACCAGTCCAAAATCTTGTAGGCGTCTGCATATAGTTCGAAGATCTAACATGTGCTCCTCCTCTGAAGAGCTTGCTACCAAGATGTCGTCCAGGTAGACAAAAGCACAGTTAACATCCTGCAGAACCGTGTCCATCAGTCGCTGGAATGCCTGTGCTGCATTTTTCAACCCAAAAGGCATCCTTAAAAATTCATAAAGACCGAAAGGTGTGATGATAGCGGTTTTCGCAATGTCATCTGGGTGCATGGGGATTTGATGATAACCGCGCACAAGATCGATCTTGGAAAAGATTACTTTGCTGGATAGCTTTGCTGAAAAGTCTTGAATGTGAGGTATGGGGTATCTATGGAGGGTTGTTGCGTCATTTAGGCGACGATAGTCTCCGCACGGGCGCCATCCTCCATTCGGCTTTGGCACAATGTGGAGAGGAGAAGCCCACGGGCTGTTAGACTTTCTGATGATACCCATATGCTCCATCTCCAGGAACTCGCGTTTGGCAACAGCAAGCTTGTCCGGTGCTAGACGGCGGGCTCGTGCATGAATTGGAGCGCCGGTTGTTGGAACAAAATGTCGCACACCATGCTTGACGTCAGCCGAGGAGAAAGTCGGTCGTAAAATGTCTGGAAACTCGTGAAGTATTTTACGAAACTTGTTCTCCTCTACTTCCACCGGAGCAAGTTCGTTGACTGGGGTTTTGCTGACAGAGCAGGGGGAAGAAAGGTATGTATCCGCCTCGATGAGTCGTTGGCCTCGAAGGTCCACAAGGAGATTATGTTGGCGACAAAAATCAGCACCGAGTAGGGGACGTTTAACGTCGGCAATAATGAGGCAAGCCTGGTACAAGCGGTTATTAAAATACAGAGGGACGTTTCGCGACCCATAAGTAGAAATATGTGTGCCATTAGCTGCTTGTAAAGGCGGACCTGTTTCACCTGAGCGTTTGTCAAACCAGGTTGCTGGAACTACCGAAACTTGAGCCCCTGTGTCTACCAAGAAACGCCGCCCGGATTTGGTGTCAGTGATGAAGAGTTGTGGATCGCGCGGGCCAACAGATGCTGAAGCTACTGGTGGCCCGCCCTGGCGTTTCCCTGGTGTTTCTTCTTGAATTTAGCATACTCCTTGCAGGTTGGACTGCACTTCTGTGCGGCAGCACCAAATCGTCTGTGATACCAACAGACAGAGTCGACTTCAGGTAGTGCGTCTATTTTCTCACACCTCAATGAAGCTGTGTTGAGGGATAGGTTTCCGGCAATACACAGACGGTCAGCTTCCTGTGCCAGTTCCCGGTAGTCGGATGTTGTCGAGCTGGCTAAGGGGATACGGACATGATCCGGTAGCTGTTGCATGAAAATATGTCTGAACAGAAAACAAGGTTTGTGTTCTCCGAGGAGTGAGAGCATTTTGTCCATCAACTCTGAGGGTTTGGAATCGCCGAGACCTCTCAGGCCGAGCAAAGCCGAGGCCCTCTCCTCTTCACTGAGGCCGAATGCACTAGTCAAAAAAGACTTAATAACTGGGTATTTGTTGGTGGTGGGAGGGTTGGTTATGATTGAGAGCGCTCTTGTTGCAGTTGTCGTGTCCAGTGAAGCAACAACATGGTAATACTTTGTTTCGTCTTGAGAAATACTTTTTAAGGCAAACTGATCCTCAGCCTGGGCAAACCACGCAGAAGGACTTGACACCCAAAACGTGGGTAGTTTTAGTGCTACGCTTTCCACTGCCATATTGCTTTCAGGTTAGATCTAGGTCTAAATTCTACCAGAGGTTCATTATCGCTGCCGTAGATCTAGAGAACTTAGATTTATACTCAATAACTTTAAAAAACGAGATTCAATGATAGATCTAGTTCATAAAGACGTTATGAGCTGATCGGGGTCACCAATGTTACGAGTACAAACAATAGAAAATCCGTCTGGAATATCCTCACGACAAGCAAGACCAATAATAAACTCTTCATGTTGTAACAAAGCAAATTTGTGTCCATTTAGTTTAATAACTGTAGGCATAGACTGAGGCATGAATTCCAGGCAGAAGTCTCTGATACCAATAATCCCAACAACAATGGCAATCTGCTGATCTCTTGAGTTCTTCTCGTAGGAAGAGTCTAACTCAGTAACTGTCACTGTCAGCACGGCTTGTAAACACACCAGGTAGTGTGTACACTACAGCCTTATGTTTAGAAGAAACAAACTGTTGAAATAGAACATTTGTGTAAAAAATATTTTTCGAATGTTCTTATGTCAACAAGACAGAAAAAAAAAGAAAAAAAAAGTTATAAAAAATACGAAACGCACTTATGAAAACCGAAAATAGGCGAAGCCCTTGAAAGACAAAATGCAAGACAATAGAGAGGTAGGAGAGGAAGAGATAAATATGTACAAAGAGACTGAGATATTAGCTAGGGAGAACATTAAAGAGGAACCAAAGATAAAGAGAGAGTGAGAGAGGAACAGGGAGAGAGAGAGAGAGAGACAGAGAGACAGAGAGAGAGAGAGAACGTGAGGCTGTTAAGGATGAGTATGGCAAGGGAAAGAGAGCAAGTGAGAGAGAGAGAGAGGGAGATACAGAGAGATATATAGAGAGATAGGGATGTGAGAGAAGGAGAAATAACGAGAGAAAGTGAGAGACAGGGAGATATGAAGAGCACTAGAACATACTTCTAGAAACCCACAAGAGAAAGGTAGTAAGAATGGAAAAAAAAAACCCGAGGCGTACTTTTCCGTGTCTCTAAACCGATGACGACACCCCTCAAAATAGCTTTTTATCACAGTTTTATCTTTATGAATTAAATAATAATTGTATTAGCATAATGCGATGTAACAATATATGATTTTTCCCGAAATCCAAAATTTGTTTAGTATATTTTTTCTGCCCTGCTGAACCTGCCAGGCAATGCACAATACATATGGTGTGTCACGAATTAAAGTTTCAGTGGATTGGGAATTGTGATAGGGTTTTTGAGGAGATCTATGTATAACTAATACTTATATATTAGAATAATCCGCACTAAAAACAAAATAAATATTTTCCGTTGCCCTTTGGGTAGCTTTTTAAAAATAAAACTGAAGTTTTTGAGGGGTAGAGATCGATAATTGACAACTTCATATTTTTATGATGGACTGGTTTAAATGGAATCAGCAATCTAAAATGTATAATTCATATGTCGACATGAAATTGGTTGGTTAGATGTTAAAAGACCATACAAATAACTCGGGGTCCTTTTTAAAGGATTGTTTTGTAAAATTCTAAAGACGTCATTAACAATGATGGTTCTATCTCCAAGACAAAACAATCAACACAAACAAGTTCAACGAACAAAAAGGTAAAAAAAAATATGTTTCATTCTTTTTTATTTCCAAGAGGAGGAAGAATTGCACAAAGTCTTTGCACTTCAGTGCAAAATTCATATGCCATCTAGTGCCTTAGTATCATAGCTGTATTCATTGAGGTAACGTTCAAGAAAAAAAATATATCCGTTTTCTTGAGAAAAAGGATGTAATACTCTTGCACATTTCTATCATGAAATAAAAGACGGCTCCATTTTTTTGTCATACAAGTTGTTTCCTTATTCCAAACATTGCAACGTGACTGAAAGTAGCTTTATATAACTTGGATCCAGCCATGTGCCTTGCCATGCATTGCGACAACGGAAAGAATATCTAGCACAAGTTAAATGGTTGAATGGTCGTAAAGAAGCATCGTGCTTTCTTATTTCTTTCTTTTTATATGGACCGTGTGTGAAAAAGACTGGAAAGCAGAGATAGACTAAGAGACATTTTGATATTAAGGAAGAGGAAAAGAGAGAGAGAGAGAGAGAGAGAGAGAGAGAGAGAGAGAGAGAGAGACAGAGACAGAGAGAGAGAGACAGACAGACAGACACACACACACACAGACAGAAAGAGAGGGAGACAGAGACAGAGAAAGAGATAAGATAAGATAGGATAAGATAAGATAAGGGAAGATGAGATTTACTTTATCCATCTATTAAAGGGAAATTCAAAAGTGACATACTCTTTCATATAAAAATTTCATCGATAAAAATTCAGGTGTATATATAACATATAAATTAACAACGTAGTGATAATTGAACCCATGAAAGATTCCTGAACTGGACATTTTAGTGGACGAAACACCTATTTTTACCTTTGGGCAATGGGAGAAAGATGGGTCTGAAAAAAGATTGGTATAGAGAAAAGAAATAGAAATAAGAGGCAGATTGATCGAAATATTTTTACACAGCGTCATTAAAAATAATTCATCTGCATATTAAAGATTAAAAATGTAAACGGATAAACAAAAGAAACCAAAATACAGCTTGATTAATGGATAGCAGCTGGGTTAAGAAAATATTTTATTTAATTAGATAAATTTGTGAAATATAACGAATTATAGATAAATATAGAGAGAGATAGAGAGACGGACAAAGAATTATACATACAGTTAAATTATTGCATTTCAAGTTTCACATTTGTTGTAAACAAATATAAGATATAAAAACATTTCTAAAGTGAACAACTTTATCTCGGCACCTGTCTCCTTATTTTAATGGGTGGAAAAAAAAGAGACGTGGGCAATTGCAAAGATTGTTAGAGCGTAATTAAAAAAAAAAACAAAAACATGATAAGAAAGAGATAAAAGTGGCCTAGTGGAGCTGAAAAGAAGGAGAAGGAAAAAGAACGGAGCAAAGAAAAGAGGGGGGGGAAGAGGCGGAGTAAGGGAAGCATGGAGAAGGACGGAGGGTGTAAGCCGATGACAAACAACAAACCGGCCCAGACATAATTATTTGCAAGCAATTAATAAATATAGTAACAATACTTCTGTCACAAAATGAATTTGCAGTCTTTCCTTTCAGTTCTAATGCCTCATCTCGGACGCTTGGGAGAGACAAAAATTTGCCACCGAGACCGAGAAACGACGTAAAAACATAATAAAGAACCGGCGGAATGGACTTGGATCGAACCCACACCTTGAAGCGTTACCCATCCCCTTGCCGATACAAGGAATGGCACTAAGCCACTGAGCTAATCTCATCTCCAAGAATTAGAGGATTCAAGAACCGTAACCAACATGCTGGCTTGAAATGACAAGGAAGTCAATATTTCTATAGAACATAATCAAACCAGCGTCTTACCACCGGATCTTAATAAAGATTCATATTAAAACATGCTGGCTTAAATTGTAAAAAAACAAACAACAACTGAAATAAAAAAAAAAAAAACAGAAAAAAGATGTTTTTGTGTGTAAGTGGTTTTGGTGCCCGAAGATGAATAACATCACATTTGCCTCCACGTTTAAATAAAACGTGAATGACTTAACAGAAAGCTTTAATGCCTTAATATTAATAGCTATTTCTTTAAAGAGGGAACTGATGCATTGCAGAGAATACAAACATTTTGCGGCAGACGAATATTCTAGAGCAAGATTGACAACTGCAAGTTCTGGGAAGAGGATTGTGTAAGCAAGGTAGATTTTCATGGGGAAAAAAAATTAAACAACGTAACGAAGTTCATTTGCATTTGTGTCTGCAAATTGAGTTTTAAAACACAAGCGTGTTTGTGGTAGGGAGGGGCTTCTTTGATGGAATGTGGGATGGGAGGTAGCTGGCTCGAATTTTTTGCCCAACTGCGCACACACAGGCATGTTTATTTTTCACTAACAAAAAAACTTGCAACGTGATGATAGATGAAACTTAAATACTAGGAATTTTCTGCTAGCTCCAATTGTCTGCATTTTTATTTTATTTTGATACAAAAATTGTGGAAATGTTGATTGATAGCTTGGGTGACTAGCGTTTTCAACCATCCCAGGTGTTTTGCTTTGTAGTCCAGGATAGACAGCAAGAAAATCATATACTACAATTAATATTTTGACTTTTGTAGAAGTTTCTTCTTTGTCCTGTATGTGTAACCACGTAAAACATAAAAGCTCAAATGTAATTGCATTAGACATGGCGTAGCATGCTTTGTTGCTCTTTTTCTCTGTCTCTGTCTTTGCGCATGTGGGTCTCTCCATCTAACCGTTTTTCTCCTTTTCTTTATAGTCAGCAGGTAGAATAAATACGGACAAAGATAAAAGTATTACCAACTCGTTGAGTATTGAGTGCTATAGCAAAAAATAATTATTATCGATTTTCTTATGCGCTGACCGCTTAGCATCGTAATAAGAAAAAAATGTAATGTTTTTTTGTAAAAGATTGTTGATTTTTTATGTGCATACTTTTAATATTTTCCCCATTCATTACTCGTCTTTGTTATGCTCATTAGTATCGTGTGTAACCGATATTGCGGCAAAAAACAAAACAAAAAATAAAAAAATCCCTAACGTGCCAGTTGTGGGCATAAAAGTGTGTTTACTTGCAAATGGCAAAAGCTGATACAATGGAAAAGTAGACCGGATTGGGTGCATTGAATTCACATGGGATGAATTAAAATACAAGCCGCCGCGTCGTTTGAGTTAGTAATATGTTACCATTGAGCTAACCCTTTGGTTTTGCCTAGTTCAAAGATGATTCTAACATAATCAGTCAATAAAAAAGTTACGAACTGTTATTGTTATGCAAGGAAGATAATGTTTCGGATAAAAAAAAGGTTTTATTAAACCAACCAGGATAGAAGGCAATACCAACACTTTTTAAACGATTTGGATACAATCGAATTAAGAATTGGCGTTAACAAGTCATAACGTGCTGTTTTTTGTTGAGTACTAGGTACTTCTTCTAAGGATATCACCAAATTGTTACTCAAAACCCATAAAGGTTATTATACTTAAAAAAAAACAACTATTAAATGACACTAATTTTATCTGAGTAATAAATCTAATAACGTTTTGTAACTTTAACTTGAAATTCTATTCATTTTATGTCTATGAAGAGAATATCACATTGAGAAGTAGATAGTTCATCAGCTGAATATAACATTCACAATTTTTCTATAATATAAAATTGTCCAAAGTGCATGTCAAGTTTATAAATATTTTTTTGAAATTTTTGCATATCCAACCTTGACTCTAAAAATCCCATTCATTTATATTATTCAAAAACAAATTCTTTCAATGATTTTTTTTTCTAAATTATCGTAATTTACGTTAAGGATGACTCGCTACATGATAATTGAGATAATGTTTCTTGAATTTCTATCATGGTTAAGTTACTCTTCTTTAAAATGAAAACATATTTCAATTCGATGCAAACATTGTGGGCGTTACGAATACCATAATTATTTTGGTAATTTAATACATTACCATTCGATTTCATTTCATAGGTCTCGGAGAGTAAAACATTTCATTATTCCCTTTAAAGAATGCAACCTGTGGCAAAATATTCGTACCTTAAAAAAAATGTAAAATAAAAGATACAAAAGAGAGTAGAAGTAGCAGTTGCAGTATCAGCATCAGTCGTAGTAGTAGTAGTAGTAGTAGTAGTAGTAGTAGTAGTAGTAGTAGTAGTAGTAGTAGTAGTAGTAGTAGTAGTAGTAGTAGTAGTAGTAGTAGTAGTAGTAGTAGTAGTAGTAGTATATATATATATATATATCTTTTTTTTTTCAAAGATATTTATTAATTTTAACATTATTAAGTTTGTATTTATTGTCATCGACAATGAATCTTTAATCAAATGCAGAAAAAAGAAACAACATATGTTAAATAACTATTTCTCAAACAAAAAAAGAACAAGAAAAAATATAATTCAAACATAATTTTATAATTATTTTATGCACCTAACCAGATGTTCTAGAATTTTTAAATTACACTTGCTAAAAAATCATACCTGGTGTATGATTTTTATTTTTTTTTTTTTTACTTTTTTGTTTAAGTTGATATTAAACAGTTAATAAAACAATTTTTTATTTATTTTTTTTGTTTGTTATGTAAAAACTTATCGATTGTTATTTCCAGATCACGGACCATTATATTTATGACATATTTGTACACTCCTTTATTCCAATGAGTCTATTTTGTAGCTAATTGTTTATGTCAACAAGGAAGTTCTTTTCTTTTGAATCATTGCAACGTGGCTGCAACGAGCTTTAGAAAACATACGTCTGGCCAGGTGACTTGTCATGGGCTGTAGAGATATCAAAGAAAAATATAAAAATGAGTATAACTTTAACTGTTGAATATGTGGCCTTGTGACGCAAGGGAGAGGAGGAGAAAAAGGGAGGAGGAAGTATAAAAGACAATAGAGTTAGGTGAAGGACAGGGGATTCAGGCCTATAAAAGTACCCAAATCGGTCCGGGTCTGTTTTCAAACAAATATTAAACAATATGATTTTTTCTTCTTTAACGAAATTTGATTTTTAATTATAATTAACTCAATTGCCTCATCAGTGGATTCCAAGAGTGATACTTGTAAACACCTGTTGTATGGTCCGCTGTTTTTCTATATGTTGAAATGAATATCATTTATAGACATATGCATCTTGTTTGAACGCACATAAAATTGTCATAAATAAATACAAAGAAAGGCAAAAACAGGGGAACTAAGAAAAAAGAGAGAGAAAAGAGGTAAGGCCATAAACCAGGAAGTGAAGAAAACTCTACTTCCTTAATTTCTCTTTTCTGCAAGCAGTTCTAGTGAGGCAGCGAAGGAGGAGAAGACAAGCAGGGAGAAGGAGCTGCTATAGTGATGTAGAGAATATAAATGCAGGGAAACAAATTCAATAACGAGTATCTTATTACAACACAGTTTTTGTATTTTCATGTGGAGATTCTCAAGATGCTACTCGGCTTGTCATTCATGACGGATATAGTTAAATAATGAAAAAAATATAGCACAGAGAATATTACAAACTAATCTCGAATTTACAGCATGCTGGTTAAAACTATAAAATAATTCAAGGAAAAAAAGGTACATAATATGGAGGGTTTGTTGTCGCGAAGGCGCATATCACTTCCATAAGCGAGCATTTTCATAAAGGTTTATTTGAAATTTGGTTGACTACATCTCCTATTTGCTAACTTTACCCTTGTGGTTTTTTTTTTTTAAGGAGGAACTCGTGCGTTGCAGAACGCCCAAATTCTTTGAGGCACGGAATAAAAATCTATAGCAGGTTGCGAACTGCATGTTCAGATAAAGACGCTTCGCTTATGTAAGCGAAGTGCATTTTACTGAGAAAAGCTGTGCAACGTGATATTCTGAATGGAACATAAGGCAGTGGTTTTTTTTTTTTTTATTTGCTCCCGTCAGACTGAATATTTTTTTAAAAGAGTCTGGGGGGCGGCGTGAGGATTGTTAATAGATCCATACCTGTGGGGAAACGAGCATAAAACTTTTTCCAAGTGCAGGCAAAGAGGCAGGTTGACTGTTTACAGCAAATAAATCTTGCTCCTTCATGATAGACAAACCTAAAAGAGGAAGGATGTCCTTCTAGCTTTAGTTATAAAGCTTTTTACGTTTTTTTTTCTTCACAGCAAGAGTGGATTTGTTTGTTGGAGGCTTGGATGACTTATCTTACTAACAAAATAAGTGTCTTACCTGAAACTCAATTAGTTAAAAAAAATCTTTATACATTTCTGATGTAAATCGATATTTTTTGTGTGAAAACGTTTAAATCATAACATTCTCAAAGTTAAAAAAAAAATTTAACAACATCAGACAGGACAGATCATGCTTTATCTCTCTCTATATTGACCTCTGCCTCTTTCTATCTCTTCCTATCTCTCTCTCTCTCTCTCATTTTATCTCTCAAACTATCACAACCACAATATTTTTCTTTATAGGATTGAGTTAAAATTGAAACTAATTGAAGCATTAGAACTCTTTGAGTATTTGTTATCACGGTTAGGAATATTATCCATCTTCACTACTACTACTACTACTACTACTACTACTACTACTACTAGTAGTAGTAGTAGTAGTGGTAGTGAGAGTGGTTGTGGTAGTGGTAGTGGTAGTGGTAGTGGTAGTGGTAATAGTAGTGGAAGTGGTAGTAGTAGTAGTAGTAGTAGTAGTAGTAGTAGTAGTAGTAGTAGTAGTAGTAGTAGTAGTAGTAATAGTAGTAGCAGTGGTAGTATAAGCATTAGAGGCAGTAGCTGTAGCAGTAGTAGTAGTAGTAGTAGTAGTAGTAGTAGTAGTAGTAGTAGTAGTAGTAGTAGTAGTAGTAGTAGTAGTAGTAGTAGTAGTAGTAGTAGTAGTAGTAGTAGTAGTAGTAGTAGTAGTAGTAGTAGTAGTAGTAGTAGTAGTAGTAGTAGTAGTGGTTGCATCAAACGTTTGAGATGAAATGATCTTTTCTTTTCTCTACGATCCGCAGATTTTATAATTTATGACACAAAAACCCTCCGATAGAAAGTTTTAAAAAAGTTTATCAAATTTATGTACACTTTTTCTCTCTTCATTTTTGTTTGAATAATCTTTTCATTAACTATCCAAAGACATTCTTAAGATGTATAAAATTCGATAGACAGAATAGACATTTCTTTAGTCTAAGAAGCCATCTTTAAAACACTAGTTTAAATAGATTATGAAAACTAAAACCTTTAATGGATCTACAATATGACTTTAATTTAAAGGGAGCATTGCAAAAAGCGAACGCACAGCAGAGTAGATGGAGTCCGACTGAACTTAAACAACTTTTCATTGTTCACTATAAGGTAGCTAGTCTTTCAATTTAAATGTCAAGATTTCTTTGCTTTTGATACAAGAAGAATCAGTAGGTCAGAAGATTTTTTTCCTGATGTTTTAGAGAATTAATATTTTTTTATTGTGTTTGGTAACATCATAATATTAAATTTGACGTAGAATTCGATTATGGAAGAAGGAACGAGATTTAAAAGAATTGTTGATATTTTTTAAACACGGCCTCTCTTTTGAAACCCAGCCCCAGGTTTTTATCAGAGAGCCGAAAATTTTCCACCTCGCTCTGCCTCCGAAGTGCCGCCCCATGATATTGCCCATACACGGGCGGTTTTTGTGGCGAATCAAGATTTGGGACACTCAGACCTGATCACGATGCATGCCGAAACCTTACTTGGGTGGGGGGGCAAAATATCCAGACCAATGATTGTCAAGATATTTTATGAATTTTCGCTCAGCTGCACACACGCATACAAACACGTGCAAAGTTCCTCAGGATTCCTATTTACATGGATTTGTTGGCCTAAAAATAAAGTTCATGACAACCTGTAAATCGTCAAAGCTTCCCTTACAAAAAGAAAACATTTATCAAGATATGAGAAAACCATGCGTCATGTTGGGTTTCCACCGATGAAAGGATGAAAATTAAACAAAAAAAATCTAAATCTGTTTGAATCATATAACTTGTGACTTAATTAATTATCATAGCATTCAAAATCACAGAGAATCTAGATTTTATATTTATTTCATATTGTACAAACTGTACAAGTTAAAATAAAAGTAGAAGATCTAAAACCCTTTTTCTTTATTTTTGTCAAGTAGAGACAGACTCGTGGTCTGAAGAAGAGAAAGGGGAGATTGATAAGAAAGCTTGAAAAATTCAAAGTTTGAACCACAATAATTGATGTTACTACTTTTTAAAAATGAAATCAGGGAGATTTTTGAAGATCGGAAAAAAAAAGATGAGGTACGAGAGGACAAGAATGCGAAACTTTAATTTCGACTGAGACAAACAAGAATTGTGTTTTCTACTCAAATACTAACTTTTCCCCCCAACGTTTATAATAATCTAAAGCTATCTGTTATTCGTTTAGATATAATCCGTGTAAGTGGAGAACGCTTTTTTTTCTCTGTCCTCGTCGGGGTCTCACACACGACCTGTTGGTCTTTCATTCACCGTTTTTCTCTTGATCTTTATCTCGCTTTTAATTTTTACTTCTGAATTAAAGTGTTGCATAAAATGTACTCTTAAACTAAGAATAAGCCGATAATTTTTTTATTACTTTTTATACTTGTATTACGAGGGCTCTTTCAGAAATAACCGAAAAATGCCCATTGCTCAGCAACCAGTGGAGCTTTTTTAATTCTGTAAACGACATGATATTCCTTATTTCCTTACGGATGTTCCCAGAAATTATGAAGTGCATCATTTTGCACAATGAATGTCTAGACGATTTTAAAGATGGCGGCACACCTTGAAACTTGGTCAAAGGAGGAAATCTGAGCTGTCATACGTTTTTTGAACGCCAAAAGTCTGAATCCTACCGAAATTCATAAAGAACTTCAGAGTGTATATGGTGAGCATGTTATAAGCCGTACACAAGTCTATCACTGGTGTAATTTGTTTGAAGCCGGCCATTCCGACTTGACAGACAGGGAAGGGAGAGGGCGTTCGATAACTGCGACGTCAGAAGACAATGTGAAGCGAGTTGATGAGCTTATTCGTCAAGACAGGAGGTTGAAACTTCATGAAATCGCAAGCAGTCTTGAAATTTCGGAAACTTCTACCCATAGAATTGTATTTGATGAACTTGGCTACAGAAAAGTCAGCGCAAGATGGGTTCCTAAGCAATTGACAGACAATCATAAAGAACAAAGATTGGACATCTGCAGGGAACTTTTGAGAAGAAGCAAGAGCTCACGCAGGGTTCACGGGCATACTGCCAACGCCGGCGGAGACTTTCTAGGCTACGATGTGACTTTTCTTGACAGCTTAGTTACCGGTGATGAGACTTGGTTGCACCATTGCACCCCAGAAACAAAGCAAGATTCGATGACATGGAAACATCCATCCTCACCTGTCGCGAAGAAATTCAAAGTCATGCGGTCAGCAAAGAAAATAATGGGAACTGTTTTCTGGGACAGTCGTGGTGTTCTTCTGTTCGAAACCTTACAACCTGGAGAAACAATCAATGCTGCAAAGTACTGCCAAACTCTTGACAAGCTTAGGGAGGCCATTCGCAGAAAGCGCCCAGGGCAGTTGACCAACGGGGTCATTTTGCAACACGACAACGCTACACCCCACACAGCACGAGTGACGCAAGGTTGGCTAGAGAAATATGGATGGGAGATTTTGCCACAACCACCACACAGTCCAGACCTCGCACCATCTGATTATCACCTCTTTGGGCCTCTGAAACGTGAGCTGGCAGGAAAGCGCTTTGATGACGATGAAGAGCTTGTTGACCATGTGCGGAAATGGCTACAAAACCTTGACGGAAGTTTCTTCCGAGAGGGTATCTATTCCATGGTGCCGCGTTGGTAGAAGTGTGTTGACAGACTTGGCTGTTACGTAGAGAAATGAAGGACGAGTCAAGGTATGAACAGGTGCAAGAATTTTGTTGATAGCATAAAAAACGCGGATTTTACAGGCATTTTTCGGTTAATTATGAAAGAGCCCTCGTACCTTTTTAATGTGACATATACACGCTTTCTAATGTATGGTCACTTTACGGTCTCTTTTCTCCACTGAGCTATAGTGTGGACTTAAAAAAATGCTTCTGCCCAGGGTGGTCGTTGAGAATGAAAGCAAAATAAACGCTTTCAGCAAGGGTTTAAATCAAAGAACCTCAATGCTAGAAGAAGTCCAAAAATAAAGGGTTAGAAAGCAACATAGTGCAACAATTCTTAAAACGAAATTAGCATATAACCGGAAAACATTATTCTTATCGCTCTCTCTGCCTCTGACTCTCTCTCTCTATCTCCCTTTCCCTCTCCCCAGCTATCTTTCCACCCAGACACACACTCACACATACACACACACACACACATATATATATATATATATATATATATATATATATGTCTATGCATATATATATGTTCACTCTCTTCTTGTTCATTTACCATTTACTAAAAACTTTTCAAATATTCCCTTCATTTAAGTTAATAATAATGAACTTAGAATTAAGGAAAACGTTCCCTGTCTGATGTTTCCTAGCCTATAAAAATGGAATATATTTTCTTAACTCAAAGAACTTAATGTTAGGCTTTAAGTGCACCATAGTTCAAAAATCAAATGAACATATCATTACAACTGTGTCTAAGTTTATTAGATTTTCGTGGTGAGAGACGTATAAAACGAACTTGCTCAAAATAAGCCTCACATAAAGAAATAAGGATCACTTTTTAAAGTTTGCTACCTCAAAACGATAGGGTAACAAATTAGTCTTGTTTAGACTGATTGCTTCCACAGACAAGGACATTTGTTTGTTACGTCTGTATCTGAACCACAGATTCTACATTATATCAACTGTTCATGGTGACGACTCCAGGCAGGTTTTTAATTTTCATCCTGCATTGATTGCTCTATAGCTAAATGAAGCTGGCAGATGAAGCGACTATTTTTCAGCACGAAGGTTTGTTGCAACTTTTTTTTAAAAATTGCAGTCAAAGTGCTCTTCGCTAAATATTCACACATGCACAGATGTATATATAGTAAAAAGAAATCGAAAAAGACCAGAAAAAAAAGAAAATCAAGATAAATATCCGCAAATCAAAAAATTTCTCTGTAAATATAATGAAAAGGGGAGAAATGTAAGCAATGTTAAGAGTAAGTCTTTTCTTCATGTTTTAAAGACAAAAAAACAAACAAACAAAACAACAACAAAACAACTCGTAAGAAGATAAAAAAAAACATTACAAAATATCAAATTTAAGAATTAAGAAATAAGATGGAATGACAGAGTGAGAGAGAGGGAATGATGGAAGTGAGAAGTTAAGATATGTTGTTAAGTAAATGAGATAAAGAGAATGGGTGAGGTAACGAGTGAGTGAGTTAAAATAAAAAGGATTAAATAAATGCATCTAGCGACCGAGACAGTGAGTTAGTACATAGAGACATGAGTGAGTCGATGCATTAGTTATGAATGGAGACATTAGTGAGTCATTGAATGAGTTAGTAAATGAAGACATGAGTGAGTCAATGAGTGAGTTAGTAAATGGAGACATGAGTGAGTCATTGAATGAGTTAGTAAATGGAGACATGAGTGAGTCATTCAATGAGTTAGTAAATGGAGACATGAGGGAGTCATTGAATAAGTTAGTAAATGGAGACATGAGTGAGTCATTGAATGAGTTAGTAAATGAAGACATGAGTGAGCCAATGAGTGAGTTAGTAAATGGAGACATGAGTGAGCCATTCAATGGGTTAGTAAATGGAGACATGAGTGAGCCATTCAATGGGTTAGTAAATGGAGACATGAGGGAGTCATTGAATAAGTTAGTAAATGGAGACATGAGTGAGTCATTGAATGAGATAGTAAATGGAGACATGAGTGAGCCATTGAATGGGTTAGTAAATGGAGACATGAGGGAGTCATTGAATAAGTTAGTAAATGAAGACATGAGGGAGTCATTGAATAAGTTAGTAAATGGAGACATGAGGGAGTCATTGAATGGGTTAGTAAATGGAGACATGAGGGAGTTATTGAATAAGTTTGTAAATGGAGACATCAGTGAGCCTATGAATGAGTTAGTAAATGGAGACATGAGGGAGTCATTGAATGGGTTAGTAAATGGAGACATGAGGGAGTCATTGAATGGGTTAGTAAATGGAGACATGAGGGAGTTATTGAATAAGTTAGTAAATGGAGACATGAGGGAGTCATTGAATGGGTTAGTAAATGGAGACATGAGGGAGTCATTGAATGGGTTAGTAAATGGAGACATGAGGGAGTCATTGAATAAGTTAGTAAATGGAGACATGAGGGAGTCATTGAATGGGTTAGTAAATGGAGACATGAGGGAGTCATTGAATGGGTTAGTAAATGGAGACATGAGTGAGTCATTGAATGGGTTAGTAAATGGAGACATGAGGGAGTCATTGAATAAGTTAGTAAATGGAGACATGAGGGAGTCATTGAATAAGTTAGTAAATGGAGACATGAGTGAGCCATTGAATAAGTTAGTAAATGGACACATGAGTGAGCCATTGAATGGGTTAGTAAATGGAGACATGAGGGAGTCATTGAATAAGTTAGTAAATGGAGACATGAGGGAGTCATTGAATGGGTTAGTAAATGGAGACATGAGGGAGTCATTGAATAAGTTAGTAAATGGAGACATGAGTGAGCCATTGAATAAGTTAGTAAATGGATACACGAGGGAGCCATTGAATGAGTTAAGTGAGAGGATAATAAGTCACAGCGATGTAAAGAAAGAGAGACATAGAGAGAAGGAGTAAGATATTGATCTCATCGGAAAGTGAGATAGAGATAACAGGGCAATGTGCTTGTCGAAGTTTAATAGATAGTTATTCAGCATTTCATCTGGTAAATTATTCTGTCTTCAATGGATCTTTTGTGCAAATGCTAATGTGTATGTCACTCTAATCATATCTTCAAAGCAATGATTGAATGATTGTTAGGTTGGTTTTTTTTTTGTTGTTTTTTTCTATGTATGATGTAAACATATTTCATTTTCAAACAATTAAAGGAATGACTTGTTAATTTTTCAAGTATTG
>JAWDGP010006065.1:32500-39075 GCA_033675545.1 Elysia crispata
TTTTTCTCTAATTGTCAATTTTTTTCCTCTGAAATTTTTTAAAAAATGATTTAGAAAAACAGCAACGTCAATTTGTCGCAATAAAAAATGCAACAATATTCAAACTTTGTATTGCAAAGCACGACAGACAGCTTTGATCAACACACGCTTTACAGTTTATTGCATCAGATCTTGTCAAAATTCTACCTTATTCTTACACGTCTGTAGTCTAAGGGTGATAATTTTTCGATAGACAAATATATAATTTAAAGAAAGTATATACAATTATAATTATATTATATAAGAAAGTATGTTTAAATGAAGCGAAAGGAAATTGTTCTCGTTTTTCCTCTTCTGCACCGCTTTTGTAATGTCTTCAAGCTCATGTTTACGACCTCCCCCCCCCCCAACCACAATTTTCTATACTAGTTAATGATTTTACCACAGCGTCATATGTTCATTAAAATTTGGTATGATGAATAAGATTTTTGGTTCTCAATTTATTCCTTTTTACCATTGCATTTCTATATCTTTTTCATTTTTTTTTAATCCTGGATAATAATATTATTATCCTGTATCCCTTTCCTACACTCTTGTCACCCATTTTTTATCAACGCAAATATTAAGTTTTCGCATATTTTTGTCGCGGTAACCAATTTCTTCCCCTTCTTTCTATTGTTTCTGCCATTCTTGAAAACACATATTCAATTATTTATTGTTTTGTATTCCCTCAGTATGACCGAAGGTGTTCTTGCTGTAAAAGAAAAATGGATAGAAGAGTTAGAGGACCAGTTTCATGAAAAATTAAGATCTTTCACCTCGGACGTAAGTTCATAAGTAATCAAATCAATTATATATATATATATATATATATATATATATATATATATATATATATATATATACACTTTTTTCCATTGATTTTGTCATAAATTGAAATTTAATTTAAAAAAATATTAAAAACTTTCCCCTAAACAAATGCTATAAAAGAAAACAAAGGGAATTTTTGCATTTAGATTATATTCAATTGACAAAAAAGTCAGTGCAAAGAGTAGTTGTGACACAAATTTACAAGGGAATTAACAGTGCAAAAATGTGATACTTTAAAAAAAAACTTTTTAGTCTTTTTTGATTTTGTAAATTATCAACAAAAATCACATTGACAAGTTTTGCAAAACTCTATTAGGCCCTTTTCCTTTACTTTTAAATCTAAATGCTTAATGTTATTGAAAGTCATCTATGTAATACAGCAAATCGTTAGGGGTTGTCTAGTGTGATTACAATTATTGGTAAGATTTCCAAGTTTAAGTTATTACAACTGGTGATCACATTAATAGATGAAAAGCTTACCGTATACAACAGAACATTGTTGACGTGAAGTTGTCTTTTTTGGTCGATTACCTCTGATTCTGTTCCACACAAATATAAAAGCAGAAAAGAAAATAATTTTGACCATTTGTAGTCTGTGCAAAAGGAAATAAATGAAACATTACTGTTCTAATAAAATGTACATACATTTTTATGTTCTGTTATCAATCCAAAACATCTTGTTAGACAAATCAAAGATATACTGCTACGTTTTTTTAAATAGTAAACCAAACTACACGACTATAAAAGTGAATTAATTAAATACTTGTCAATAGTCTGTTGCATTTATAGAATGATACCAGTCCCACCACCTATTTTCTTCTGATGGAGAAAGTCCGCCATGAAAATGTCTTTAGTTTGCTCTTTCTAGTTTCAATAAACTCGTGCTGATTGGTCGAAAGTCCAAAGCGCATATTTTTTTTTAATTTTTAAAGCCAGGAACTCTCTGAATTATTTATCTTCTAAAGAGAAAGATTTCCAAAGAATACATTGTGGAATCAGTCATTCACATATGCTATACTTGAACTTTCTACTAAATTTTAGAAAAAATTGTTACAGTCATAGGGATGGGGGTGCTAAGTAGATAAAGTTTCCTGTAGTTTAACTTCAACACTTTGAGTTGAATTTTTAAAGGTGTTTTCAAAACACTTTCAGTTTAACTTCTTAAGGAATTTGGCACACCCACGCATAAGTATGCATACTTTCACTTCCGTATGTTGCACGGTTTTATAGAGTTGAAGCGATGTCTCTATGTTCTTACTCAATTGAGGAAATTGAATTATTTTGCAAATACATACATACATATATATATATATATATATATATATATATATAAGTGTGTGTGTGTGTAAAAAAAGGGAAAAAACTCAGTGCAATTTTTTTTCTTACATTAATTAAAATGTGCTTGAGTTCTTCTAGGCAGGACTGTATTACTTAGGTTAAATTCTTCTGTGGAATTATTTTTTGCATCGACGAATACCATACCCTGTTAAGCTGTACTATTACTAAAAGTTGTAGAATGTGAGTATATTAATATTATTTTCTTTGCTGCAATAAAATTAAAATTCAAATATTTGAACGTTACTTTACACACAGGTTAAAATGAAAATGCGCTCAGTTTCAAAGGAAGCTGCGATTCAAGTGTTTGAGTTTGCTTTGCTCTTTTTGACCCAGGCATTTCCAGACCTGGGAGGTAAGAGGTTTTATTGAGAGAGATACAACTCTTTTTAATCAGTTTTTTATTCATATGTTGGAGCGAAATCAGTAAACACTGTCCACAAGCTTTACTTAATCTCTTTATAATGGTAATACTGCTTACAATTGATAAATGTCAAGATTTTTTTGTGATGTCTACTGGAGTTATAATTTTAAAATTATCAAGATCATAATTATCTTTATGAAAGGGGACACTTTATTTAAGTAATTAACTACTTCCTTCGATTATTTTTGTCAAACCTCAAATTTGTAGCTCATGTAATTATGCAAGGATAACTGTGGGAACTTTTTGTTTCATTTTGAAAGGTACAAGTCTTTATTTTAAGTTTTTGTGTATTTTTTTTTAGCATTTGAATCTGCATCAGATGTTATAAAGGATGGGACAATGGAGTTGAGAAAAGATTTTGATAAGCTTGAGAAGACTCTCTCTCAAAAACTGAAAGAGGCTCAAGAGTCCTTCTCTGAAAAACTTGAGGACGCTAAGCAGACCTTCGGTGAAAAACTTGAGGATGCTCAGCAGAATCTCTCGGAAAAGCTTTCTGAAGTTCAGGAGAATGCAAATTCCTTCCAGCATAAAGTTGAAAATGATCTAGATCAGGTTAATATTTTTCTTCAAAGAAGAATAGTCTTACAAAACGGTCACATATTGGAGTACTTAAAGCAAATATGTTTAAAATCTTATCTTTTTATTGAGTTCTTTACAATACAAGGCTAGAAACTTATTAATCTTACAAAAACATATTAATATAAATGCATAACGCAGATATTGCGACCAATTTGAGTTGATAGCTAAACTTGTTATAAATTATTTTATCCTGTGTTAATTATTGTATAAACTTATCAATCTTTTTCATTTTTTTTCCAGCTTAACAAAGCCAATGAGTCTAAGACGCACCAAATTCTAAAAAAAAAAAGGAAGCTTCAAAAACCGCTCAGTGACAAGACTAAGGTAACAGTAATTTTGATGCTTTTAAAAAGATTTGAACAATCAGATTTCTCTAAATAAAGCTGCTCGTGCACAAAACTCTTGCAAGCTAATTTATAAGATTTCTTTTTTTTTTCATAAAAAAGAATTTTAAGGATTTTTTAAAGTAAAAATCAACTTTTATTTTTTTTTCAAAATAAAGTATGGGAACTTTTTTTTAACCCTTGGCAATACTTTCATTTATCATGATTACAATTAATTTTCAACCTTTCTATGCCAAACACATAAGATTTAATTTCTAAATCTAAAGATTTTCTAAAGCGTTCTTTAAAGCCTTGTGACTCTTTTAACCTTTTTATGAACATTGATTTTTTTTAATCCATAAGAACTGATGTACTGCACGTATAATACAAACATGGGATATGGTTACAAATTCAGATTGTATGCCAAATTTATTTCGATACAGAACCATGCAGATAAACTCAATATAGTAAGTTGTTGCAAAACTTTCTTCTACAGATATTGAATACCAACTTTTTTCCAGTGCATAAGACAAGCCAAGACATATGCAATACATAAGTTTAAATCCTGCTCAGGATTTTGTATTATGCTTTTTTAGAAGTCAAATCTATATAACTATAGTAATAAATGTATTACTCATGAGGCCAAGCGGTAAACCATAGCTACGAAATATTAACATAAATCTACATTATGTTCCTGTATCTTGTAACCCAGATCTCTCAAACTACTGCAGTAACAACACCATCAACGACAAAGGCTTCTGCTTCTGCAGCAGCAACACCATGCGGGCCTCCAAAAAGCTTAAGGTAAAATGCGGTACAAAACAAAGTTGCATTATAATTCTCTGAAAGAAGAGAGATAGTGTATCGTATGAACATAAGTCATTTTGTGTCAGGATAGGTGATTATACTTGTTGACACTTATTAACTTACATTTCTTACAATGTAAATTTCTTCAAATCGGTTCGAAAATATCAGATAATAAAAATTTTGCATATCCAAAATGCAAATTTAGATTATTGCATTATTTAAATTTTATTTGCAATTTAAAAAAAAAGTAGAAACTTAAAAAAAAAAAACCGTTAACTTAATTATTTTTCAAGACTAATAAGTTCCGAGAAATGGATTCATTCATATAACTCCTCTAGGAGTTAACTTGTTGTCAGTTTCACTCCTTTAGAATTGGCGCCAGACCACTAATGTATATCTACGTTCTTGAAAATTGTATCTTTTCAACTTCTCCTCTTTAATCTAACTTTCTTTTTCTTCATTTGTGTAGGATTGAGTCGTAAAATCTTATACTGATTCTAACCGAGTACAGACGGTTAGATTCAAAATATTTAAGGTCTTTATTGTTCATTTTTAATAATGGATTATTCTTTAGAACCCCAAATATAATTTTTAAAAATCGTCTACAAAAACTAAAGGCAAATTAAGAAACAAAATGGAAAGGGCATGTCATAAGTAAGTTATTCATAAGTGTAACCCGACCTAGCTGGGTGGATTCCCTGGACTTACTTAGTCACTACTGTAATAGGACCCACTAGTCTAGTTACCTATAGAAGCTCAGTGCTTCTTCCTACTCTAAGTAATTGCAGGCCCTAACTGGTTATGGTAGCGTGCCTAGCAGCCGTGCAAAACTACAGAGTTCACACTCTTGGGTCCTTGAGTATCAGTGGAGTACTAAGGCCACTGTTCCCTAACTAATACGAGTGGGTGTCGAGACTTGACAAGAATAGAATAGCTACACTCCAGAAAAGGAAGAACACAAAAGAGAAGAAATTAAAGTTACCACCTATAATATGTTTACTCCACGAATACTCAATAATCAATGAATGGAAGCAATTCTCAAAGAATAAAATAAAATAAAATACAAATATGATCGACAAGCAATCAGGCAATAAAGGGTACTAATAAATGGTCAGAATGATAAGCGCCAAGCAGATACTCGAGATAAAGTGCAGATATTATTCTAAGATCTGATACATAAACACAAAATGGCCAGAATACTAAGTAGGAGATCCTAACAAAATGGTCAGAACAGAAGATACTAAGAACTAAACAAAATGCCCAATAAAAAATGTCTAATACTAGATTCTAGATCTAGTCAAATGGTCAGAATGATAATACCTAATAAAAATGCCTTAGACTAGTCAAAATAGAAATTATCCAAACAAAATGCCTACGGTAATGAAAATGCCTAATAGTCAGCCAACGCTGGGAAAGAAAAGAAATAAAACACAATATTAGATATAGCGTAATCAATAAGATTAACCATCAATCATTCTATTTAACCTCAATTAAGTCAAAGTTCAACTTAGCAGAACAAGCATAGTTAAATTTCATGTTCTCAATCTAACAGTCAAGGTCAATCCTACTGTATCGGTATGATCTTATAATTTACATAATTGCGACCGCCCATGGCTTGGCCTACCATACCACGTGGTACCTCGCCATTGGTCCAGTCTCAGGTAAACAATTACTGAGTTAGAGACTAGAGAGGGAAATTCATAGCATCCTAGGAATAATAAAATCAGTCGTCTGTCATTTGAGTCAATGAATGTCTGAAGGGAGGAAATAAATAATTATAGTAATAGTACTTAGAATCTGTTAAATTTACAAGGACATGGCCTCGCGCTAAATACACCTAACTTTAGCTTCGCAACAATTTACCCCGAGTCACGGTGATAATCACGTAGAATTAAAACAAATGATAATCCAACACAAGTTTCACAATAGTTCAATAATCTCCACAATAACTTCTCCCTAAATTTCCAAACGATACTACTTGCACTTCCAACTTCCAGATACTCCAAAAAGATACTGACAAGGAGTCTTTCCTAGCTCTACAATTTATAGTCCAAGCTCAGTCGGCAAGGCCCCCGGTCAAAGACTTCTCTGGTTTCCCAATTCGTCCCTAGAACAAGGGCCAATGCCGACCGAGGAAAATCTACTCCGTCGAACGGCACAACCCGTTTCCCCAACTAAAACATCACCCGACCGAGATCATAGAATCAACGGAAGCCATCGTTACAAACTTACATCTACGAACTCCATTTAGCATCTCC
>JAWDGP010006066.1:0-67500 GCA_033675545.1 Elysia crispata
GGTTAATTTCTATATTGGCCATCTCTACAATTACCATAAATTCAATATGGCCGCCGGTTAATTTTATCTTGGTAATTCCTATAATTAGCATAAATTCAATATGGCCGCCGGTTAATTTTATTTTGGCCATCTCTATAATTAGCATAAATCCAATATAGACGCCGGTTAATTTCTATTTTGGCCATCTCTATAATTAGCATAAATTCAATATGGCCGCCAGTTAATTCTATATTGGCCATCTCTATAATTAGCATAAATTCAATATGGCCGCCGGTTAATTTTATCTTGGTAATCTCTATAAATAGCATAAATTCAATATGGCCTCGGGTTAATTTTATGTTGGCCATCTCTATAATTAGCATAAATCCAATATAGACGCCGGTTAATTTCTATTTTTGCCATCTCTATATTTAGCATAAATTCAATATGGCCGCCGATTAATTTCTATATTGGCCATCTCTATAATTAGCATAAATTCAATAGGGCCGCCGATGAATTCCAATTTAGTAATCTCTATAATTAACATAATTTCAATATGGCCGCCAGTGTTTTCTATTTTGGCTATCTTTATAATTAGCATAATTCAAATATGGCCGTTGGTTATTTCTATTTTGGCTGTCTCTATATTAAGAAAAAATCCAATATGGCCGTCTGTTTATTCTATTTTGGCTATCTTTATAATTAGCATAATTCAAATATGGCCGTCGATTATTTCTATTTTGGCTGTTACTATATTAAGAAAAAATTCAATATGGCCGTCGGTGTATTCTATTTTGGTTATCTCTAAATTTACTGTAAATTCAATATGGCCATCGGCTAATTCTATTTTGGCCATCTCTATAATTACCATAATTCCAATTTCATTCTGGTAATTCTATTTTGGCCATCTCTATAATTAGCATAAATCCAATATTGCCGGCGGTTAATATTTTCTTGGCCATCTCTATAATTAGCATAATTCCAATATGGCCGCCGGTAAATTCTATTAGGCAATGTGTATATTTAATATAATCCAATATGGCCATCAGTTAATTCCAATTATGATCTCCTTGAGTATATTTCCAATATGGCCGCCAGTTAATTCCAATTTGGTAATCTCTATAATTAGCAATTAATTCAATTTTACTCCGGTCTGAAATTCGATTACATTTTGATATGGGCGCCGATTAATTCTATTTAGGCAATCTCTATATTAAGTATAATCCAATATGGCCGTGGTTAATTCCCGATTTAGAGTCTCTTTAATTAATATTTCTAATATGGCCGCCGGTTAATTCAATTTGGTAATCTCTATAATTAGCATAATTCCAATTTTACTCGGTCTGAAATTCGATTACATTTTTGATAATATGGTATTATTTTGATGATTTATAGGGATCATTTTGATTCTACAGCATGTCTATTGTATTAGTATAGAAAAGAAAAAATAAAATAACTTTCTACCGTTTTGAATTTTTTAAATTTTCGAGGTCTATTCTTTTATAATAATATTTAATCATGCTTGATTTGTAGAGATAGAAAATAAAGAGGATTTTGTCACCCTATTTAATTATTCAATATTGATTCACCATCTTTGTGGCAGTTGGCTATTCCATGTTATGTTCCCAACACATTTACCCACGCATTATCAATTCGGCAATAAGGGTTTATGTTTCTATTACTGTAAAATGGAGTTCAATATTTCTTTTTGTATAAAAATGACGGATCTTAAACTCTGTGCAAATTGCAATGAATTGAAATCACTTGATGAATACCATAAACACATATGAAAACCTATTAAAAACAAGACATTTATCAAAAACAACAAAGACAGATAAAAAAAGAGTGTTATCTGAGTTTTATTCAAAGAAATCAAATTATAAAATATAAAAAGAAATCATTATAATACACATTGTTTTTTAAAATAATTAAAAAGACACATACCAGTCTTTTAAAAATAACGTCAGTGAAACTTATGTATATAACATAAACGAATATGGTATTTTTGTTAAAAGAGATAATACAATATAGGGGCATTTGCCTGTTAAATGAACTTTAATTTGTTTGACTTTTCAGCTCACATTGCATTACAATAAAGAACAATTAATAATTCACATACAAATTTTTTCAGAAACATTAATTGAGTTTTTTTACTCCAGTCAACTTTCGTTTCCATGTTTCTCTTTAAATGCGTTATCCAGAGAAGCAGTAACTGGATGATAAGAAAGCTTTGAGGATTCAAACAAGGTCCCACGTTTTTACTTCTGAAAAGGAATCACAAAAAAAGAAAGATTAATATGGCGAATTGGAACCTTAGCCAAGTAAAGACTAGGAAAAAAAGACGAGGCAACAAATGTTTGTGTCTTTTGTTAATCCAAAACTAGGTCGACCGTTTCCACAAGAACCACCACCTTGGCATTCACAATGTAAAAAAACATGTCCTCTCTATGTTTTTGAGAACGATGTTGTTTTTGACTGTGAAGGAGTTGCTCTAGATAGCTATTAACAAATGTCATCGTAACAGTGTGCTGATTAACCAGCCGATCGGGTGAGCAATATTCAACTGAAAAGGCTTGTATTATAGGCGTCTCGACTAAAATCGACAATGTATACTGAAACTTGAGTTTCTTTAGAAATGTTTATAAGTTTTGTAACATTTAAAACTAGAGGCTTATATAAAAAAATATTTAAAACAAAAATAACTTAAATTTTAATATATATATTTTCATTGTATGCTTATGCTGTCTGTCTGTCTGTCTGTCTGTCTGTCTGTCTGTCTGTCTCTCTCTCTCTCTCTCTCTCTCTCTCTCTCTCTCTCTCTCTCTCTCTCTCTCTCTCTCTCTCCCCCTTTCTCTCTATTTCTCTTTCTCGTTCTAACCCTCTTTGAAATTTGAAGTAAAAATAAAGCCAGAAAATACATCGCTACATGGCGACTTACATAAAGATACATGAGCTTAAATTAAGATAGCACTGTACAAAGTTTTTTAACTAAAAATATAGGAAGAGAAGTTCACAAATAAATTCTTTCATATAATGCTATTTTATCACTGTCAGTCAATCCCACAAGTGCCTCGAATTAACCTGGATTAGAAATATTGTTACTACCCCGAGGTCCTCCTTTCAAAAATCGGCTAGTTGCACCCTTGGGTCCACATATCCCTCACATAAAAGCCTCAAGAGTTGGGAGAAAAAGAAAAAAAGGGTTTGACTCTGGTTAGCCAGCTCTAATAAGAGTTTAGAGCTAATGTCTTAATATGAAGTGAAAAACAGAAATGAAGATTTAATATGGGAAAAAATGATATAGGACAAGGGAAAAGGAGAAAATCCTCATAGTCTAAGCCCAGAATAAGACAGAACGACAAAAATGGGAGAGAAAAGAAAGAGTGAGAATGGAGGCGAGGTTTAGACAATTACATCATACAGTGTTGAGCTGAAGATCATATTCTTATAGCTCAATATTAAAATGGCTTCACTGAAGAGCAATAAAAGAATGGCTACAGCAAGCAGTGTAAAAATTAAATGTATGTTTATAAAAAGTGTAAATCTTAGAATGCTTTAAGATTAACTCAAATTTATAATATTTGCTCAAATCAGAGGTAAAAAAGCATGACTTATATTGGGCGGCAGCTCAGAGCCAACTCTGAGAAAGAGGAATGAGGGTATCTTTCCCTCTGCTAGTCTGTGAGAGGTCCATGGGCAAGACCAATTAAAAATAAAACATGAAATGATATGAGACAGCAACAATGTGAGTTGATGGGTAAATCAGCTCATTAAAACAAAAAAAAAAAAAAAAGTGCGGTGTCTGTCAAGGATGTGTGCTTGCTCCAGACCTTTTCTCTCTCTACAGTGAAATGATTTGAGAAGCATAGAAGGACACCCAGGAATTAAAATAGGAGGGCACAAAGTAAGCAACATGAGATACGCTGATGACGCTGTATTAATTGCAGAAAATAAAGAAGACTTGCCACAATTATTAGACATCACTGAAAAAGAAAGCAGAAGGAAAGGATATGGATTAAAGAGCAAAAATACAGAAGTAATGGTCGTCAATCGAAACAATGAGTGTGCATAGATCAATTCTTTAGTAGCCAAAGATAATTCGTTCAGGAATCAATGCAAATACTTGGGCACTTGAATGTGAAGAGATGGACACAACAACTGTGAAATCGCATCAAAAAAGGCACTGGAGTGTTTTACTGAACCCATCCTTATGTATGGATGTTAGTCTTGGACAATTTAAAAAACAACTACAAAATTAACTGGGGGAAACAGAAATGTGGTTCCTAAAGAGAATGCTATGAATCTTATTTATGGACTTCAAAGAAATCAAACTAAAGTGTGGTACGAGGAGCTGGCATATATATTCTCATAAATACCATATTTAATCTACAGGCAGTACTTTTTGGCCATGTGATGAGAAAAAAGAAACTGAAACATCTTTGAGAACTGTGTTGATTTTAAAGGAAAAGGCAGCAGGGGAAAGAAGCGAGAGAAGATGTAGCATTGATGAAAAAAGTGGCTAAATGTAAAATGAGTGACAGATGCACTAACACAACAGCATCAAGGGATAGAGATGCGCAAATGGTCATGATTGCCAAATCTAAAGAGCAGGGCACCTAATTCATTGATATACTGGGTATTTTCCATGAATCATCTAAGGATTTGTGTCTAGCTACAAAAAAAAAACAATAAAAAAGATGTATCTAATAAACGTAGTTGTAAGCAATATAAACATATATTGTCTCTGTTGTTTGAACGTAGATGAATACCACATATGTTGAGCGCTGTTCTACATAAAATTATGTATAGACAACCACTGCCATAAGTACAGCAAAGATTGCAAATATAACATCTCACTCCAGTTCTATAACATTTTCAAAGCTGGAAAGTTCAAAGGACTCAAATCACACATAGTGAAAAAAAAACAACATAATACGAAGGAATGTATTCCCAGACAACACCTTACAGACATGAAATTTGCTTGAAAAGAAAGACATGAATATTAGAAGGTAAACATGTAAGTCTCACTTGTACATAAGGTGTAAGCTGACTACCTTTGATTGGTCTACAAACGTAGCCCAAAATTTGTCTTGACCTGCAAAGACTTAAAGAAGGAACAAATGATTTTTTCCCTCTCTTTATTTTTTTGAGAAAATCCAAAAACAAAAAAAAAATGATTTTTGTGAAAGATGAAGTTTGTTTTAAGCTGAGAGGATAAGAAAAGAGATGACATGAAAGATTGAAAAACCTGTCTATCCTACTGGAGAAAACGAAGAAAAACATACACAAAAAAATAATAATAATGCAATGATATCACAAAGCTGCTTGAATATATATATATATATATATATATATATATATATATATATATATATATATATATTCTCTCTCTCTCTCGTTCTAATGCTCTTTGAAATTTGAAGTAAAAAAAAAACAGAAAATACATCACTACATGGCGACTTACATAAAGATACATGTAAGTAAATAAAGATAATACTGTACTCACAGACAACACTTTGCAGACATGAAATTTGGTTGAAAAGAAAGACATGAATTTAAGAAGGTAAACATGTTAGTCTCACTTGTACATGGGGTTTTAGCTGACTACCTTTGATTGATCTACAAACGTAGCCCAAAATTTGTCTTGACCTTCAAAGACTTAAAGCAAGAAGAAATGATTTTTTCCCTCTCTTAATATTTCGAGAAAATCCAAAAGAAAAATGATTTTTGTGAAAGATGAAGTTTGTTTTAAGCTGAGAGGATAAGAAAAGAGATGACATGAAAGATTAAAAAACCTGTCTGTCCTACTGGAGAAAACGAAGAAAAACACACACACAAAAAAATAATAATAATGCCTTGATGTCACAAGGCTGCTTGAATTGAACCAACAGAAGGTCTCAGCACTTTTTCTATGACATCAAAAGCAGTGATCACATGAATTTAAAGTAGTTTAAAATTCTTGAGAAAAGAAGATCAACTTACACATCAAGGGCAAAACTAGGTGTTGCGTCACTCTTCAAAACTCAGTAGATGGTAAGGATTCTCTCTCAAAAGCACATTGTCTCAAGTTGCTTGGTCTGTGGCTGCTGATCTTCTCAAAATGAAGAAGAGGTTGAAGATCTCTGTCAGATTATCACTGAAGATGTTGAGAGGAACATATAATTATGAATAGAAAGGAACGAGTTACACAGAGAAGGTATAGGGAAGAAAAGATGGGGATATGTATATATAAATATACAGAGAGAGAGAGAGAGAGAGAGAGAGAGAGAGAGAGAGAGAGAGAGAGAGAGAGAATTATATACTTTTGTAATAGTTTTAAAGTGGCTTTATAAACTGAGGATTTTCTTTTCTAATGCTGAAACTGGTTTTAATGAAGCAAGTTTTTCTCGTTGTAATGACAAGTTATAAATTTGTATATTAGAAGAGAGAGAGAGAGAGAGAGAGAGAGAGAGAGAGAGAGAGAGAGAGAGAGAGAGAGAGAGAGAGAGAGAGAGAGAGAATTTATGTACTTTTGTAATAGTTTTAAAGTGGCTTTATAAACTGAGGATTTTCTTTTCTAATGCTGAAGCTGGTTTTAATGAAGCAAGTTTTTCTCGTTGTAATGACAAGTTATAAATTTGTATATTAGAAGAGAGAGAGAGAGAGAGAGAGAGAGAGAGAGAGAGAGAGAGAGTAGATATGGTATCCTGACAAAAAAAACGAAACACCTAGCTGTACTCACTATTATCATATGAAGAAATAAGAATGATCTTTCGTTGGAAATAACGGTGAGCTGTGGGTGTAAAGATCGAGAGAAATTTTTTTTTATACACATGAATGATAAAATAAACACCAATATCATGGATAGTTTGAAGTACAATACAAATCTCAATATTGGAATTGAAATGTATAAAAATTTATATTAATAATAATGGAAAAATATCGTACTCAGCGTAGAATTATATTTTCACCATTTCTTTTGCACGTCCAACCTTCAACAAAAGTTTGTCTGTCCAAGGACAGAATTGTGGGGGATCACATGAATGTATAATGTATACAGAATTCCCTAAATTTACGGACAATTCTCTTTCCTGTACAGTGGAACCCATGTTTAACACCTCGAATAGCGAAAACCATTGCTATAACGACAGAGCTAAATAAAACCTTTTTTTTTTCCTATATTCAATTTATTTCTGCAAAATTGACACTGCTTCCCAACCTGTAAAAACTGGAAAGAAAGCACCAAAACTTTTAATAGAAAAAAATCCTTAGCATTTTGCCCTGCCTGCATTGTAACAGTACAAGCGAACAAGCAATGCAGGCTTTCCTGTCTTTTCTCCACAGTCCGCATGTATATGAAAATATGTATTTCCATAAGAGGCAGAATAGAAAAAAAACAAAGGAAAGTGTAATTACTTCTTGGGTGAGGCCATGCCCCTGATGGTTCAAATACTGCACTGTGATGGCCAGGAAGGGCGGAGACTGGTCTTTCGGCCTCTGGATCTTCAACCGAATCTTGGCTTGACAATCTAGTTTGAGGGACCTGTGAAAGTGATGAAGAGTATGTAGTTATGTATCTATAGATAGAGTTGAATGCTACAAAGTTCATTTAGTGTATAGCATCAAGCCACATGGTAGGCAGTGGCCAACATCTAAAGAAAAATAACTTTGGCTTATAAAATCTGAAACCTCAAAATAAATGATTGATTGGCAAATCTAGATCTAGAGTAAATTAAAATATTTGTCCTATGAACTGCAAAATGTTTCAGATCAGTACTCTGACAATGCCTTTCAATAAGGCTTTTGGTGCCCTCATGCCAAATTTTCCATTCTGTCATAGATCTAGAATCTAGATCTAGATCTCTAGATCTACTCCAAGAGGCAGGGAAGGATTTAAAAATCTAGGCTTAGGATAACTCACCCCTTATCTTTAACCAACCACTAAAATCTAAAATCAGATCGTCTAGATCTGGATATAAGACCTATCTATATTTAACTCTAGATCTCATTAGCACAATTGATGGGACTTACCTTTGACATGGGCGCTGACCCGTCGAGGAGCTGGTGTGTTTGGACGGGGGGTGCTTGCACACAAAGAGAATGATTTTATATTTTAGGTACTTCGGTATTAGTTCTTTCACTGACTCACTCGATCTTTTCACAAATAGACTGAGAGTGCCACTGAAAATGATTTAAGGGCTGCCTCAAACTCTTCATTCGTTTTGAACACACGTCCTTTCTCCATTTTGAACATTGGTGGAAAGGAAGTGAAATCTGAGTCAAACACGAATTTTGTGACGTCACTTGTGTAACTGTGTCCGTTCAGACCAGTACCAATTATCTAGGAGGCCTGTTCATAGGTTATGTAATATTATTCAGATAGGCCGGTCTGCGGGGTGCTAGCAATGTGCTCTCTCTCTCTCTCTCTCTCTCTCTCTCTCTCTCTCTCTCTCTCTCTCTCTCTCTCTCTCTCTCTCTCCTTTTGCTTAATCCGACTCATAACTCCCGTCTCTCTCTCTCTCTCTCTCTCTCTCTCTCTCTCTCTCTCTCTCTCTCTCTCTCTCTCTCTCCCTCCCTCCCTCCCTCTTCATCATAACTTCTAAGTACATGTAGGCTATATATTCAAATACTTAGAAACTCAAATGCACATGTACACCTTTTCGAGATTTGATAAAACAGTGGTACGGTACATCAAATACCGGCACTGGAGTGACACACTAAGAACACGTACATCAGATAATGAGGAGAGTTTTTAATTGTATCAAGTCAGAAGAAGCAAATGGAGAGAGAGAGAGAGAAAGAGGGAGAGAGAGAGAGAGAGAGAGAGAGAGAGAGAGAGAGAGAGAGAGAGGGGGGGACAGATATTATAATTTTGTAAAATTCGACCAAGGAACAAAAACAAACATAGTAGGTACGTAGAATCTTAGAGCAAGAGATAAAATAATGAATGAGAGAGAGAGAGAGAGAGAGAGAGAGAGAGAGAGAGAGAGAGAGAGAATGGGTGAAAGCGATACAGACAGCCAGAGGTCTATTTGTGTGGAAAAGGGGGGTGCTAGATATGGTAATAGGTGCTAGCCATGTGCGCTTTATATCTGGCCTTCTCTCTTTCTTTCATCTCTTTAGCTCAATCCGACTCTTAACCCTTCCGGGCCTCTCTCTCTCTCTCTCTCTCTCTCTCTCTCTCTCTCTCTCTCTCTCACGCACACACTCTCCCTTCTCATCATAATTTCTATTACATTCAAATATTTACACTTTGAAACTCAGATCCACATGTACACCTTTTCGAGACTTGATAACACAGTGTTACAGTATGCTACATTAAATAGAGGCACTGGAGTGACATGTCAAGAGCAAAACAAGGAATGACAGAATGTGAAAGACAAAAAAAGATATGGTGATATTTAGAGTGAAAGAGATACAGACAGAAGTCTATGTGTATGTGGGAGGGGGGGGGTCAGAATAATGGGCAGTACTAACCTGTTCCAGTGTAAAAATGAAGGACAACTTCTAGCTGATCCCATTGATTCACAGTTTTACAGGGGAAATTTGGGTGTGTTACCAATTTAAAACCGTTGTAGTCTTCAAATTGAATTACAGTCACTCCTGCATCTGCATCTCTAAGTCTAATATGGAAGTATATAACATATTCATGCATACAATCACCGCGACTGAAGCTGGCAAGTGCTTGTTCTGTTCTATCTGCATTACAAGCACTGAGTCCATAGAGGAGCAAACTTTCTTGAAGGGCTTCCTTAACAGTGTCACAGTTAAAGTTGCTTTTTACTATGAATGTATCCAGTTCGTCAATTTCTCTGACTTTGTTTTCACTGACAGCTTTTTTTTGGTAGGGCGAGGAGTTTTTGGATGAGCATGTGATATGGATGGTGAAGGTATCTCACCAAAGTTAATAGGAGGGTGCATAGAGATTATAAATATTATCTTCCTCTTCGAATGTGAGGAGTATCAGAGAGCCAGTGTCGACTTCATAGTCCAATATGTTCAGTCACTTTCTCAACTTTGTTTGGGAGACTCGAAACCCGTTTATGACATTCAGTTGGGTCCTTCGAAAAACCATAATTATAAAATAACCGTTTCACTTTCTTTCCCCTTCTGACTGGCATAGCCGCTCTTACAGTTTGTAACAGTGCACTTTCTTCCCCTAAACAATAAACAGTTAAGGAAATTGATAATGACACCGATACACCATATAATGAAATATGAAACTTAAGGTTAAAGTATTGAGGGCACTTTGAGTATCAGAGATTTTAGTTAAAAGGCTTTTAAAAAACTTTGGCTCCCACTTCAGCACACCTTCTCTCTATAAAGTGATATCGCAGAGACCATAAAGGGAAAAGCTAATTAAACTTAAAGCATATTTAGATGAACTTAACATGTATAATTGTTTATCAGTCTCTCTCTCTCTCTCTCTCTCTCTCTCTCTATATATATATATATATATATATATATATATATATATATTACATTGTATGATGTTTGGTGCCACGGGTCATACTCTATCAGTGTGCACACATTTAGAGGAAAATCTACACCAAATCACAAGAAAGCATTCTTGGAATGTTCCACATTGAAAGCATCTGTTAGAACAATGTGCAATCCAAGGGCGAATAGCAGAGAATAAGATAAGAAATATAATCCAAGAAAGAATGAATGTAATCCAATAACAAAATGGCAGGAGAGTCCAGTGAAAACACAGTGTGTACTGCTAAGCATGCTATAATCAACTGTTCAAACCTCGCGCAGGTGGCTGATAGCTAGCCAGATAATGGCCCATCTGAATAATGTTACGTAACCTTGTGAACAGGCCTTCTAGACAGATAGTACTGCTATAGACACATTGTTTGTATATTTTGAACCACGTGATGGACAATAATAGCACAACCTCCATGATTTCTTAAAACCACGTGATAGCTATAAAAAGATTTTGCGGGTGCCTATTAGTCGTTTTCTCTTTGTCAGGCTGTGTTTACACTTACAAGTAATAGTTCGTACATTAACTTTTTCTTTTTTTTTTCTTGAGGGGGGTGTGATAGATCTCTTTGCATTCCTGAAGCGAGAACTTGCTTACAGCAGGATTTTTCTCCTGAAACTAAAATTCCCGTTATAGTCATGTTTTATTTATTTTGAGCACATCACTAGAGTGGTCTCGCTTATTGAATCTGTATAGCTTATCACACTGTCTGCCTCTGGCCTTACACTTCGTTTCCTTCTGTTTTGTCTCCTCTTCTCTGATGTTGGCAATTAATGTCTAGTGGTCAGTCAGCCCCAATTGCAACTTGATAATTACTAAACTCTAAAACCATTTTGGCTGGTTTTAATAGAAAGGAGGGAACACAGACGCGGGCTAATTCTTCTTCACAGAACAAGACAGTAGGTATGTTATGTAAGCACACATCGATAATTATAAAGTACAGTGTATTTTTGGTGCACTATATTGGTGTGTGCTCAAGGAAAGTTCTGGACGAGCGATTTTTTGGTGTGAACGCAGGATTACCGGGGGTGGGGGCAGGACAGAGCCACACTATTCGCTATTCGATTCAGACTGCCTTTACCTCTAATCTAAGGAGGCAAATTATACTCAGGGGAAGCTGATGCCATAGTGCTGTGCTTACCTCTCTCTCTCTCTCTCTCTCTCTCTCTCTCTCTCTCTCTCTCTCTCTCTCTCTCTCTCTCTCTCTCTCTCTCTCTCTCTCTCTCTCTCTCTCTCTCTCTCTCTCTCTCTCTCTCTCTCTCTCTCTCTCTCTTTCCTTTTCTGTTTCTCTTTCTCGCTTCCTAGCTTCCAATGGATTCAGAGATACACAGAGTGAAATGGGAAAATTTCTTTCTTCTGTTGTTAAAGTCAGGCTCATTTTTATCTTTGAAGTAGTGAAACATGATAAAACAAAAAATATTATCGGCGATACAGTGTTAATAATGCCCATGCTTGTGAAGACAGTTTTTTCATCATCATCATCATCTTCATCATCCTAATCATCATCATTATCATCATCACATCATCACCATCACCATCATCATCATTATCACCATCATCATCATTATCATCACCATAATCAATGTAATGATCGTCTTCATCCTCAAAATCAGTATCTTTTTCGTCGTTCTCTCCACTCCTGGCCCTTTCTTTACTCCCATAGACTTTACACTGGAGTCTGGATAAATACCTCAGGACCAAAAAAGTTAGTTGACTGTAGGCAAAAGTTGGCTTTAAATATTGCAATTTAATTTGTATAGAAATACAAAATAGTGCTGGCAAACAAAGTTGACTTGAAGCAAAAGTTTCCCTTAGGTGTTGAATGTATATGGACTCCTCTGTACTTTTAGTAATACTTTCTCGTTAGCCAGGCTTTCCTCTTTTTATTCAACTGATTTTCATCTTTGAATCATTTTCTCACTCCTGTAACTCCATTGCGCCCCTATGTTTCCAAGTAAAAAAAAAGCAGTTGGAATTCTTTTGTAATAAGTTAAAATTATGAATGCGGTTTTGTGTCAAGGTGGTTTGTGCACCACAAAAGCTGGGCTTGATCAGTTATATAAAAATGGAAAAGCAGAAAATCTTAAGGATCAGATTCGATATAGAAAATTAGTGATGGGGCAAGAGGACTTAAGACTGACAGGTACTGCTGCAAATCTTTACCAGACTTTGCTTGGAAAGATATGCAATGAACCCCCCTCTAATTTAGAGGGGGGTTCATTAGGCAAAAGACAATCATTCAAAATTAAAGTTCTGATGATGATTATTAAATACAATGCTGTTACGGTGAAAATAAATTTGACAGAAACTGTTGCTTGATGTTGTTGTTGGGTTCAAGGTTTATTTAGTAAAACAAACAGAAAACGCTGCAAGGTACAAACAGTATAGATACTTTCATTAGTGAAGTGTACAGGTAGGTAGTCAACAAAAAAGTGACACTGATACAGGTACATAGTATGTCTGGCAAAAGAGGTAGTGAGACCGAGAGGTAAGCAGAGTGGGAAAAACCATAGGTGCAGCTTAAAAAAACATATACACGGAACAGAAACCTTCACAATTTAAAAGAAACGAAAATTTCTGTTTATACTTTATAATTTTTTTAAAGTTGCAGGCTCAAATTGTTTTCATTTAACAAAAAATTGATATTTTCAGGCTTGCTAATTCCTTTACATGAATTGGTTCTCAATTTATATTTTGAAAACTGTAATGTATTTTGTCTCTTATGTAATACTTTCTTTTACAGTCATTCAGTTTCAGCTTTAATGTAAGCGTGTATTGAACCTCAGTTTATCATGGGAGTTTTCTACAACTATCAAAATCATAATGCTTTATCATGTATACATTTGAAAATATATGTTCAATCATAATTCATCTGTGACTATTAATCTATTACTTCTATCATTGACTTACAATGCAGTTTTTAAATAGAAACAGTGGTCAAATTATCAAATAGATAGCATAATCAGGTTTAGCATCTAAAAAACCATAAACTCCGAAAGTTTCATTACTCTAGTACGAAAACTGTGTTTTTTATGATATAATTTCTACAATATTATTCGCTTTTTTACCAATTTTCTTCCAAGGCGCAAAATTTGGCGCTATGCCAATTTTGGTTTTCTTTATCTTTTCAAAATGGCTTTCTAGGTTGCTGACAAAAATTGAGTCAACTAAATACAACATTGTGTATTAGCAAACTAAGTATTGAAACAATCTGAAGAATATGTGTTTTTTTACGATGGTCCAAAAGTGCCTCATCTAGAGTATTTGCTTGTAATTTTGATATGCCACAAGTGTTTTTGGCCATATTTCATGACCAATAAATTCTTTTGTTTACTTTTTATCTCCGTGAAATTTCGTATGTGTATAGTCATTGTCTTGGACTTTGTAAATATGTCCTTTTTTGTTTCATAAGATTTAACAAATGACTTTTATATGTCTTTAAAAACAACCCGATGCACGCAATTTGTTTTGTGTCGTTATGCGCAAAATTGAAACAGCTGTAAAACTTTTATTTACCAACGGATTTTGATGAAATTTGTTGGAAATTTCATATTTTAACAAGATCTTTACAGTACAATTGGGTATATTCAAATTAGCTGGGGTAGAAAAATCACTTTGTGGTACCTATATTTTGAGCGTCATTTTGTAGGGTATTTCGCGCATAATTTAGAAATAATTGATGAATAAATACAATTTTAAATACAATTCTTAATCTTAATTAATTCAATATAATTGTGTGAGTCATTTTTATGTTTTGTACTTTTTTTCCTTTAAATAATATTAAATATACTTGGTATCCGCAATTTATTTTTTTTTTTTTTTTTAATTTTTCCATACACTGTTAAACTTAAAATTCGAATGCTTCAACTTCCAATTTGCCAGGTGCAAAAATGAATTTGTAACCATGGAAACCAAGTTCATCACATATTAGAGCTTAAGTCATTTGTCCTTCAACTCTTCTTGATTATTTGTTAACACCGAGGCCATTTAAAAATAGAGAGGAAAAATTATGGAGCGAGCTGTATAATATATCTACTCGTAGATCTACATTGCCTTAATACCTGGTAAAAATTATTGGTAGGACGAGAGAATGCAAAAAGAAATACGATGGCCTTATTTCGATGAAACTCTCAGCTGAATACAATAATCCTTACGGTTTCGATAGCCTTAGGTTCAGTTTCCATGAATAAACGGAAGTTAAGATGTTTGAAACCAGTGGACTGCTCTTCATTTCGTTGCAGAGCTTTAAGCTTAATTAATAGCAAACCAACTCGTAATTTATGAAAACCCTTGTCTTCCATAGGGTATTACAACCTTAGAAGAATAAACGCGAGATTAGGTCTAAGAAAGAAAGGCCAGTTTAACGTTTGATTGCAGGGTAAGCATAAACGGACATCTTACTAATACTAGGGGTTTACCTTGACTGCTATTATTATTTGCTTTTCCTTCATGCGTCCAAGATGTTTGTAAAAAGGGAGTTAACCCATAATGCAAACGTTTACAGCGTCAATAGTGCGATTTTTGCCTATCCATAATTTTTTCCTAACATTATTAGGACAACAAAGGTCTTGCTTCTAACTTACAATGCTACATCTAAGGTCATTAAAATTTCAAAAATGCACCCAGTCACGTGATGCTGCGACTGCCTTAATTGTACTGCAGATTTTTGTCATAGTTTCAAGCCCTTCTGAAGTCGGTAAATCCTGCCAGGTCTATTTTTGAACCAAGTTTTTTTGCTGCCTAAAATCCTGCAGTAGCGGATGGTCTACATCAAACAATGAGCAGTTCATCAATCACCTCGTATTGGACGGTAAAGAGAGATAACCAATCAAGACCAGGAAAAAAGTGGCTTAAGTTTCGCATTATTTTTTCATCTACCACTCTGACTATTAACTTATGATTATAATTTATGCACGCGCAAATTTAACACGGCAGCATAGAGAAACTTCAAAAACAACAAACCGAGCAAGGCACAAAGGGTGAAATATGCGGGCATGAAAGTGTTTAAATTTGACAGTCAGGACAAGAAAAATCAGCTGGTCTCCCTAAAGAGGGTTTGGTTTAAGTAACCTGCTTTATCTGCTGTTTAAAACAAAGCATATAATATTGTTGTAACAAACACCCTAAATCACTCCATTTTATTTATATTTAACCCCACCCCCTCCTTCACACCTCGTTTAAACAAAAATGATTAACTTTTAAGCTGATTTTCTGTGCCGAGGACAGTGCAGGAGATCAAAGCATCTAACAGGTCGAGCGTTGAAACGCGTTGATCACGTGATACAGAACAACTCTAGACTGAACGGTTGGAACACAGAAACATACATAAGCGAGCGCTAAAGGTAAAGAATTCAGATTCAATTTTTTGCCCCTCTTTTGTGAGAAAAGAGATTGACTTTTGAGTATTTGAACATTAATGTAATAAACTTTGGGCCTAGAGTTGTAGCCTATAACACTTGCAAAAGTTTGATTGCAATTTTTATGTAGACCCTCCTGTACGATCGGACTTTTTTGTTATTTTGACACTTACAATAGTTGGATTGCAATTTTTTTGTAGACCCTCCTATACGAGGTGGTAGAAGAACTTTTGGTTATGTGGAAAACGACACGTTTTCAGTCATTGTAGGTCTGAGAAGATGAGGTTCCATTCTAGCTCATTCCGTTAGTGAGTCTTGAACCTGCGAGTCAGGGTGGCTTACTTGCAGATCTATATAACAAGTCTGATGGTCTAACCCTATGGTTAGCCTACTTGCAGATCTATATAACAAGTCTGATGGTCTAACCCTATGGTTAGCCTACTTGCAGATCTATATAATAAGTCTGATGGTCTAACCCTATGGTTAGCCTACTTGCAGATCTATATAACAAGTCTGATGGTCTAACCCTATGGTTAGCCTACTTGCAGATCTATATAACAAGTCTGATGGTCTAACCCTATGGTTAGCCTACTTGCAGATCTATATAACAAGTCTGATGGTCTAACCCTATGGTTAGCCTACTTGCAGATCTATATAACAAGTCTGATGGTCTAACCCTATGGTTAGCCTACTTGCAGATCTATATAACAAGTCTGATGGTCTAACCCTATGGTTAGCCTACTTGCAGATCTATATAACAAGTCTGATGGTCTAACCCTATGGTTGGCCTACTTGCAGATCTATATAACAAGTCTGATGGTCTAACCCTATGGTTGGCCTACTTGCAGATCTATATAACAAGTCTGATGGTCTAACCCTATGGTTGGCCTACTTGCAGATCTATATAACAAGTCTGATGGTCTAACCCTATGGTTGGCCTACTTGCAGATCTATATAACAAGTCTGATGGTCTAACCCTATGGTTAGCCTACTTGCAGATCTATATAACAAGTCTGATGGTCTAACCCTATGGTTAGTCAGATGGTCCCAGGCTAATTTGGGGGACACTCTATTAAACTTCTGCCATGCCAGACCAACAATCTACCAGGAGCCACTATGCGCCTCTATGATAATGTTTGGGTTAGGGTTCTTTTTATTTTTAGTCACTGCAGAATATACCCTTAAATCGTAGTTAAAATAATAGACTAAATCTTGTCATTCTATTTTTATTTCCCGTATCAGATAAAGTTAGATGAAGATCTGACAGGAGTCATATGGATGAGCCCGCGAATAAACCAGAACGCTTCTTTTCAAAAACCATATAAAGTGATAAAGGAAAACTGGCTTTTAAATGGCATTGCCTTTATCAATCTTTATTAAACGTTATTTTTCTTTGTTATAAAAGTCAAGGACTTATTTCGTTGCGCTGTCTATTGTGTATCACATGAAGGAAAATAATGCTTTAATCACTCAAGCTACCAATGTTGGTGTGAACAACGTTTGAGGTCACGACCCAACGGAAATATTCGCTTCGGGTCATCACTGGGAATATCCAAGTTATATAACTCTTGTCAAACCTTATCGTTATATCATTTAGTCTGTGTTTGATGTGAGGGAAAAATAAAGATCTGATCTAACCAATGTTTTATTTGCCTCCACTTCAGAAATTTGTTCCTAGATTCTAATTTTTTCCTCCCAATGCCTAAGGCATCCACTGTTTTTTTACGCTAAAACTGGTTAAACTTGTGTTGAGCAACAATAAAAAAAATATAACTTGTCATGCCACATTCACAAAACATAAAGAAGTCAAAGCAGTGAATATGAACTCGAAGAAGAAAATAATCAACACCAAAACAACGACATGACTCCCGTCGCGTGTTATACGCTAGGGATTCTCAGAACAGCTCTAGATAGTCATTTTAATCGTTGTGTGCATTTCAAATATCATAACAAAGCAATAGGACATGAAAATCATGACAAACATACAAAGTATAAAGATATAAACCCATGGACAGCGACAAAATTACACACACACGCACGAGCACACACAAATTGCATTGAAATTAATTGTTGTTGCACAAAAGACATGATTAATATTTAGAATAAATGCTCTAAAGACAAAGCATAAATTTACTGATACTAAAAAAATCTTTTTTCCTTGAAATTAAAAAAAATGATTCCAATGTGGCCCGATGAGGTAAAAGGTTAGACTATCAAATGTTGAGGAGAAAATAAAAACCTAAAAATGAAGCTGCGCGTGCGTTAGCTTTACATCCAGTTCTACACTAAATCTCACTCATCTTTGTTTTGCTTCTAATGTCTAAAATTAAAAAAAAAATATTACAACCAGAGAACAATAATAACGTATGTGATCCTCAAGAACCGGTTCCTTTAGAGTAACATCTTTCCTGACGTTTACTGCAGAAATTATGGAGTTACTCCGCTTTGCAGAATTTACATGACGTGAGTGATGTTGTTCCATACAGTTTTATGCGGCGCTGCTGCATGTCCAGTGATGTATCCCGACTAAGTGCGGCTACCATTGGACGTTTATTCGCTACTTATTTCTACTGATTCACACACAGAATAGTTCTAATAGTTACCGGTGTGTCTAGTCCTACAGCATAGCCAAGGCGAAAATATAGAGTGGAACCGGGTGATGATATGTGAAATATACATAAATGTAGAAGGAAGAGGGACCACATAGGGAGGGCAATCATTCTGCTTCATATGGTAGGAAAAACAAAGACATCCACAAATCAAGATACATGGCGTTATTTATTTACAAAGAATAAAGAATGAGTCTCAGACCCTGAGCCCAATAGAAGGAAAGTTAAAAGTTTTAGGGGTTCTACAGTAATCTGCAAAGACAGGAAAAGTTAACCCTGATAATGGTTTATTCCTCAAGGTCTAGCGTGGAACAAAACTAAAGGATCATTTTTATGAAGCTTTCAAGCAAAGTGTGGAAGATAGCAAGTCAAAACTACTATTACTGATTGGATTTTGTAATGCAAAGGAGGATTGTATGTGCATGTATATCACCACAGACAGGGACAGGAAAGCGAAATCAAAGTAAAGAGACATCATTGGAATGGGCTAGGGAAAACAGGAAAAAAAATGAGCATGAGAAAACCCCGACTTCTAATTTAAAAAAATTGATTGTTTTTGCTTTGTGCAATAAGAAAAATAAATCTTGATAGATTGTGGTGTCACAACTAGGATTGGCAATGAACTAAGATCTCCTTGAGTAGAACACAAGAGAGGGAAAGAAAGATGAACAAAAACCTCTTAAAGACAGAAACAGAAAACTCAGGGATCGCCTCCGGGTCAGGCTAAAAATAAAGGTCCGTGCCGCTAGAACGTAAAAACGGGGCTAAAACATTCTGTGAAATTATAAAGCAAGGAAAAAAGTCAGAGAGATAAAGAAATGCTGGTTTAGGAGATGAAACAGTTAAGGATATGGAGGTGAGAAAACTTGATGAACGTGGAGGTAAGGAAACTTGATGAACGTGGAGGTAAGAAAACTTGATAAATGTGGAGATGAGAAAACTCGATGAACGTGGAGATGAGAAAACTTGATGAACATGGAGGTGAGAAAACTTATGAACATGGAGGTGAAAAAACTTGATGAACGTGGAGGTGAGAAAACTTGATGAACATGGGGATAAGAAAACTTGAACGTCGAACAGAGAAACAAGATATTTCGTCTGACATGAAAAAAATTGCGTATTCCGACCTGAAAAGAATGTTAAGAAGAAATATTAACAGAGCGTTCTCCGACCTGAAAAGAATGTTAAGAAGGAATATTAACAGAGCGTTCTCCGACCTGAAAAGAATGTTAAGAAGGAATATTAACAGAGCGTTCTCCGACCTGAAAAGAATGTTAAGAAGGAATATTAACAGAGCGTTCTCCGACCTGAAAAGAATGTTAAGAAGGAATATTAACAGAGCGTTCTCCGACCTGAAAAGAACGTTAAGAAGGAATATTAACAGAGCGTTCTCCGACCTGAAAAGAATGTTAAGAAGGAATATTAACAGAGCGTTGTCCGACCTGAAAAGAAAGTTGAGAAGTAATGTTAACAGAGCGTTCTCCGACCTGAAAAGAAAGTTGAGAAGTAATATTAACAGAGCGTTCTCCGACCTGAAAAGAATGTTAAGAAGAAATATTAACAGAGCGTTCTCCGACCTGAAAAGAAAGTTGAGAAGAAATATTAACAGAGCGTTCTCCGACCTGAAAAGAATGTTAAGAAGAAATATTAACAGAGCGTTCTCCGACCTGAAAAGAAAGTTGAGAAGAAATATTAACAGAGCGTTCTCCGACCTGAAAAGAATGTTAAGAAGAAATATTAACAGAGCGTTCTCCGACCTGAAAAGAAAGTTGAGAAGAAATATTAACAGAGCGTTCTCAGACCTGAAAAGAAAGTTGAGAAGAAATATTAACAGAGCGTTCTCCGACCTGAAAAGAATGTTAAGAAGAAATATTAACAGAGCGTTCTCCGACCTGAAAAGAAAGTTGAGAAGAAATATTAACAGAGCGTTCTCCGACCTGAAAAGAATGTTAAGAAGAAATATTAACAGAGCGTTCTCCGACCTGAAAAGAAAGTTGAGAAGAAATATTAACAGAGCGTTCTCCGACCTGAAAAGAAAGTTGAGAAGAAATATTAACAGAGCGTTCTCCGACCTGAAAAGAATGTTAAGAAGAAATATTAACAGAGCGTTCTCCGACCTGAAAAGAAAATTGAGAAGAAATATTAACAGAGCGTTCTCCGACCTGAAAAGAATGTTAAGAAGAAATATTAACAGAGCGTTCTCCGACCTGAAAAGAATGTTAAGAAGGAATATTAACAGAGCGTTCTCCGACCTGAAAAGAACGTTAAGAAGGAATATTAACAGAGCGTTGTCCGACCTGAAAAGAAAGTTAAGAAGAAATATTAACAGAGCGTTCTCCGACCTGAAAAGAATGTTAAGAAGGAATATTAACAGAGCGTTCTCCGACCTGAAAAGAAAGTTGAGAAGTAATATTAACAGAGCGTTCTCCGACCTGAAAAGAATGTTAAGAAGGCATATTAACAGAGCGTTCTCCGACCTGAAAAGAAAGTTAAGAAGAAATATTAACAGAGCGTTGTCCGACCTGAAAAGAAAGTTAAGAAGAAATATTAACAGAGCGTTCTCCGACCTGAAAAGAAAGTTGAGAAGAAATATTAACAGAGCGTTGTCCGACCTGAAAAGAAAGTTGAGAAGTAATATTAACAGAGCGTTGTCCGACCTGAAAAGAACGTTGAGAAGAAATATTAACAGAGCGTTCTCCAACCTTAAAATAATGTTGAGAAGAAATATTGACAGAGCGTTCTCCGATCTGAAAAGAATGTTGAGAAGAAATATTAACAGAGCGTTCTCCGACCTGAAAAGAAAGTTAAGAAGAAATATTGACAGAACGTATTCCGACCCGAAAAGAACGTTAAGAAGAAATATTGACTGAGCGTATTTCGACCTGAAAAGAACGTTGAGAAGAAATATTAACAGAGCGTTCTCCAACCTGAAAAGAAAGTTAAGAAGGAATATTAAAAGCGCGTTCTCCGACCTGAAAAGAACGTTGAGAAGAAATATTAACAGAGCGCATTCCGACCTGAAAAGAAAGTTGAGAAGAAATATTAACAGAGCGTTCTCCGACCTGAAAAGAAAGTTGAGAAGAAATATTAACAGAGCGTTGTCCGACCTGGAAAGAAAGTTAAGAAGAAATATTAACAGAGCGTTCTCCGACCTGGAAAGAACGTGATAAGAAATATTGACAGAGCGTTGTCCGACCTAGAAAGAAAGTTAAGAAGAAATATTAACAGAGCGTTCTCCAACCTGAAAAGAAAGTTGAGAGGAAATATTAACAGAGCGTTCTCCGACCTGAAAAGAACGTTGAGAAGTAATATTAACAGAGCGTATTCTGACCTAAGTAAGGTTAGTGCACATCGGTAGCAAAGGTAGCATCCTCACTGAACTACTTATCCCAAACTGCTAAAACTTTCCTTAAATAAGAGTGTGCAAGAAATTTGCTAAAGTAATGTTGAACAAAATATACATCTAGGAGGGATCAGCTTACAGAAGATGTATGTTTAGGAGGAGCCGAAACAAAAACAGATACAATCAATATTCAACGGAATCCTGACTTCAATTGGAAAAAAAACTAACCGTACTCCATAAGAAAGGAGATAGGATATATCTTAAAGATTATCATGCAATAAGCTTTTTATTTCAAACTCCTCCTAGGGGTTCATAAAAAAGATTATTAAAACAATTTTAGATCAGAATTTGCTGACAGAGCAAGCTGGCTTCTGGATAGCTTACCTTTATCAAACCACTGTATCACAAATATCATAAGGTTTTTAAAGCCTCGAAGTAAACGGAACAGATATATAGAAAATTAAAAATCAAAGACAAAACCTCCCGCGAAAAAATAATGTGAATAAAAACAGGGTAGCCAAAACTTGACAAGTACAAAGACATAGTTTTGAATAAGGCAGTAACGATGAGCTTGGAAAGAAAGATTTGAATACCATATTTCAACCTAAATTCAAATAATTATGGCTGCCAATCCTGGACACTCAGCAAAAAATATTAAGTCTTGGGGTAACAGTAAACCGGGTCAAGATCAAATGTATAAAAACTTACACTTTATGTCACGACTTATCTCAAGCATGGGATATACAATAATGCAATTTATTGATATCAAATATATCTCTGTCTCTGTCTCTGTCTCTCTATCTCTCTCTCTCTCTGTACCTGCAATTCTATCTCTCTGTGTCCCTTTCTTCTCTCTGCGTCGCTCTTCTCTTACCTTCCCTTTACAACAAAATATCTATATCTGACTATCTGTAACAAAGATTATCTCATAGAATATATGAAAACCCAGCTAAACATAGGTAATATATACAGTCGTCTAAGCAAAAATTATCTCATAGAATGTGTATACCCAGCTACATATTGGGAATATATACAGTAGTCTAAGCAAAGTTTATCTCATAGAATGTGTTTACCCAGCTTAACATAGGTAATATATACAGTAGTCTAAGCAAAGTTTATCTCATAGAATGGGTATGCGCAGCTAAACAAAGGTAATATATACGGTAGTCTATGCAAAGTTTATCTCATAGAATGTGTATACCCAGCTAAATATAGTTAATATATACAGTAGTCTAAGCAAAGTTTACCTCATAGAATGTGTATACCCAGCTAAATATAGTTAATATTTACAGTAGTCTAGGCAAAGTTTATCTCATAGAATGTGTATACCCAGCTAAATATAGTTAATATTTACAGTAGTCTAAGAAAAGTTAATCTCATAGAATGTGTATACCCAGCTAAATAGAGTTAATATATACAGTAGTCTAAGCAAAGTTTATCTCATAGATACAGAATCTGTTTACCTAGCTAAATATAGGTAATATATACAGTAGTCTAAGCAAAATTTATTCTCATATAATGTGTATAGCCAGCTGAACATTGAGAATATATACAGGAGTCTAAGCAAAGTTTACCTCATAAAATGTGTATACCAATCTGAACATTGAAAGAATTAATCAGTTCTACAGTTCTCTTATATAATACCAAAGTTTATGTCATTAAATGTGTAAACCAGTCTAAACATTGAAAATAATAAACAGTCCTACACTTCTCTTATCAAAGTTTATCTCAGAAAATATTTATACCAAGCTAAACATTGAGAACTTTAAACAGTTCTCTTAATAAAATTTATCTACTAATATATATATATATATATATATATATATATATATATACTCAGCTAAATGTTGAGAATATTAAACAGTTCTGTTAGCAAACTTTATTTCATAATGTGTGTATACATAGCTAAACGATGAGAATACCAAACAGTTTTCTTAGCAACGTAAATTTCATAGAAAATGTATACTCAGCTAAACATTGAGAATATCAAATAGTTCTCTTTTCTTTTCCTTCCCCTACCCCCAACAATGTGAATCGTTCTGTCTCTATCGTTTTCTTCCGTTTGTCTGCCTGCCTGTTTCTCTCTGTTTGTCCTTCTCTCGTGTTACAGTTAGGTCTAGCCTATAAAAGTGGAATTAGCTTAACTAAAGAATTTTTCATAACGTACTTGATTCCCTGTTAGTCTCTCTCACTCTCTCTAACTCTCTCTTCCCCTCTCTAAATGTCTCTCTCTCTATCTGTCTCAATTTCTCTATTTCTCTTCGTCTCTTCTATAAGTCAAGCACAGCTTGCCTTGTGAGTAGTGTTTATCATGTTTGTTTTTTGTGGGTCCGACAGTCTCTCTCTCTCTCTCTCTCTCTCTCTCTCTCTCTCTCTCTCTCTCTCTCTCTCTCTCTCTCTCTCTCTCTAACTTCTACAAGTCAAGCATGGCTTATCTCAAAGGATGGTTTATACCATGCTCGACTTTCCGTGGATGACACAGTCTCTCTATTTCTTGCTCTCCCTCTCTCTCACTCTCTCTCTCTCTCACACTCACTCACACTCTCTATCTCTCTCCCTTCCTCTCTCACACACACACTCTCTCTCTAACTTCTACAAGTCAAGCACGGCTTATCTCAAAGGATGGTGTATACCATGCTTGACTTTCTGTGGATGCAACAGTCTCTCTATTTCTTGCTCTCCCTCTCTCTCTCTCTCTCTCTCTCTCTCTCTCTCTCTCTCTCTATTTCTATCTATCTAACTTCTACAAGTAAAGCACGGCTAATCTCAAAGGATGGTGTATACCATGCTTGACTTTCTGTGGATGCAAAAGCTTCTCTCTCAGTCTCTCTCACACTGTCTCTCTCTTCCTCTCTCTCCATTTCTCTCTTTATCTCTCACTCACTCTCTCTCTCTCTCTCTCTCTCTCTCTCTCTCTCTCTCTCTCTCTCTCTAACTTCTACAAGTCAAGCTCGGCTTATCTCAAAGGATGGTGTATACCATGCTCGACTTTCTGTGGATGACACAGTCTCTGTATCTCTTACTCTCTCTCTCTCTCGCTCTCTATCACTTTTTCTATCTATCTAACTTCTACAAGTCAAGCACGGCTTATCTCAAAGGATGGTGTATACCATGCTTGACTTTCTGTGGATGCAACAGTCTCTCTCTCTCTCACTCTCTCTCTCTCACTGACTCTCTCCCTCCCTTTCTCTTTCAATGTCTCTCTGTCTCTTTCCCTCTCTCTCACTCTCTCTCTCTCTCTCTCTATTACTATATTTCTAACTTCTACAATTCAAGCACGGCTTATCTCAAAGGATGGTGTATACCATGCTTGACTTTCTGTGGATGCAACAGTCTCTCTCTCTCTCTCACTCTCTCTCTCTCTCTCGCTCTCTATCTCTATTTCTATCTATCTAATTTCTACAAGTCAAGCACGGCTTATCTCAAAGGATGGTGTATACCAAGCTCGACTTTCTGTGGATGCAACAGTCTGTCTCTCTCACTCACTCTCTCTATCTCTCTCCCTTCCTCTCTCACACACACTCTCTCTCTCTCTCTCTCTCTCTCTCTCTCTCTCTTTCTCTCTCTCTCTAACTTCTACAAGTCAAGCACGGCTTATCTCAAAGGATGGTGTATACCATGCTTGACTTTCTGTGGATGCAACAGTCTCTCTCATTCAATCTCTCTATCTGTCTCCCTTCCTCTCTCACACACTCTCTCTCTCTCTCTAACTTCTACAAGTCAAGCACGGCTTATCTCAAAGGATGGTGTATACCATGCTCGACTTTCCGTGGATGGAACAGTCTCACTCACTCACTCTCTCTATCTCTCTCCCTCCTTCTCTCACACACACACTCTCTCTCTCTAACTTCTACAAGTCAAGCACGGCTTATCTCAAAGGATGGTGTATACCATGCTCGACTTTCTGTGGATGACACAGTCTCTCTCACTGACTCTCTCCCTCCCTTTCTCTTTCAATCTCTCTCTGTCTCTTTCCCTCTCACTCTCTCTCTCTCTCTCTCTCTCTCTCTCTCTCTCTTTATTACTATCTTTCTAACTTCTACAAGTCAAGCACGGCTTATCTCAAAGGATGGTGTATACCATGCTCGACTTTCCGTGGATGCAACAGTCTCTCTCACTCACTCACTCTCTCTATCTCTCTCCCTTCCTCTCTGACACACACTCTCTCTCTCTCTCTCTCTCACTTCTACAAGTCAAGCACGGGTTATCTCAAAGGATGGTGTATACCATGCTCGACTTTCCGTGGATGCAACAGTCTCTCTCACTCACTCACTCTCTCTATCTCTCTCCCTTCCTCTCTCTCACACACTCTCTCTCTCTCTCTCTCTAACTTCTACAAGTCAAGCACGGCTTATCTCAAAGGATGGTGTATACCATTCTTGACTTTCTGTGGATGCAACAGTCTCTCTATCTCTTACTATGTCTCTCTCTCACTCTCTCTCGCTCTCTCTCTATACATTTCTATCTATCTAACTTCTACAAGTCAAGCACGGCTTATCTCTCTCTCACACACACTCTCTCTCTCTCTCTCTCTCTCTCTCTCTCTCTCTCTAACTTCTACAAGTCAAGCACGGCTTATCTCAAAGGATGGTGTATACCATGCTCGACTTTCCGTGGATGCAACAGTCTCTCTCACTCACTCACTCTCTCTATCTCTCTCCCTTCCTCTCTCTCACACACACTCTCTCTCTCTCTCTAACTTCTACAAGTCAAGCACGGCTTATCTCAAAGGATGGTGTATACCATGCTTGACTTTCTGTGGATGCAACAGTCTCTCTATCTCTTACTCTCTCTCAATCTCTCTCTCTCTCTCTCTCTCTCTCTCTCTCTCTCTATTTCTATCTATCTAACTTCTACAAGTCAAGCACGGCTTATCTCAAAGGATGGTGTATACCATGCTCGACTTTCTGTGGATGACACAGTCTCTCTCACTGACTCTCTCCCTCCCTTTCTCTTTCAATCTCTCTCTGTCTCTTCTCCTCTCTCACTCTCTCTCTGTCTCTCTCTCTGTCTCTCTCTCTCTCTCTCTCTCTCTCTGTCTCTCTCTGTATTACTATCTTTCTACCTTCTACAAGTCAAGCACGGCTTACCTCAAAGGATGGTGTATACCATGCTCGACTTTCTGTGGATGTAACAGTCTCTCTCACTCACTCACTCTCTCTATCTCTGTCCCTTCTCTCACACACACTCTTTCACTCTCTAACTTCTACAAGTCAAGCACGGCTTATCTCAAAGGATGGTGTATACCATGCTCGACTTTCTGTGGATTCAACAGTCTCTCTATCTCTTACTCTCTCTCTCTCACTCTCTCTCTCTCTCTCTCGCTCTCTCTCTCTCTCTCTCTAACTTCTACAAGTCAAGCAAGGCTTATCTCAAAGGATGGTGTATACCAAGCTCGACTTTCTGTGGATGCAACAGTCTCTCTATCTCTTACTATGTCTCTCTCTCACTCTCTCTCGCTCTCTCTCTATACATTTCTATCTATCTAACTTCTACAAGTCAAGCACGGCTTATCTCAAAGGATGGTGTATACCATGCTCGACTTTCTATAAATGGAAAGGTCTCTCTCTCTCTCACTGTCTCTCTCTCCTTCTCTCTCAAAATCTCTCTGTCTCTCTGTCTCTCTCTCACTCTCTCTCTTTGTATCTATCATACTACTAAAAGTCAAGCATGGCTTCTCTCAAAGGATGGTATATACCATTCTTGACTTTCTGTGGATGCAACAGTCTCTCTCTCTTTCTCTCTCTGACTCTCTCTCACTCTCTGTCCATTACTCTCTCTCTCTGTCTCTCTCTCTCTGCCTAACTTCTCTACAAGTCAAGCACTGCTTATCTCAAAGGATGGTGTATACCATGCTCGACTTTCCGTTGATGCAACAGTCTCTCTCTCTCTCCCCCTTTCTCTCTCAATCTCTCTCTCTCTCTCTCTCTCTCTCTCTCTCTCTCTATTACTATCTTTCTAACTTCTACAAGTAAAGCACGGCTTATCTCAAAGGATGGTGTATACCATGCTCGACTTTCTGTGGATGACACAGTCTCTCTCACTGACTCTGTCCCTCCCTTTCTCTTTCAATCTCTCTCTGTCTCTTTCCCTCTCTCACTCTCTCCCTCTCTCTCTCTCTCTCTCTCTCTCTCTCTCTCTCTCTCTCTTCTTATACTATCTTTCTAACTTCTACAAGTCAAGCACAGCTTTTCTCAAAGGATGGTGTATACCATGCTCGACTTTCTGGGGATGCAACAGTCTCTCTCTCTCTCTCTCTCTCTCTCTCTCTCTCTCTCTCTCTCTCTCTTACTAGACTTTCTGCTGATGCAACAGTCTCTCTCTCACTGTCTCTCTCTCCTTCTCTCTCCCTTTCTCTCTCAATCTCTCTCTGTCTCTCTGTCTCTCTCTCTCTTTCTATCTATCAAATTACGAAAAGTCAAGCACTACTTATCTCAAAGGATGGTGTATACCATGCTTGACTTTCTGCTGATGCAACAGTCTCTCTCTCTCTCTCTCAATCTCTCTCTGTGTCTTTCTCTCTCTCTCTCTCTCTCTCTCTCTCTCTCTCTCTCTCTCTCTCTCTTTCTCACTCTCTCTCTCTACTTTTATCTATCAAACTTCGACAAGCCAAACACTGCTGATCTCAAAGGAGGGTGTATATCATGCTTGACTTTCTGTGGATGCAACAGTCTCTCTCTCTCTCTCTCTCTCTCTCTCTCTCTCTCTCTCTCTCTCTCTCTCTCTCTTACTTCTACAAGTCAAGCACGGCTTATCTCAAAGGATGGTGTACACCATGCTAGACTTTTTGCTGATGCAACAGTCTCTCTCTCCCTCTCACCGTCTCTCTCTCCTTCTCTCTACCTTTCTCTCTCAATCTCTCTCTGTCTCTTTCTCTCTCTCTCTCTCTCTCTCTCTCTCTCTCTCTCTATTTCTATCTATCAAACTACTAAAAGTCAAGCATGGCTTCTCTCAAAGGAGGTTATATACCATGCTTGACTTTCTGTGGATGCAACAGTCTCTCTCTCTCTCTCTCTCTCTCTCTCTCTCTCTCTCTCTCTCTCTCTCTCTCTCTCTCTCTCTCTCTCTCTCTCTCTCTCTCTATTTCTATCTATCAAACTACTAAAAGTCAAGCATGGCTTCTCTCAAAGGATGGTATATACCATGCTTGACTTTCTGTGGATGCAACAGTCTCTCTCTCTCTTTCTCTCTCTGACTCTCTGTCCATTACTCTCTCTCTCTCTCTGCCTAACTTCTCTACAAGTCAAGCACGGCTTATCTAAAAGGATGGTGTACACTATGCTAGACTTTCTGCTGATGCAACAGTCTCTCTCTCTCTCTCACCGTCTCTCTCTCTCCTTCTCTCTCCCTTTCTCTCTCAATCTCTCTCTGTGTCTTTTCTCTCTCTCTCTCTCTCTCTCTCTCTCTCTCTCTCTCTCTCTCTCTCTTTCTCACTGTCTCTCTCTCTACTTCTATCTATCAAACTTCTATAAGCCAAGCACTGCTTATCTCAAAGGATGGTGTATACCATGCTTGACTTTCTGTGGATGCAACAGTCTCTCTATCTCTTTCTCTCCTTCTCTCTCACTCTCTCTCTCTATCTATCCATCTATCTTACTTCTACAAGCCAAGCACGGCTTATTTCAAAGGATGGTGTATACCATGCTCGACTTTCTGTGGATGCAACAGTCTCTCTCTGTCTCTCACTGTCTCTCTCTCCTTCTCTCTCCCTTTCTCTCTCAATCTCTCTCTGTCTCTTTCTCTCTCTCTCTCTCTCTCTCTCTCTATTTCTATCTATCAAACTACTAAAAGTCAAGCATGGCTTCTCTCAACGGATGGTATATACCATGCTCGACTTTCTGTGGATGCAACAGTCTCTCTCTCTCTCTATCTCTCTCTCTCTCTCTCTCTCTCTCTCTCTCTCTCTCTCTCTCTCTCTCTCTATTACTATCTTTCTAACTTCTACAAGTCAAGCACGGCTTATCTCAAAGGATGGTGTATACAATGCTCGACTTTCTGTGGATGCAACAGTCTCTCTCACTCCCTATCTCTATCTGTCTCCCTTCCTCTCTCTCTCTCTCTCTCTCTCTCTCTCTCTCTCTCTCTCTCTCTCTCTCTCTCTCTCTCTTACTATCTTTCTAACTTCTACAAGTCAAGCACGGCTTATCTCAAAGGATGGTGTATACCATGCTCGACTTTCTGTGGATGCAACAGTCTCTCTCTCTCTCTCTCTCTCTCTCTCTCTCTCTCTCTCTCTCTCTCTCTCTCTCTCTCTCTCTCTCTCTCTCTCTCTCTCTCTCTTACTATCTTTCTAACTTCTACAAGTCAAGCACGGCTTATCTCAAAGGATAGTGTATACCATGCTCGACTTTCTGTGGATGCAACAGTCTCTCTATCTCTTTCTCTCCTTCTCTCTCACTCTCTCTCTCTATCTATCCATCTATCTTACTTCTACAAGCCAAGCACGGCTTATTTCAAAGGATGGTGTATACCATGCTCGACTTTCTGTGGATGCAACAGTCTCTCTCTGTCTCTCACTGTCTCTCTCTCCTTCTCTCTCCCTTTCTCTCTCAATCTCTCTCTGTCTCTTTCTCTCTCTCTCTCTCTCTCTCTCTCTATTTCTATCTATCAAACTACTAAAAGTCAAGCATGGCTTCTCTCAACGGATGGTATATACCATGCTTGACTTTCCGTGGATGCAACAGTCTCTCTCACTCTCTCTCTCTATCTATCTATCTACCTTACTTCTACTAGTCAAGCACGGCTTATCTCAAAGGATGGTGTATACCATGCTCGACTTTCTGTGGATGCAACAGTCTCTCTCTCTCTCTATCTCTCTCTCTCACTCTCTCTCTCTCTCTCTCTCTCTCTCTATTACTATCTTTCTAACTTCTACAAGTCAAGCACGGCTTATCTCAAAGGATGGTGTATACAATGCTCGACTTTCTGTGGATGCAACAGTCTCTCTCACTCCCTATCTCTATCTGTCTCCCTTCCTCTCTCTCTCTCTCTCTCTCTCTCTCTCTCTCTCTCTCTCTCTCTCTCTCTTACTATCTTTCTAACTTCTACAAGTCAAGCACGGCTTATCTCAAAGGATAGTGTATACCATGCTCGACTTTCTGTGGATGCAACAGTCTCTCTCTCTCTCTCTCTCTCTCTCTCTCTCTCTCTCTCTCTCTCTCTCTCTCTCTCTCTCTCTCTCTCTCTCCCTCTCTCTCTCTCTTACTATCTTTCTAACTTCTACAAGTCAAGCACGGCTTATCTCAAAGGATAGTGTATACCATGCTCGACTTTCTGTGGATGCAACAGTCTCTCTCTCTCTCTCTCTCTCTCTCTCTCTCTCTCTCTCTCTGACTCTGTCTTTGTGTCATTCGGTTTTTTTCTTTCTTACTCTCTAGTTTTTATGTCTTTCTCTCTCTTTCAGAGGTATATTCTTTCTATTTCTCCCCCTATCTACAAAAGTCTTGGTCTCTTTACTTTCTCTATCTCTCTCTCTCTTTGTCCTTAATCCTCATATTCTCTCTATATATTTCTACCATTCATAATCTCTTCCTGTTATTTACCCCGCCGTTCCTTCCCCATCTTCTAACAGTGAAGCACCGCTAATCCGGAGGATAGAGAATTCCGTGCGAGTGGAACAATCTGTCTGTCCGTCTGTCTCTGGGTGGGTGTGTATGTCTGTCAGTCTCTCTCAGTCACTCTGTCTATCTCTGCATCTTTTTTTTCTTCAATCTCTGTTCATTTTCTATTAAAGTCGACCATGGCTTATTTCGACGTTTGTGTATTCAGTCATTGATTTTTAGTGAGTGTAACATTTCCTCTCTTTCCCTCATCTCTCACTCTCTGTCTATGTTCTATAAAAAGAACAAGAACAAGATGAAGAACAAGAAGGAGGGGAAGAAAAAGGAGAAGCACCGCTCTTTCAGAGTCCGATCTTCTTACGAACTTTTACTATTTTTTCACTTCTAGAACATTTAAGCTGACGAGGGTGAGCAGGGCTGAAATTGACGTGTATTACCTTGACTACACTCGCCTCCCTGCAAAGGCTGTGTAGAATGAAGTTTGTTTTTGATACAGTACTAGTTTTAGCAGTAAATCTCGACCTCCCTACGGTGATGAATCAGAATCAATACAAACCTGTGAGCTACAGCAGAGAGACTCACTCAAAGATGGACAACTCTAGGGATATTTGGACACACAACTTTGCAGCGAGTTACTTGCCAAGAGAAACTTTACAGACATTAGAACTGCAATACACAGTTGATTGTCTTACTAGCACACAGTTGAATGTCTTAGCAGCACACAGTTGAATGTCTTAGCAGCATACAGATGGATGTCTTAGCAGCATACAGTTGATTGTCTTAGCAGCATACAGTTGATTGTCTTAGCAGCATACAGTTGACTGTCTTACTAGCACACAGTTGATTGTCTTAGCAGCACACAGTTGATTATCTTAGCAGCACACAGTTGATTGTCTTAGCAGCATACAGTTGATTGTCTTAGCAGCATACAGTTGACTGTCTTACTGGCACACAGTTGAATGTTTTAGCAGCACACAGTTGATTGTCTTAGCAGTATACAGTTGATTATCTTAGCAGCACACAGTTGATTGTCTTAGCAGCGCACAGTTGACTGTCTTAGCAGCATAGAGTTTATTATCTTAGCAGCACACAGTTGAATGCCTTAGTAGCACACAGTTGATTGTCTTAGCAGCACACAGTTGAATGCCTTAGCAGCATACAGTTGATTATCTTAGCAGCACACAGTTGAATGCCTTAGTAGCACACAGTTGATTGTCTTAGCAGCACACAGTTGAATGCCTTAGTAGCACACAGTTGATTGTCTTAGCAGCACACAGTTGAATGCCTTAGTAGCACACAGTTGATTGTCTTAGCTGCACACAGTTGATTATCTTGGCAGCTCACAGTTGACTGTCTTACTAGCACACAATTGATTGTCTTGGCAGCACACAGTTGATTGTCTTAGCAGCAAACAGTTGAATGTCTTAGTAGCACACAGTTGAATGTCTTAGCAGCACACAGTTGATTGTCTTAGTAGCACGGAGTTGATTGTCTTTGCAGCACACAGTTGAATGTCTTAGTAGAACACAGTTAAATGTTTCAGTAGCACACTGTTTTAAGCTGTGGGTATGTGCACTTTACACAGGCCAAGTCGTCATCTCAAAGGTCTCTGAAGTCATGTCTCTACTTTTCCTTGAAGACAGATTGAACTTGTTTCTATTGGGACATTTGGAATCATCCTGAAACGAGTCAAATTAGGACAGCCTTTTAGTCATTGTCTTTACACAAAGTGCAATGAAAACAGCCATCCATGATTAAGAAAATCAGACCAATAACAAAAGCATAATAGATTTGAAAGTGTTGATACAAGAACGCGTTAAAACAATTTTTGATGGTTCTGCAAGAATAGACAGTTAGACCGTGGGGAGATTGAGTTTGGTACCTCATATTTTCTGTTCCTTCTCTACACGATGGCGCCTGCTTAGTTATGAATTATTGGTTTAAGATCACCTATTTGTGAACAGGCTATACCAAACAATCAAACTGCCATTGTCCGTCTTTCTTGCCACAATCGATATATTAAGATGAAGTACAAACTAGGGTCATTTGACAACACTATTCACACAGTCACAAGAAGCCCAATCTGACCTGCTTTTTTTTTCTTTTTTTTTTTTTTCAGGGCAACCCATAAGGCAGCTGCTGAATCTTTCTTTCACTGTCTGTGATAGGCGATCCATTTCCAGAAGGTAGTGTGCTCTATTTATTAAGAAGTTTTCAAACATTTATTGTGTGACTGAACAAAAAAAATTGATGATAAAACGAGAACTTGAATGAAGAAAACGAGAACAACAAAATAAGCAGAGGATTTGCAATTATAAAAAAAAAGTTGTTTAAAAATCTGAACTAAAATCTTAACAACCAGCACATGTGACTATCATTAACTACTCTGGTAAGCAAATGACAGAGGCGCACTTACAGAGATACAGATGGATATAATCGTGACATAAAACGTGTTGTTTATTTTTATAAACACCATAGTATACAAAACGCCGTCGTTAGCGTTTGAGTAAAATCCAATAAAAGAATCATACCGTACCTAACAAAGCTTGGAAAGGCCCGTTTGGGCGCTGCTCAGGCAGGGTAGGGTTAGGAAGGTGGGAAGCAGGTTCAAACACTTTTGGCAGTGACGATCGAACATGTCTAGTGATACTTAGTCTGGTGTGTAGAGTGAAACAACAGTCAGTCCAGCTGAAAGGATGAAAGAGAGAGTTGTAATGAGTGGAATAGGTAGATGGAACAGGTGAAAAGAGAGAGAGAGAAAGAGAGAGAGAGAGAGAGAGAGAGAGAGAGAGAGAGAGGGGGGGGGAGGGGAGGAGAGAAAGTAAGAGAGAGAGGGAGGCAGAATGAGTGAGGGAGAAAGAGACGGCAGCGATAGAGAGAGTCAGACAGAGAAAGAGAGGAAGAGAGAGGCACAAAGAGGGACAGATAGGGAGATAAAGGCAGGGAGATAGAGTGAGAGAGACAGAGAGAGAAAGATACAGAGAAAGATAGAGAGAAAGAGAGACGGAGAGACTGAGAAAGACAGAGAGAGAGAGAGAGAGAGAGAGAGAGAGAGAGAGAGAGAGAGAGAGAGAGAGAGATTGAATTTGAGAGTTGTTTTATATCAAAAAGATGTTTAAAAATGTCAACATCGGAGAATTGAATTTTCATTCGTTTGGCTGTTTACAAGATGGACAAGAAACATATCTTGAAAACAAACACCGGAACACCTTCAAACGTTCTCTGTTCATACTAGGCGAACTGAAAAAGGGAAGAAAGAGAAAGAGAAGAAGCTTACTCATATAAAGAAGATAAGGGCCAGGAGAGGGGAGGAAAAGAAAGAAAGAAAATAGAGAATCATAAAGAGAAGAGAATGAAAAAATGGAGAAGTAAGCATAAAAAAACCCCAAAAAAATAAGGGTGAGCAATGAGAGAATGAAAGAATGAGAGAGGAAGAAAACGTGGAGTGTGTGTGTGTGTGTAAGGGGGTGGGGGGTGTATCCAGGTTAGTGGATTGACAAAAAGAGAGAAATTATATATAATTGTACAGAGAGAGAGAGAGAGAGAGAGAGAGAGAGAGAGAGAGAGAGAGAGAGAGAGAGAGAGAGAGCGAGCAAGGAAGCAAATAAAGAAAGCACGTGGGGCTACGAAAAAAAAGTGGGAGGTGGGAAAAAGGGGGGGGGGGGGCGTAGAAAAAGATTTTGGAACGGAAAATTTCGTAATACACAACAAAAATCGAAAATAAAACAACTAGACATTGTAGGCTTCTGCTGTAGATAGATAGATAGATATGAAGAGAGAGAGAGAGAGAGAGAGAGAGAGAGAGAGAGAGAGAGAGAGAGAGAGAGAGAGAGAGACAGACAGACAGACAGACAGACAGACAGACAGACAGACAGACAGACAGACAGACAGACAGACAGACAGACGGACAGACAGACAGAGAGAGAATGAGAAAGAGAAATAGAGTAAAAATATTAGGAACACCTTCAAATGAATTCATAGCCTTCATCTTTTGCATTTTCACTAGTTGGTTCTTGCCTCTGCTTTTACTCATTCACTTAAACTGCTACTATTGCTTCTACTACTACTTCTACTGCTGCTGCTGCTGCTGCGACTACTACTACTACTACTACTACTACTACTACTACTACTACTACTACTACTACTACTACTACTACTACTACTACTACTACTACTACTACTACTACTACTACTACTACTACTAATAATAATAATAATAATAATAATAATAATAATAATAATAATAATAATAATAATAATAATAATTAGAGAGAAATATCTGGAGAGAAAAATAGGGACTCTGAATGTTAATTTATTTTTCTGCTTCATATTTCTTTTCAAGAACTGACGTTCAGCTCTTTTCACAGTTCTATCCCAGATTTCTAAATCCAGTTTTTTAAAATCTTTACAGCTGAATTCAACACAATTTTCTTCTTACCTTTTGAAACGTGTGTTTGGCCCCAGAAAAAGTCTTGATTCAGGTCTTGATCTTTCTTCTTATTCTTATCACGTTTGCTGAACTAAACTACCCCTCAACATCAAGAAATTATCAATCTAGATCTAGATATTCTTCCTGATCCGAAAGTGTTTATATTCTAGCGAAGCTTTGACGGTTAAGCAGAAAAAAAAATATTATTATCTCTATTTCAATCATTCTAGGTCTAACTTTTTATCTACATTCCACATGTGACTCTATCTTGTCCTTGACGGTTGAACCAAAAGTCTGTCGTGAGTACGATCAAAGTTCAAGGTCACTGCTCTATTCACCCTTTATAAGTCAGCGCACTTTTCCTGTTTCAGAGCTCTTATCGCTTATGTTTACTTTGTGAGTTATTCTTATAGCGTACAAGTGTGAAGGGTTAATCAAGAAACGGCTATTGTAACACTGAAGCATTTATCCCCCATCCCCCCACCCCTTGCGCTTGGAGACGCTGTAACTCAATTACATTTAGTTTCACAAAAGAGCACAGATTTAATTTGAGCACGGGAGGTAATGACTCATTGCAATATCGGCGCTGCCTTTTGCTAGTAAAACCGAAACATCAAAATCCACCCTGTAGCGTGTAAAGAGGAGCCTAATAATTGCGTGTGTTATTAATGACCGAACTAACCTATCTCAAAGCTACCTATCTATCTATCTATCTATCTATCTATCTATCTATCTATCTATCTATCTATCTATCTGCGTCTTCTGCCTTAACTATCTGGTTATTTGGTTTGTTACTAAATTTCCTCCCACTAACATTATCATCATCTTAAACATAGCCCGCACCAGTACAAGCACAACCACAATTATCATCATCATAATCATAGCCCGCACCAGTACCACCACAATTATCATCATCATAATCATAGCCCCCACCAACACCACCACAGTTATCATCATCATAATCATAGCCTGCACCAGCACCACCACAGTTATCATCATCATAATCATAGCCCGCACCAGCCCACCACAGTTATCATCATCATAATCATAGCCCGCATCAGCACCACCACAATTATCATCATCAAAATCAAGCCCGCACCAGCACCACCACAGTTATCATCATCATAATCATAGCCTGCACCAGCACCACCACAGTTATCATCATCATAATCATAGCCTGCACCAGCACCACCACAGTTATCATCATCATAATCATAGCCCGCACCAGCACCACCACAGTTATCATCATCATAATCATAGCCAAAACCAGCACCACCACAGTTATCATCATCATAATCATAGCCCGCACCAGCCCACCACAGTTATCATCATCATAATCATAGCCCGCATCAGCACCACCACAATTATCATCATCAAAATCAAGCCCGCACCAGCACCACCACAGTTATCATCATCATAATCATAGCCTGCACCAGCACCACCACAGTTATCATCATCATAATCATAGCCTGCACCAGCACCATCACAATTATCATCATCATAATCATAGCCCGCACCAGCACCACCACAGTTAACATTATCATAATAATAGCCCGCACCAGCACCACCACAGTTATCATCATCATAATCATAGCCCGCACCAGCACCACCACAGTTATCATCATCATAATCATAGCCCGCACCAGCACCACCACAGTTAACATTATCATAATAATAGCCCGCACCAGCACCACCACAGTTATCATCATCATAATCATAGCCCGCACCAGCACCACCACAGTTATCATCATCATAATCATAGCCCGCACCAGCACCACCACAGTTATCATCATCATAATCATAGCCCGCACCAGCACCACCACAGTTATCATCATCATAATCATAGCCCGCACCAGCACCACCACAGTTATCATCATCATAATCATAGCCCGCACCAGCACCACCACAGTTATCATCATCATAATCATAGCCTGCACCAGCACCACCACAGTTATCATCATCATAATCATAGCCCGCACCAGCACCACCACAGTTATCATCATCATAATCATAGCCTGCACCAGCACCACCACAGTTATCATCATCATAATCATAGCCCGCACCAGCACCACCACAGTTATCATCATCATAATCATAGCCCCCACCAGCACCACCACAGTTATCATCATAATCATAGCCCGCACCAGCACCACCACAGTTATCATCATCATAATCATAGCCCGCACAAGCACCACCACAGTTATCATTATCATAATCATAGCCTGCACCAGCACCACCACAGTTATGATCATCATAATCATAGCCAAAACCAGCACCAGCACGACCACAGTTATCATCATAATCATAGCCAAAACCATCACCACCACCGTTATCATCATAATCATAGCCAAAACCATCACTACCACAGTTATCATCATAATCATAGCCAAAACCATCACCACGACAGTTATCATCATAATCATAGCCAAAACCATCACCACCACAGTTATTATCATAATCATAGCCAAAACCATCACCACCACAGTTATCATCATAATCATAGCCAAAACCATCACCACCACAGTTATCATCATAATCATAGCCAAAACCATCACCACCACAGTTATCCTTATAATCATAGCCAAAACCATCACCACCACAGTTATCATCATATTCATAGCCAAAACATCACCACCACAGTTATCATCATAATCATAGCCAAAACCATCACCACCACATTTATCATCATAATCATAGTCAAAACCAGCACCACCACAGTTATCATTATAATCATAGCCAATACCAGCACGGGCACCACCACAGTTATCATCATAATCATAGTCAAAACCAGCACCACCACAGTTATCATCATAATCATAGCCAATACCAGCACGGGCACCACCACAGTTATCATCATTAAAATCATAGCTCAGGGATGAAGGACGGCGACTTCAAAATATTTTTAATCTTTTAACGTATAAACAAAATAACACGGCGTAGATGAATCACCTGCTAAGCTTCATAACTGACGTTAATTATTTAGAGAAAATCTTACTAGTGCCTTGATAATCAGGGTCTCACAGGGCAAACTCAACTGATATAACCGCGTGCTATCAATGGCAAATTGAAATAGAAATGACAACATAGAAATAAAATAATAGTTACAAACAAAATTTTTTAAACTTCTCCCTCAGATCATCCCCAGTTCAAATCAATCAAATCAATGTTTGGTCATTTTTATCACTTGCATCACTACCATAATACTTTTCTATTTTTCTATTTTTGGGGGGTAAATCTTATGTTTTTCATCCTTAACCTCTTCCTTATATATTGTCGTTGAAATCACCATTGTAATAGAACTTGTTTCGTTCATATTTTAACTATCAACGTTATATTCTGCCTCATCATGATTTTCATAAGAATATTCCTTTTGGTTTATTCGTCATTGTGATATTCATTATCGTGTTCCTAATCAACCTCTTAGATACATTCTCAAACGGTTGTTCTGTCCATGCTTTTCAATATCATGATTATAGTCTTTATTTAGGTTGTAAACTTTATCATTGTGCCACTGCAACCTCCTGTCCCCCACATAATACTCTACGTTCAAGAGAGTGTCTCCCTCTCTATCTTCTTCCATCTGATCATTAGAACTATTGACGTCATCGCCATGGTCATCCCTATTGAGCTTGACTAACACCTAGAGTTGTTCATACAAGAGAGAGAGAGAGAGAGAGAGAGAGAGAGAGAGAGAGAGAGAGAGAGTGACAGAGAGTGACAGAGAGAGTGAGAGAGAGAGAGAGAGAGTGACAGAGAGTGAGAGAGAGAGAGAGTGACAGAGAGTGACAGAGAGAGTGAGTGAGAGAGAGAGAGAGAGAGAGAGAGAGAGAGAGAGAGAGAGAGAGAGAGATGGAATGAGAAAAAAATGGGCTTAAGTTTCCTGAACCACTGGTTAATGCGCCCAGGCAAGCAGCGGATAATTTTAAGGGTTTCAGAACATCCAGACTCCATAAAACAAGAGACAAGAGCAAAGATCCAATTCTAGACGAGGAACTGATTCTTTGGAAATAATTTATCCGATCTAGTATTAGCCAGGACAAACGTCTGTAAAATCTAAATCTATAATTCTAACTAAAAGTTCTAGTTGTTTATTGATTATTATCTTTTGAAAGTAAAGTTAGATTTCATAGTGAATTAGATTGATACAAAGGCTACAGAGATTAGTTGCAGCTTGATTTCCTGATTTGTCCCGAAAACAATGGCTTCAGGGTAAGGACACAGAATTTCCCAATTTTCTTATTCAACCTTGTGTTATGTATATGATAACTGTAAAAAATCTTCCTTCTTGTATTTGTGCTTAAAGGTTTAGGGGCCAAAACAACGCAATTTTTATTCAGATAAAATCTCCCTTCCTCTTCTTCTTCTTCTTCTTCTTCTTCTTCTTCTTCTTCTTCTTCTTCTTCTTCTTCTTCTTCTTCTTCTTCTTCTTCTTCTTCTTCTTCTTCTTCTTCTTCTTCTTCTTCTTCTTCTTCTTCTTCTTTTCTTTTTTCTTTCTAGTCCTCCTTTTTCCCCCTTTTAAATTTGTACAGACTAAATCAATTACTAAAAACAACCAAAAATTTAGTGACATTGGAAGATGAAAGGAAATTACTATTGTTTTTCTAAATCAAAATCTCAAAGGGATAGATCAAGAGATGAGTTACAATGCTTGCAGAGTGCAGTCAGTTGTGCTGATTAAGTTTAGTTCGAAAGGAAAATGGGAGAGTTATGTCACAGTGTGTCACGCTTTGCTTTCTGCCACGGAACACTTGATGTTTGCAGCTCTCATTCTACAATTACGGTTTTACATGGTTACTTGTTTCTCGCTGAAGTACTTTAAGGCTAGGGGCAGGGAGAGAGAGAGAGAGAGAGAGAGAGAGAGAGAGAGAGAGAGAGAGAGAGAGAGAGAGAGATTTTTAACTGTTTCTGCAGTTACATTACAGGTCTAAGCTAAAGGGTTAAGGTCAAACATACCAGTTCCTTGATTGATAGAATAATATCGCATTTCAGCTTATTTTGAGAAGCTATAGAGAAATCACTTTCGGCATAGGCTATAAAGGTGACATTCATCTCTACCTTTGCAGAACATTATATAAATGATTGACAGAAGCGCAAAACTAAGAATGAGGGTTCTACAAAAAGGCGAAACTATCTCATCTCTACCGGCTGTACCATGTCTTATTTCTGTACTATGATTTATATTTTTCAATTTTTATTTCAATCTAGATTTATGCTTTCGTCTGTTCTCTCTCTATTTTGCGCGGTCCCTCTTTCCCCTCCTCTCTCTCTCTCTCTCTCTCTCTCTCTCTCTCTCTCTCTCTCTCTCTCTCTCTCTCTCTCTCTCTCTCTCTCTCTCTCTCTCTCTCTCTCTCTTCCTGTTGATATATCTTTCTCTCCATTTCTCACAACTATCAAACAGGGACACTTTATCATAATAAAGACTGAATCACATGAATTTAGATTGAAACATTGCTTGCTTCAACATGCATCCTATGGTTATGTCTCAAGATTAAGTGTACTCTATCAGATCTTTTCATAGTAACCCTATATTGTAATTGAACCTTAGTTATAATCATAGTCACTCTTAGATGAGTTTTTAACCTGTCAATTTTGCTTTCATACGGCTTTATCAACGTTTAATTTTTATAATACTAGTTCTTAGATAAGTTTTAATCTATTGTTTTTCGCACATATATATATCTGTGATTTAGGGATCTCTCTTTATTTTTTTTTTTTCATTTATAGTAGTAGATCTTCACATCCAATGTTTTTCCCCTTCTTAAACTTGTATTTTCACAATGGAAATAAACTTTGTAGGAAAGAAACAAAACTCTTGAGCACGGTATTTCAAATATCTCTGACACCAATTTCTTTTTTTTTTTTAATTAATCAAAATTTAACAGAATGTCAATTAGGAAAGCGTTTTGTTAGAAATCCTCTATGTTTAAAATTTCTTTAACTTTATTTACTAGGGTTTATTGTGTAGCCGAATGGAACTCGAGTCCTTTTTTCAATTCTCTTAGTTTTTTGAAGATATTTAAACTGCGTTCTTTGAAAAGTAAATTCTTATTAGTTCCAATTTGGGTAAGATGATAGATACTGTTTAGTTTTATTTTTTTTAAACCACATAGGCATGCACTTATCCCAACACATAAACTACAGAATGATGTTCAATTTCTTATGGTGATTCAAACAATACTTTCATTTTTGTATTTTCTACCACATCACTTTTATGACCATATTATCCTCTTACTTCAGAATTGCTAACTTTTTTGGTTTCCATTTCTTGTTCACAGTTAAACAGATTGACCATTCAAGAGAAGTCGCATGCAACAAGATCTTTAATTGTAGCAGACAGAGACAAGCGCACCCTCCATCTCACCAGCCCTTATAGTGTCTGGATGGATGATCTCTGGATCCATCCTGGTGGTGAGAACACACATGATCCACTGTACTCTGTGTCTGTGATGGACTCTGGACCCATCCTGGTGGTGAGAACACACATGATCCACTGTACTCTGTGTCTGTGATGGACTCTGGACCCATCCTGGTGGTGAGAACACACATGATCCACTGTACTCTGTGTCTGTGATGGACTCTGGACCCATCCTGGTGGTGAGAACAGGCATGATCCACTGTACTCTGTGTCTGTGATGGACTCTGGACCCATCCTGATAGTGAGAACACACATGATCCACTGTACTCTGTGTCTGTGATGGACTCTGGACCCATCCTGGTGGTGAGAACAGGCATGATCCACTGTACTCTGTGTCTGTGATGGAGCAGCGCTGTGTCTGCTGCACTGTTATGGGATCTGTCTTTGTTATGGATGTTTCTTATTAAGTGGAAATCTCTGATTTCTTGAGCTTGTGTATCAGTGGTCTCATATAAAGAGATTGTACCGACATTTTAATGTAAATATTGTTAATATATTTTATTCACTGAAATTTGCATGTCATTTGTATCTCAAAATGTCTTTTTTTATGGATATACTTATTTATTATTCATAACATATAGAGATTTATGTATTTTACATTTAAAGTATGAAAAGATTATCAAAATCATATTGTAGAAAAGTAAAGTACTGCTTAATTCCCATTGCATGTAATTGAAAAGGTGAATAGTTTAAAATTTTATGTATGGAATTGGAATGATCAAAATTTGAAACAGAAGTCAGTATAGGTAATAACATCAGCTGCCTTGTGTAATAGTATTTTACAGCTGGATTGATCTGGACATGTTCTGTCAATCAGAAGAAGAATTTAGACATCTAAAATAGATAAAGCGTTTATTCCCCTGTATTGATTTGTGTTTCTTTCTAGTGTATGTTCCTTTCAAAAAATGCACAAGAAAAATTTATAAAAGTGATAAAGATTTGGTATCTAAATAAACGTACTGTGTGAAGATGACATTTTCAAGGCAAGTGCTGGGATCGGAACATTCTACTTTCTTTCCATGACAGGCTCGAGTGATTAATGTCTACAACACTAGCCATGTAGGTTTCAAGGCAATTTTTTAAAGGGTCAACACATACAAATAGTAAAAAGATGATATAACAGTTAATTTGTTCGCAGGAAAAGGATTTAACGTTCTTTGAAAGAAGAGAGCAAAAAAAAAAAAAAAAACATATGAGGACTCCTAAAGTCAAAAGACTGGTAGTCTCATATGCAAAGATAACAAACGTGGATGAAAGCTATCCGATATTGTGATATATAAAATAAAATTTTAATGCACACTTTAGGAATTTTAAGAAGGACTTTTAAGGAGTGAATGAAAGAGAAATTGATTTAGATGTCTATTTAGAGCTTAAACCTAATGGTAGAGTCAGTAAGCATAGTGCTGATATAAGCTGGGAAAGAGACATGTCACTTTTGAAAGCCGAGTCTTGTCTGAAAAGGTTGGCAGGAAAAATTCGGAGGCCTCCTAGTACGTCCAAAAAAATAGGACATTGCCAGACTACGTACTTACAACGGAATGCTATTTATAGAATAGACGAGATTAGATGATTATGATTGGAATGGTTGACTCTTCTCTTATTAATCAGAAAGTACGAGACAGGATTTAAAAACTGTCTTCCAGAAGGTTCTTAGATCAGTCTTGTGCTCAATATCTTTCTTGTACAGTCTTGGACAAAGACGGCCTTCTTTTTGTCAGTCTATCCCCCTACAAAGGTGAATCTCACAAACTGTTTTTTGTTTTTCAAAGAAAAAAGTAGGACAAAATAGAGTATACCGATTATAGGACAGATTTTTAAAATCGAATTTTTTTTTTTTTAATTCCATCAACGAAATGGAAAACAAAATTGACACAAAAGAAGAACATTGTTTTGCATTTGCAAGTCCAGTTGAAGGTGCCTTATAATTTCTTCATTTGTGGCTGCAAAAGACATTGGCATCTAGCGCTTTTTTGTCCAGAAAAGAGGTGTCTTTCCAGATAAATAAACTTTATAGGGATTTGAAGATGTGACATAATCTATAGATGGTTAATAAGAATTTTTTTTCTTAAACCTGATTGATAGAAGTAAGTCGCCAATAGAAAAAATTACAGTATACAAAATAATGAAGTGTAGAGATCGAAATGGGGAAGAGAGATATGCATGAAAATCAAAAAGCTTTGGTACAAAAGCAAAAAAAAAACAATCATCAATTTAAAAAAAAAAGAGAAGGCAGAAATCTCCCCCTTCTTGCCTTAAGTTTGATCATGTTGTTGAGACGCATCTAATGTATGTATGCGATCATCCTTTGGGTCGCAGGTCAGTCATAAAGTTTAGACACTTCCTTTGTGCTAGTATCATTGACATAGCGATGTGCCAGTTCCATCCCGACATTTTTTTTTTTTAAACCATGCGGTTCAATCTAATCAATTTGATTTTTCTTGATAATGTGTATTCGTGTATCAGTCTTAACATAAGTCATTTATGTAAAAGACCCGAACGTAAGACATAAAATGATTTGTCAGTATTTGAGACATGTCTTTTTCTAATCTATATTAGGAGCCTAAAAAAATAAGGGAAAAGAAGTCATGATTTATTCCTAGAATATCAAGGCATCGCTGAGTGAAAATAGATAGATTACTGGTACATTATTAAAGACGCAAGTGTCAAAAACGCCATAGTATTATTATTTTGTATTGATGCAAAAAGTATATTTTTTAACTTGCACTCTCTGAGACTTAAGAAAATCGAGCATTTGTAGTACATTAAGTAAATCGTTAGACTAAGCAATGCGTGTCATCATTGTTTATTGCTTATATTAAATTATAGTTTTGCTGTAGGTAGATTTTAATAATAATAAGAAGAGTATGATTTTGGTGATGAGAACTATAAAAAGCACTAAATAGCTCAACTAGTTAATGCTACAGCATTTTATGTTTTAGGAATTAAGTTAAATTTCAGAGAGAAAAAACTTTGGTGATAACACTAACACCATGATGTGTCTAAAATGTTTTTTTTTCCTTTATTGTCAAGTGATGGCTGTAGTCATCAATGCACCTGGGCATCAAGTGGCTGAATATTTATAAAGATGTTTCAGGAAACATGTAGTAACTTGGATGGTCTATGGAGGTATCTTTATGTTTAAAATTGGTATTAAAGTTTACTTTAGAATAGTATGTCCGTTGTATTGCTTATGTAAAGACAGTAAAGAAAATAATGTCTCCCTGTTCTAATGTCTGTTAACGTAACAAAACAATCTGATTCTAATGGTTTGCAAAATGTATACAGCAAAATAAAAGTGAGGAAAATTGCTAAAGGAATTTTGCTCAGAGCTAGAGACGTGGGCAGGAAACTAGTAAAATGATAGGCTATACCAGTGAAAAAACTATTACAGGGAGAAGAATGAGTGGGACTTTGGATAAAGATTTGAAGGTCCAAACAGAAACAACAATTTTTATTAGATCTTAACTTTCCTCAAGTTGAAACTTGATTTGGACATATCGGCAATAAGAAAGAATGCAAACAAAAAACATAACAAGAAAAATAAATAAATAACCAAAGAAAAAAAAATATGAGCAGTGATTCGAGAGAATGAGCTGAAAATGGTTTTTAAGTCTCTATCCTTTGAAAACACATTACTATTTTAAAGTGTACATTGAAATGAAATTTAAGAATAAAATTATTTTTAAATATTTTTTTTTTTGTATTAAAAAACCTTCCATATTGTGATTTTTAACCCTTAAATAGACCTAATTAGACATGTTTTCTGTAACAAACTGCATGTATAGGAAAGAAATAGAACTTTAGCCTGCTCTCACCGCTACAAACTTTAAAATGCTTTTTCCGTCATATCTGAGCACATTCTTTGCCATCATTGTTATTATAATAATATGAAAAAAATGAGACCGCAATCTGACATAATCCGTTTTTTTAAGCTTATGCACTCTGTACGTTGATAAAACAAAATTCACTTCCTATAAAACATTTGTATCAAGTCATAAACTTGTCTAGTGCAGCACTTTGACAACGGCTACATTTCAATTGTATGAATTGTAAGTTTGTCATGGCTTTCAAACCCTAGCGCAAAACTATGTAGGCCATTTCTTATGTTAGTTATAAACAGAAAACTCATGAGATTTAACGGTTACGTAATAAACACTCCCACTCAGTTCATATTTTTTTACCCGTATGGGTGAAAAGTAAACACGTAGGTCAAGTGCTTCTTACAAATACGGCGTACAGACGTAAAGGATTTTTGTCAGCATTAGAAACTGTTAATGAGATGATAAATTACACCTCTAGAATGTCTTTCTCAACGCAAGACTATTCTTTGAAAGAATACAAGCATGTTTGTCTCCTATTTCATAGGCCCTGTCTCATAGGAATCTTCTAAGATTTCATGAAAACCAAAACTACCGTTGAAAATATTTCTTACAAAACCATCATGCCGAGCTTATGGACTTCACACGATCAATACCAAGCCAAATTTTTTTATGTAAAACAGATCCATGACATAGATAATCAAAAAGAACAACGTTCTTACATAAATGCTGGTGTGATTCACAAACGTAATTTTCACATACTATCTGTCAGTATCTGACTTCGCACTCTCCTCACGCAGGTGCGGCGAGTTCTAACAAACTGTTTTCTCATTCCTCGCTAAAACAAGTTCGCCAAGATAAACCGCCATTTGGCATGGAAATGACAGTTTATTTCTTTTCACAGAGAATAGCTTCTTCTTCTTTTTTTTTCCCTTCTTGAAATTCTTCTAATTCTATTTCTTCTTCTTATCCTTATTTTTGTTCTTGATTTTCTTCTTCTCCTCCTCCTCCTCCTCCTCCACTCTCTCTCTCTCTCTCTCTCTCTCTCTCTCTCTCTCTCTCTCTCTCTCTCTCTCTCTCTCTCTCTCTCTCTCTCTCTCTTCCTTTCTTTTGCACCTCTTCTCGTAACATGCCTTTCTCACTTCTCTTTCACATTCCTTCGTTCTTCCAGATCTTCCCGTACTTTCTCCTCTTGTACTACAGCTCCCTCCCCCCCCCCCAAAAAAAAAAAAAAAACAAAAACAAACGAAAAACAGAAAACAAAAACCTGCATCCTCTTTTCCTTTACTCCTCTTGTTCTTTTTCTTCATCACTTTCCTCCTCTCTTTCTCCCAGTTAGTCTTTTTTTCCCTTTCCTTTGCTTCTTCTTGATCATCATCATCATCATCATCATCATCATATTCACCTTCTTCTTCTTCTTCTTCTTCTTCTTCTTCTTCTTCTTCTTCTTCTTCTTCTTCTTCTTCTTCTTCTTCTTCTTCTTCTTCTTCTTCTTCTTCTTCTTCTTCTTCTTCTTCTTCTTCTTTCTCCTCCTTTCTTTTTCTTGTTCCCGTGACATGCCTTCCCCATCTTTCTTTAGTTGTGGAATCCGACAAAAACACTGCAGTTTTTTAAATCGTTGTTTGCATTTGATAATAGCGTAAGGTTCTTTTAACATAAATAAATGATATGCTTTTTTCATCTCTTTAAACCTATTCGGTAAAATTATAAAATTTCATTGTGTTACAAAAAATTAAGTGAGAAAACATTTCTCATGACTCAGTGATTTGGCTGAAAAGCTAGGATTTTCTGAAAGCCATGGCACATTTTGAACAATGGGTCTTAAAGCAAGGGACGTGAAAAATTTTAGTCTATTTAATGCTTTGAAACGCAGCCTACCGTCATTTCAATTTTTACGAGTTTTGGATTGCACATGGTGATATAGTTTAGGGGAAACTTTTCCGTTTTAAAAAAAGCAGCAAAGATCAAACTGCAAAACTTGTGTATTAAGGTAAACTGCATAGATCTTCTGTCTTGTGTGTTCGTAATTTCAAGTACCAAAATGAGAACATGGTGTCGATTTTCTTTTTTACACAAAAACAAAACAGTAAAAGTGCGAATCTTAATTTATTTGAAAATGGTGGTTCCTAATTGAAGAATATGACTGATATAGTATCAATTTATATTGGGGTCCATAAGATATGTTTTCCTGTTATGATGGTGGCAGAAACTGATCAGAGAATTTAATGAAAAATTAAGGGAGATTCAGTGAGCAGAGAGGAAGACCTAGAACCTTAATAGAAGGAGACAGAAAGAGAGAGAGAGAGAGAGAGAGAGAGAGAAATAAGGAGAGAGGGGGGAAGAGAAGTAACATGAATGATGAAGAGAGTGTGATGGTAAAATTTGAAAATAACAAAGGAATTCAAACAAAGAAAAAGGAAAGAAAGAGATGAGAGAGATGGACAAACAGATAGCAAAACTAAAAGAGAAGGACAGATGGATGAATATTTGATGACAGCTTTGTTAAATTTGATATTTACAAAATAAATTCATAGACAGAATGGGAGAGAGAAGCAGAAAAAAACCTCAGAGAAAGACCAGCGAAGTCAAGTAATGAGATGGGCAACAGGGAGGCAGAAAAAGAAGAAGAGGAGGAGGAGGAGGAGAAGAAGAAGTTTCTTATAGAAATAATAAATAACATGGGGTACAAATTCATAACAGAATATAAAACCTAAGGATTATTTTATCAAAGTGTTCAACCGCGTAGGATACAGCGGGGTCAGCTAGTTCATTTTTAACGTCAGGGCAAAGCTTAAATATAATGGGTACGCAGTACTAGGGTTTTAAACATACTTTGAACAGAGTGGTAAAATGCCCCGCCTTCTCATGTCTTAAAACTATAATATCAGTATGGAAATCAAAGTATTCTATACAATAGATTCCAAATTAATCGAATTAAAAATTCTTTTAAAAGCTTTTTAGAGGGCTTAATTCTCACAAATTGCAAAGAGATGTTTTTCTTTGGGGGAATTCATAGTCAAGCATTTATTGATAATTTTATATATTTAAGAGAAAGTGGATCTTTAAAAGGATTTCTTTAAAAAATTAAATTTCAATAATGAGTTAACTTTTCGTGTACTCTGCCGGTTATGTATAATTTTCAACTCATTATTCCTACGGCTGTAAGTCATATAAAGCATAAATGCCTATCTCGCACTATCAATTTTCTGCCAACCAAGATGCAAGATAGTGAGGGCCGTCCCACTGAGAGCCTAAACCAGAGACTCAGAATGTAGAACTTAGAACCAAGTGAAGCACAATCTGACTATCATCTGTTTAGTTTTTACCCTCATCCTGGGTTCCGGCTTCGAATAAAATGATCTGACGATAAACACAGAAGAAAAATCGTGATGTCCCTCCTCTCAAGGGCAGTCATTTATAACTCCTGAAGTATTATCATCTACGTGAGGATGTTTGGGCGACGTGGTACGGAAATATCTCTCTCTCCTTAGGAGATCCTCATTACAACGAACTTTACTCGATAGCTAGAAAAAAGATAACAAGAAAATAAATGATGATAAAATAAAAAAAATGAAGCCGAGAATACCATACGGAGGAATATTCTAGGAAATTAGAATAGTTTGTGGTACGATACCAACTAGTGTAGTATAAGAGTGGATGTAAGACAAAGTTCTTCTTACGGTTACCGTACCCATTAAATAAAGATGTCCCATAATTATTATATTTCCATACTTTTAATTGAAGAAAAAAACCAACAAAAACCAAAAACATTAAATGGGTTGTGATATACTTAGCAAAGAATGTATTCCTCCGTGAGGCTTTCCTATCGCCATGTTGTTAGTAAAACATCGAATAACAGACTTCTTAGCACTCGAATTTTTGTCACAAATTCACAAGTACTGTTATTCTCATTTCTCAAAGAATTAAAAAAAGAAATTTGTAGGGGTGGAGGTGGTGGTCCGCTAGATACCTCAAGCTATCCCGACCTCCCTCCCTCTCTCCTGTGTTGTCTGGAGATGGAGTTGGGAATCATGTATCTAACTCTTATCTTTTATGTAAGGTGGAAGTTTCAACAAAGTTGTGCTTATTCATTACCTCTGAAACTGAAAAAAAATTAATAACATTCTGCTGCTAAGTGTTATACGCATCAGTTGCGGCCCGAAATGACAACGAGCTTGAAGAGATGGCAAGATAAGAAATAAACAAAAATCGTTTTATCACATCTAACAAGATCGCGCCTAGCATGAGAAATGACTTAATTATCGCTTCTTTACAAACTGCAAGTCGCTCGCAAGATAACTGAATAAAAATGCATTTGGAATGTGCATGATGCTGTGAAATTCGCAACTGGATCACTCGCTTTTTCTCATGGACGTCATGAGTCTACGGTATTTCAAAATGGAAATTTTCTTACATGTTTTTTTCATCATGGTTGCTCGACTGTTCCTTCTTTTCATGGGTTCAACAACCAATACTGCTTAGAGGCAGCTTTCGGAACAACCCATGCGTAAATGGCTTGCCGAATTAGTTTGCACTACATTCTGCTATTGAGTGTTAAGGAAAGACTGCAAAATTATAAGTTCTGGTCGGTTGCGCCACAATTCATTCTTTTTACTTATTCAACATGCAGTATAGCTAGTGTGGTAACTTCTAGCATATACCACGCATAAATTTCCTCTGAAATAACGTTCGTTAACTTATACAATAAAATTTTTAGCAGAACTGAAGGATTAAAACTGCCGAATGAAATAGAAGACAAAAAAAAGTCCAACGAGATTGAGCAGCAGATTATCTCCCCCTCCAGGAACTGAGCATCACAGCACATTAAGCCTCCAAAAATAAAAGTTTCGCTCCCTCTGTGTGAAACAAATTTTCCCTACAAACTATGGACCAGGTTTGCCTTATGGTATAGGGAGAAAGGTCTAAAGTAGGGGAATGAATACCGCCGACCTCTTCACATTGGAGGTTCTGGTCAGTCTGGTGTTTCTAGCTACGTCTCATTATAATCTAGAGTTGGCCTCATAACTTGCGATTGAAAATAAAGATTTCACTAGTTTTGTTGGTCTATTTGAATTAGGATATATTCATATTTATTCTAGTAAAGAATCAAATATATTTCATGCTCTTATTCTGAAAATCATACAAGTATATGCTTTTTCTTTATATTTATTTTGAGATTTCAATCTTTTTCACTCTGTTCAACAATATTGGGCTTTATTTTTACTGTAAATGAGAAACCATAGTAACAAAATAAAGCCGCGAGCAGAACAACTGATGGAGATGAAATTTATCCAACTTGAGCCCTACGCCCAAAGGCCAACTCAGTTCTTCTTTTGAGATCTTGGACAATTGTTTAGCGTCCTTCGAATCTTCTAAGAACGTGTTGTTGCGAGAAGTGAAAGTAGAACTAGATAGTCCCGCGTAAACCAAACAATCTTTTAACAAATCACGTTTTGTTGCATTTGACGCAATTTCGGTTTAAAAAGAGATCCATTCTTCGTGCCTCGTGATGTATTTTATCCGGCAATGTTATCTGAACTGTTATATAATGGACAAGGAATTCGAAATTTGCATTAATTTTATTCACTGCAGAATATTCTCCAATTCATTCTCGAGTTTAAAAAAAGTACTCCAATCTGCTTCAATACTCTGCTTATCCGTTTTCAAATCTTTCAATTCAACACTGACGAAGAGAAAGCTAAAAAAAAAAAAAGAAAAAAACAAATTAAAACATCCATTGAGCCCAAGATGTTTGATTTGTAAAGCGCATTCTTTTTAGGCTTTGAAATATTTCAACTGATTTAAATAGCCTTAGCATAGGTAACATTTAAAACTATATTGTAAACAAAAATCCCTTTAAAAGGAAAACTTTTATTTCTATACTACGGTAGGATACATCTCAAGGTTAACATCGTGCCATTCAAGTTGTTGAAGTCGTTCACCTTCAGTGAGGTTTTTTTCAAAAGTCTAATAATTTTAGATAAAACTACACTGTTTACAAAAAACTTAATGTATACATATATACAATATCAAGTTTGGTGAAGGCAAGCATAAAAAATCAGAGGGGTGGGGGATGGGGGGAGCCTAAGAGAGAGAGAGAGAGAGAGAGAGTCACAGGCAGAGACTGAAAGAAAATGAGGGAGAAAGAGTGAGAGAGAAAGAGAGAGACAGAGAGAGAGAGAGACAGAGAGAGAGAGAGAGACAGAGAGATAGAGAGAGAGAGTGTGTGTGTGTGTGTGTGAGTGTATGTGACTTTGGAGTCGTTATGATAAATTTTAAAAAGCCGTCGCGCCAAACCCCTTGTGGGGAGTAGAATCTATATTGTACAGTGAAATGAAGATCAGAGGTGAACGGTGGAACCAGCTCCACCTGGCCAGACACACGGTATACTGGGATGAACGGTCTGACCTTCTTTATGCTAAGTCTTCCTTAGTTTCGTTTGATCGCCGATCACAGTTTTGGATTTCGGGCTAACCCCAGTCTAGTCTGGGACTAACGGTTTGATTTGTATAACTAACCTGTAGCGTAATAAATGAAAAAAAGCAACAAGCCGTCGATATTCTTTGCTTTCTTGGATTCATTTTGTTGGAAGAATATCTCCGACAATATCATTATTTATGGACATATACTTTTTTTTATGACTTCTGCTTGTCCACGTAATGGTACTGGTATTAGTTCAGTGCCTTTGCATGGGTTCATTTCCTTTCCCCCACCCCCCCCCCCCCCCCCGTAAAACCAGTTAGACCGACATGCTCGATGTTTCCAAAAGAAAGCTGTTAACCAGTGCATACATTATTATGCGCATGTGCAACATGGAAATATTTCATTGGTTAACGACAAAGATTCATTTAAGAAGGGTTAACACTCAGTTGATAAAAGCCAAGATTGCCTAAAGTTGATAGCTTACTCTCAAGAAATTTCCAGAGCACATGACGTCTGTTGACGTCTGTTGACGTCAAGGTATGCACATTTTTTTAATTCGTTTTTGTCTTCTGAATTTAATATCAGACTGCCCCACATACCGGTATTCATTTCTGCTCATCATTATAATTATACTTTATAGTCAGTCTTTTAGAAAATATCAGTTTGAAATATATCGGAACCAACATCTTTGCGGCGGCATTATTTACGATAGGACTGATGTCTGAAGTAGGCCTTTGTAAAGAACTTAACCTTATAATTATATATTATATAAGCTGACTTTAAGAGTAGGAACGAGTTATGAAACATGAGAGAGCATTACTAATTTAGTGAACTAAACCAAAATAGCGATAACATGAACAGTCGGCCTATACTTGCCCGATCGTAACGGTACATTCGAATAGTTTGGTTGATTTATTAGCACTACAGATCTTAAAGTGTATCCCCATTGATTATAAAGAGTATTTCAAGTCAGATTTTTTTTTTTATTCTTATGGAAACTTGGAATTTGATCAGGGAAAACTGAATTAGTCCAGAAAATGTAGGACTTTGATATAAATAGTTTAAAAATTGGTTGTTACATAAGTCTTAGTGATTGCTCTGCTGGTATTTTCGGTGCTACTTTTTGGCACTTCTTGTCATCTTATAACGCCGCTATAGAAAATGCTTTTCGTATTGTGCCTGAGAATGTTATGAATCCTAACTTTGAATAACCGGTATTAGGAAATCCTGTTGGTTTACACTAGTTTGACTGGCGATAAACACCGGCCAGCTTACTTCTTGCCCTTTCTTGCGACTGTCCTGTTTACGTTAGCAATCGTTTCACCTGAATTTTACAAATTGCTCAAATTTTCCTTTAATGATAAAGTCATAGAATAATATACCAGGTTTCCCCTTTATTAAGAAGCAGGGTTAGGGGCAGGTGATTACATACCAAGTGGGTGGGCTTCTATGTTATATCTAACTTATTGTGTGTTTGGTATAGCCGTCCCTCCATATTATGTCTTTTGAAATGAGATGAAGCTTGTTTAATACGCTAAATGTTTATAATAACACAGTGTATGCCCAATCTTTTTTTTTTTACTAGTTAATCTTATCTAGAGTGCGAAGCCTGCAAAAGTGTTTTTTTAACTCTCAACGAAACTACCGATCTATCTCTGAATAATTTTATGTAAAACGATGTTAAGTTGTGGGTCTTTCTCTCAATCATATCGTGGGGACTGAAATAAGTTTTCGGTTTCTTTTTTTGTGAAAAATTCAGTTCTCAGATTTCGTTTTTATGAGAAGCAAATTTTGCTTTACATATTCTTGAAATGTTTTGCCAGCTTTTAAAATCCTGAACTACCGGTACCAAGATGGGCACTACAGCGAAGCTCACTTGCCTAACTCTAATAGCTGTGCTGATTACAACTGTAGAGATTTCAGCCCAATCACAAGGTACTAGATAATTTTCGTTGCACCACATTTCTGTTGTGTTATGACATTCGTTGCACCACATTTCTGTTGTGTTATGACATTCGTTGCACCACATTTCTGTTGTGTTATGACATTCGTTGCACTACATTTCTGTTGTGTTATGACATTCGTTCGTTGCACTACATTTTTATTGTGTTATGACATTCGTTGCACCACATTTTTATTGTGTTATGACATTCGTTGCACCACATTTTTACTGTGTTATGACATTCGTTGCACCACATTTTTACTGTGTTATGACATTCGTTGCACCACATTTTTATTGTTATGACATTCGTTGCACCACATTTTTATTGTGTTATGACATTCGTTGCACCACATTTTTATTGTGTTATGACGTAATATATTGTCTTTATCTATTCCAAAGAATTAAACAATAAACAAGAAAGTTTTTGGACTTCAGCTGGATCTAACAAAGCAAACAAAACATTTATATGTATATATATATATATATATATATATATATATATATATATATATATATTATATATACACATTTATATATATATATATATGTGTGTGTGTGTGTATTTTTTTTCCTTAAATTTTCCATATTTTTCAGTTGATGTTGTTTGGTTTTTTTTTTTGTTTTTTTTTCGTTGTTGTTGAAATAATCATTTCTTTTATATAAAAAGATGAATGCATGTGACCCAAAAAATGTCTTTATTTCTATCTATGTAATATTTATGTGTCCTCAGGCCTGGATCTCAAATTAGACCGTGACATGGTCTTTCTTGGAGATCAGGATCAGTTTGGTCAGCTGACTTGTCGGGCTAAAGGAAACAGCGTAAAACTAGAGAGCTTCACTGTTATGTGGGTCAATGTCACAGGGGAGACCAGTGATCTTGTCCGAGTCACATCTACAAAACCTTCCAATCGAGTCTCACATAGTGGCATCTTGGGCAATGGAACATTAGAAAATAACAGCGGCTACATTTTTCTAGACCGGTTGGACGCGGACATTTGCGATTCTAGCTACTTCCTCTGTGAAGCAGTGTTTACGAAGTCCTCCGGTGAGAGTGAACGGGCTATCGCCACGGCCTGGCCAAGACAACCTCAAACTGATCGGTCAGATGATGCAGCGTCGAACAACTCACAACATCTGGCAGCTCTGGAGAAGAGATTGGAAAACATATCAGAGGCTTTTCAAATGTTTAATAGATCTTACATGGAACTCATGCAAACCAGACAAAAAGAAAAGCTGGAGCAAGCACAAATCATGGCTAGGTTGAAAAATTTGGAGGCCAATATGTCAGTATTTAATAAATCACAGTCATGTGACCCTTGCTCGAACATAACCAGGGCTGTAGAAAATCTTGAGAGGAGACTGAAGCATCTGGAGAAATCAAACATGACCAGTGAACCCCCACAGGTGGTTAAGCTCTTTCTCATAGAAAAAATAATTACGGATTACTATGAGTAACACGTAGCAAATGCGACAAATGTTATGTGTTGATACTAGTTCTATAGTATATACATATAATTTTACATTTTAATTTTTGCCGTAACGTTAGCTGACAAAACTTTGGTCCGATTGACTATACTTGCAGTTTTGAGTATTCTTAGCTAGGGTTACCTGAAAGGCAATATGACTAATAAATCTAAGAAATAACAATTTTTCAGTACCATCCCACTTAAAGATTGATGCATGACAACAGCAAGTAGCTCTTACGCTATTCTGGTATATTTTTTTTAACATCAGTGTGATTATCTTCACTTCTCACTTACTTTACTTACTTACTCAATCAATCAATCATTTAATCAGGTATTCGCTGTCTTTAACTATTACAGGTAGGTACTTGTGTGCGTGGTATGAACGAGACGGTGCAGCTAGACTACGTCATCACCACCGATAAAACTCTAGGGAGGGAGATCCTGTGCGATGCTCAGACCGATGGTGGCGGCTGGATAGTCTTCCAGGTAACGTTCATTCAGAAATTGTCCATGTATTTAAAACTGTTCTGCTGTAATATTTATTCTTTACCTTACAACTTACGATACACAGAACCAAGGGCCCCTGCCGAGTATTAAAAAAATCAGTTGAAAGTTTCGCCATTTGTAAACTACAGACTTTGGGCTGAACTCGAGGATGATAACGGATGTCGTTAGCTCGCCCGTTAGAAGGGGGGTGGGGGGCTTTCCTCATATAAGTGTGAGTATCTTTTTGAAATCCTTTCCCCGTCGCTTACTTGCCCATATTTAGACGCCGGTAAAAATTTCTCAGCTTCTAAGGTCTTTGTCCTCGCAAAGGGCACCATAACACGTGTACTCCATTACAACTAGATTTGCTTTTACTTGCGATGGGTTGTTACAGAAGAATCATCTCTGTACTTCCTTCAAAGTCCATCTAATTTTTTTCTCTATCTGTTCCAGAAAAGGTTCAACGGAAGTGTGAATTTCACAAGAGGATGGGATGAATACCGTGACGGTTTCGGGGCCCTCACAGGAGAATTCTGGCTGGGAAACGAGGCTGTCCATAGACTTACTAACATGGCGGATGTAAGTGTCTCTAATATAATATGATATTAAGGTCTTATTTGGTTTAGTTAAAACAATCAGAAACAAGTCGACAATCGTTCAATTAAAAAAAAAACAGTTGAAGACACAGGCCTGAAGAAAAGGAAAAAAAATTGATTAAGCAGTGAAACAATAAGAGAAAGAGATAGTTAATAGATTTGGTGATAGACAGGCAGAAATAGACACAGACAAATGTATAAGCAAGTAAGCAAAGAGAGCGAGAGAGAGAGAGGGAGAGAGAGAGAGAGAGAGAGAGAGAGAGAGAGAGAGAGAGAGAGAGAGAGAGAGAGTCACATTAATGAGCAAGAAACAGTTCACAATAATTTTTTTTTAATTTTTTGCATGTGAGCATATTTAAAATTTTTGGCGATGTCTACTTTTTACACACTGAGTCCATTTTCTGTTGTTTTTTTTTAAATCTTTAATCTTTATGTATGAAAATCACCAATCCGTTATACTGATACTTATATGGCGTGAGAATTTCCTTGCCTGGAAGAAAAGGTAAACACGAACATGTTGGGGAAATCAATATCAAAGAAAATCAATAATGGTATTTTATTGTTCATTTTATGGGATCATTTTGTCTTTATTATGGTGAAGTGAGAGATACGGGACAGAAGAATCAGCTTTCAATGAAAGGGAAATCTCTTCCTTACGCTGCTTATTATAACCCGTTAGTGAAACTAATGGGCCAAACGGTTAGCTCAAGATAAGCTTAGCTGTGGCTCGTAGCTAGTTATGAGGTCGAATGCAGAAACAATGCTGGCAGAACATATTGAAAACTTTACAAATTCCGATCGTACAAGATCGATGACATAATAATTTCAACAAGAATTTGTGATCGTATCAATGGTTAAAATAAGTAAACCGATACATTTTGGCTTTTGAAATGGTTCAGAAGATGTCAATAACTCTAATGGAACAAAGTAAATGAAATGAATTTTACTAGCTGCTTTCTCTTAAATTAATGATCGATGCATGAAAGGTTAAAATGCATCGTGTGAAATCTAGATTTCTAGATCTATGTTAGATAAATGATTAAAATCTAATTTGAGGATCTACATAAGATCTTGATCTAGATCTAAACCTTTACTTAAAGTGGACTAGAATCAGGTTGAAACAATAGTTGATAAAAGCGGAAAGTGCAGATCTAGATCTAAACCTTTACTTAAAGTGGACTAGAATCAGGTTGAAACAATAGTTGATAAAAGCGGAAAGTGCAGATCGATGAAGTTTTCCAGGAACCACAAATTTCGCGTTTCAGGCCTTATATGCGTAGGATCTTAGTCAACAGTTTACATTCAAATCCAAAACTGGATTTTTCATGTTGAGAAATCAAAAGAAAAAAAGTTAGGTAACTACCTAATTACAACATTATCTCTGCAGATCTTTTAGACACTCATTATCATGAAAGTGCTAGTAATATGAATCACTGCAAGGCATCTATTTATGAAAGGCAACTTCCATTCTTTTCCCCGCTAATTTAGATCTGCCAAGATCAGTGTCCTACGTGGTTAAAAAAAAAATACGTGTAGATCTAGATCTATTCTAGACAGTTTTAGATCTGCCGCCGCCTACATTTTATGCGATTTTCAATTTCATTCCTGCCATCTCTATCAAGCTATGCTTATAGGAAGTAGTTCGCACATCCACCTTTTTTTTTTTTTTTTTGGGGGGGGGGAGGGGGGGGGGGGGAATAATAATCCCATCTTTGCCATTAATTTTCCAAAAGCACTATGTTGGTGTGAAATAATATCAACACTCCAATAATTTGGGCAAGTTACAACTTAATCATTTTTATGCGGAATTTGCTGGGTGGTCTAGAAACGCTCGGTTAGACAGTCCTCATTTTTTTGCCTAGCTCCTTTAGAAATGAGAAAGTACGTAATCTGCAATTTTCCAGTATTTCTATAACATCCCTCGCTAGAAACTGATCGCAGCAAGCCTTCAAGAGATTGGATTTGAAACAAAAAAAAAAAATTTCCATTTTTTTGTCTGATTTGCTTCCTTTTTTATTTTGCAATAATACAGACGAAACGTAGATACGGAACATAGATCGTTAAAGTTGTCTTTTATATAAAATCAAGATTACCCGTTCAAATGAACAGGTTTAAAAGACAAATTATACACTGAAGAAGAACTAATTGCAAATGTTACAAATATAACAGACTTGTATCGTCGGGAATCATACAACTACACTGAAGAAAAGAGAATAGGTGAGGAAGACTCCTATTTTGAAGAAAAGTGAACCACGGCAATAACAGATAGATCTCTTCTGGAGCGATACAACGATATAAAAAACCTTTACACCAATAACTCTCAAGAGCCATGCAATCATATAAACTAATAAAGACAAACAAATGGAAAAAGAAAACAAAAAACTTTACAACAAATGCAGACTAAATCCAGTGCCATAGAACTGCATGAAGAAAATAATAATAAAAAAGATGTTTTTTTTTTAGTAATACATTCCATAACACTAACAAAATTGTCCCCTCCAGAGCCACTCAAAGTACAGTTTTGAAAAATGTAGATCCTTGAAAAAAATGCAGCATTGGAATTCTTCTCAAGTTGTGATGACGTCATTCTTAAAATGAACTTTAATGAAGCAAAGATTTTAAGCAAAAAAATGTAAACTAAATCTGGTTGCAATCGTTAAAGCAGCCCTAGTTTTAGTTTATGTCTCCACAAAGAACCTATCTTGTGGTGAAATGACACACAGCCGATACAGTGTAATGTGTTCCAAACTAACATATTGAGGAAAAGTGAATTACAACAATAACAGTTATATCTCCTCTAGAGCCATATCACTACTTGAAAAAAAAAATTACAATAACTCTCAAGAGCCCTGCAATTATACACAGAAAAAAATGGGAAAAGAAAAGAAAAGAAAACAACTTTACAACAAATACAGACTTAACTCCAGAGCCACAGAATTACAGAAAGAAAATTTTTAAAAATCATTTTTTTTAAATAATACATGTAAAAGAATTGCAAAAACCCTGAAACATTGGAATTCTTCTCATGTTGTAATGAAGATGTTCTTTAAATGAAATGTTATGAAGTGAATGTGTTATTTGTTTCCTTACAGTGAATTTGGCAATTAAAATAGAGAAATTCGTTACAATAATAATATAACGAATTTTTTAAGGCATTTTGTAGCCTAAATCCAAAACTTTTTAACATCTTTCTTTCACCGCGACACACACTGAACTTGGCAGATAATTAATCAGTAAATTTCATCACTGTATGTTGAATGGTTTCGGAAGAGATAGGGGACAAAGACATCAAAGTTGCCTTTTATAATATGGATAGTTAGATAGAGGGATAGATAGATAGATAGATAGATAGATAGACAGATAGATAGATAGATAGATAGACAGATAGATAGATAGATAGATAGATAGATAGATAGATAGACAGATAGATAGATAGATAGATAGATAGATAGATAGATAGACAGATAGATAGATAGACAGATAGATAGATAGATAGATAGATAGATAGATAGATAGATAGATAGATAGACAGATAGATAGATAGATAGACAGATAGATAGATAGATAGGCAGATAGATAGATAGACAGATAGATAGATAGATAGATAGATAGATAGATAGACGAAGCATACTTTTATATCAAAAGACTCCATCCTTTGTTTTTCTCTCTGCAGGTGTATGAACTAAGAGTGGAGTTTACTGATATCTTTGACGGCCAGGACTATTTCGCTCACTATCAAACTTTCAAGCTTGGAAACGAATCAGACAAGTAAGCAGACAATAATAAAAAAGCAGGAAAACAATTTAAAAAAAAAAACTGTTTTTTAAAAAGCTATGTAATCTTTCAACCTTTTTGTCTCTAGAACGACGTCTGTTAATAAGAAAAGTAAAATCCAAATCTATTTACAGATACAAAAAAAAAAAAAATACATTGATTATTATGTAGGTTTAAATACAGGCCTGGCTAAGAATTCCCTCATGGTAGATCTAATGCACTTTTATGCACTTCATGCGAAAATTCGCAGATTTCTAGTAATAGTTGAAAAGGATCTAAAAACAGATTAGGAAAGTTTATATCCGTTATTCAAAGATTCTTTGGTTTTTGAGATACAAGAATTGGGGAACTTCGTCTGACAAGATATTATAAACGTCATAATCTATAAAAACACAACACGATGTATTGACATCTGATTTGAGCTTTTTAAAAATAAATTATGACTTGTTTCTTTTTGAAAATGCTTTAGGCCTTAGGATTTGAAAATTTCTCCCATGAGATAAACTTTCTCGAATTTTCCACAGTTTTATTTTATTATAATTGAGACTTGACACCTACTTTTTATCGTGCTATAGACCACTATTGCATTATCTTTCTGTTTTTACGTTATCTTTCTGTTTTTACGTTATCTTTCTGTTTTTACATTATCTTTCTGTTTTTACGTTATCTTCAGTTATCGGTTACTGCTGGGCGCCGTGACAAGTTTGGTTGATGAGTCAACAGGCGACAGCGGGCTATTTTACAGTAATGGTAGTTTTTTCAGTACAATTGATCGTGATAACGATGACTCTGTACTTACCTGTACCGACTACAACCCTGGTGGCTGGTGGTATAAGAGTTGTTTTCGTTCCAGGCTAAACGACATATACACAGATCAGGGCATCGGATTCGGGTGGTATTATACAACTATAACGAAATGGTATAGCCTAATTAGGACTGAAATGAAAATGAGACCCTTAAAATCTAACTAAATATTTTTCGGTTGTGCAATGTTGATCCGTTGGTGTTAATAAAAGTATTAGTGAAAGGATATGAAAATAAAAACAAAGTAAGATTCATAGAACTGAAAACTCAAAATAATAATTTCAGTTACTTAAATACCAAAATCTCCAACGAAATAAGGGCTAAAAACTCAATTATCAAAACCAAATTAAAGGCTAAGACTAATTTAAAAAACAACAAACAAGCACTAAGGGTAAAACTGAACATAAATTATTCGAATTCAATTACTAGAATTCAAGATTGACCCAGAAGTTAACTATCAGAAGTAAACTACATGTAGTACAAAACCTAATTATTAAAACCCTAAAAACACTGGTAAAAGGGAAAGCAAACGTAAACTAGAGGTTAAACTATTAGTAAAATTAGAGCAAAAGTCAATCACCAATAGTCAGCTGTTCATAGAAGTCAAAATCAACCGAATATTGTTAAAATCAAAACGTAAACTATTTCAAAACTAAACGGAAATTGTATCGCGAAACTTAACTTCAACTATTTAAAAACTAAAATAGCGAAAATGATGAAAACAAAACCCAACCAGGAGGTGAAGAAAATCTCCTATTCACAGAGGTATTCAGTATAAATAATAAATCCAGGGCACGGAGTCAATAATGTAAGTTTTCTCTGTAATCACAAGAACTTCGAAACTTGCCTCACTCCATACTATTCTTTTTAAGGCTCAGAATATGTTAAGGTGTTTCGCGGTTCATAAACTTTGGCCTTGTGTTTAACAAATTATATTTAGTTCTAACTTTGTTATAGAAGTTCTATTTAATATGCTATCTAGATGCTATTCTTGAAAATATTGTTACCATTTACTTTTTCTTTGTCTTGTTCAATTCGCTTTCACTTTATTGGAGAGGATTCTATTGATCAAAACTAGTTTTGAACACATTAGATTTAGTTTTATGCTTGCGTTTTTCTTTCCCAAAATTGTACTTTTAATTTAATTGTCTATGTTTTTGCATGTTTAATGTTTATGTTACTTTAAAATTTTTCTTCTTAGTTTCTCATTGGGTATGTTTAATGATTCTCTTTTTGAAATGGAGTTACTTTGTTGTTTGTTTATCTATTTGCATTAATTAGTTGTAATAATGATTTTACTGTTTTGTTCCTTCCATTTAGTTTCATCTAGTTTGAAATTCCAATTTCCTGTTAGTTCATTTTTTATGATAGCCTTTTACATATTTCTTTTCCAAAATACTTTCAAACGCATATGGCCTCTGGCCTCGGATCTTTCTAGGCTCAACTTATATGATATATATGCAGGCGGCATAGTACCCTGTCAAAGATTTCCATGGTTTTCCCAATTCTATGTTTAAATTATCTCCCACAAAGGTTACTTTATGAAGTAAAATCATAACTATAATGAACATCAACAAATTTTCCATCCAATATTACAGTGTGCGGCAACGTTCAATAATTCATGTATGTGGTGATTTTTTTAAAATATCTAAATCAGAGGGTAAATCAATGTCCACATCAAACTGTTAAATTTTTTTAAACTGTTCATTTTGAAAAAATTGAGATATGAAGTATGATAAGATGAGAATCTAACTGGTGAGAAACTTTCTGAACTACATTTTCATCAATCTGGTTTTGCTCCTCTCCTTCTCTCGGTCTTAACTTCCTGTCTCTATTTATTTGTCTATCTGTTAATCTGTTTCTGTATTTCTCGCTGTATCTCTGGCTCTACTAGCCTCTATCTCTCTCTCTCTCTCTCTCTCTCTCTCTCTCTCTCTCTCTCTCTCTCTCTCTCACACACACACACACACACACACACACACTCACTCCCTCTCTCTCTCTCACACACACACACACACTCAGTCCCTCACTCCCTCACTCTTTGTCTCTTTCTCTGCCCTAAACCTATATTTCTATACTGTTACAAGAAATGGAGTATTTTAGAACAATTTATCAGTCAAAAGTCTAAGGTGCTGATGGTTGATGAACCCTTGACCTTTTAATATGTCTTCTGTTGTTGATATACCGTTTTATCAATACGTTTAGACTTTGGGTGAATATCTGTTAAAATTTCTAAATTTGATTTATCGTTAGTGTAATTTATACAGATGAAAAACTTTATTTCATTCCTTTGTTATACGGACTTAACCACATTTAATAACAATAATCCTCACTCCAAATCACGGACAAGCCGTCGGTTAGTTGGTCAGTAGCTGAGGAATTGCATTTGTTTAAAGTTAATTCATATAACTTGCAATGCTTTTGGTTGTATTTTGTATCTATATGCTCAATCAGCTTTTTCTATATTTATTCTTAAAGTTAAATTCAAAAAGCATTTTTTTAAATTAAACAGTATATATATACATACATACATATATATATATACATACATACATATATATATATATATATATATATATATATATATATATATATATATGTCTCTGTGTAAGTGTTATTTGGGTTTCTCTGTGAAATTATTTAACACATTTATCACCCTTATTCTGTGAATTTATTCTCTCTCTCTCTCTCTCTCTCTCTCTCTCTCTCTCTCTCTCTCTCTCTCTCTCTCTCTCTCTCTCTCTCTCTCTTTCTCTCTCTCTCGCTCTCTCCTTCTCTCTCTCTTTCTCTCTGCCCATAACTCATATTTCTCCAATATTACTTGAATTAAGAAGTCAAAATTTATTTGAACAATAAAATGCACTCTTTTTTCTGCCTTTTCTATTCTTTTTTTTTTATATAATATGCTGCCTTACGCACCTAAACTTTTGAACATAACTGTGGCTACATGTGCAGTTACAGAACTATTTTTTTCACAAAGCCAATCCACAACGATATAACCACAACACTAGGATCACCCCCCTCCCAAAAAAAAAAAAGGGGGGGGGAGGGGGGGGTGTTAAAAACAATCTCTCAACAGTCACAAGAGGAGCAAGCTGGCTACAGTAGATCGGCTTCGAAGATAAAGCCCTAATTTTTGGCATGCAGTGTTTTGACACTGTTTTCTTTTTTACACAGTTGCTCTACTTTTATCTGTCCACTTAATAGCATAGGCAACGATTACTAACGGGTTTTACATCAATGCCACTATATGGAAATTGTTTGCACCATCTTCTAAAAAATTAAAGAATTAATTTAGCAGATAAAATCATATGAACTGAATTTGATCTTTAATTTGACAACTCTTCTCTCTTCTTTTTTTACAAAAAATTAAAAAATTTAGAGTATTATATAGTTGTAATATCATAAAAGAAGTAAACCTTAATTTGCCTACTTCAGCTTGACACTTTTTCAGTAAGTTTTATCCATCCTTCCTTTATTTCTATAAAAGTGATCTTATGTGAAATCAGTTTGTATGTAGCGTAAATTACATTAAAATGAGGTAATATACATCTATTAAGACGTCGGTTTAATCTTTAAATTTTACATTCTTCAAATTGGCAGTTTTTCTTCTCTTGTTTTACAAATGTCTATACAACTTTAGTAACGTGTATATGTATAAACAAACAAACAAAAATTCGAATATCTTTAACTTTAACTTGACAATTCTACTTCCTTCGGTTGCACAATTTAGCATATATACATAGCGAGAATATACATATATATATATATATATATATATATATATATATATATATATATATATATATATATATATATATATATATATATATATAAAAGGGGATCCGCAGATTTTTTTTTTCGAATTGACAACAATTCTTCCTTGCTTTTAGATTTTAGTAACCGTATTTACCTAAAATGGGTAAATTCTTATGACCTTATTTCCATATTCAAAACATCCTTCAAGTTGAGACCTGCTTCAGTTTTACAATTTGATACTTCTTGGAAGTGAAAAGGATATCAGGTTAGCCAATTTTTCTTTAGATTTTGTTTATTCATAGATGCATAACGGGGTTAAATTCTTAAATCGTCAGTTTAATCTTCAAATTGAAATCTTTACTCGCTTCAGTTTTCACAGATATATTTTTGGTCCATGTGAAGTAGTATATACAGTAAAGGAGTAAAATTCTAAAACCTCAGTTTGATCGCCCTGCTTTCTCCTTTTACCCAGAGAGGGAAGAAAAGTCCGTCATCAAAAGGACTTCTTTCCTTAATTAATCCGAAATTTTAGTAATATTTTAAGAGAACATTAAAGTGTAAGATCTAAGTTTGATCTTTAAATTAACACTTTTTCTCCCTCGGAAATAGTGATCCCCACGCTTAAATGATTAGTATGGGGTGGTTATTTAAATCTAATCCCAGATTAGCTCTTAAGGAAATTAAGATTTTCATTTTCTCCTTCATATATATACACGTCTCAATAGGGCATAGAGTGATTAAAAAAGTACATGCCGTAGTGTTATAACAATAATAAGTATATACACACACACACATATATATATATATATATATATATATATATATATATATATATATATATATATATATATACATGTAAAGGAAAAGGAGAAGAGTTTCGTGTATATATAAAAAGGTGCAAGAAACTCTTTAGTACGATCATCTCCTTTTGTCAATATGACTTGAAACGTAAGGGGTTTAATCTGATGACCACCATTGTATAGTGACCATTGGTCACTAAGAACCACTGTCTCGCTTTGGTTTTATTTTATTTTCTTTTTCAATTTGACACGAAAAATTTTGCAAAATTCAGTAAATCTTTTCTTCTTTCTGATCTTCTCGACTGTTGATTTAGTCCAAAGTGTTGATTTAGTACAAAGAAATTATGAAGATAAAGAGATTTAACACACACACACACACACACACACACACTCAAGCATGATGGATCGTTCAATTGAACAGGTGGAGAAGACCATTGAAATAAAGAACTGCAAGTTTTACATTAATAACAGATACTTCCTCAAGAGCCGTACAACTGCATTAAAGAAAAGCAAAATTGTGCAACAACAACAACAACAACAACAACAACAACAACAACAACAACAACAACAACAACAACAACAACAGCAACAACAGCAACAACAACAACAGATACGCATCTCCTCCAGAGCCACTCATGGTAAAGATTTAAAACATAGCCCCTATAAAACCTTGAGACATTGGAATTCTTTTCAAGTTGTCATGTAGACATTCTTTAAATGAGGAAGAGATCTCAATCGAAAAAACCCCACGAAATTCAGTTGCAATCTTTTAAGCAGCCCGCTTTTTAGTTTATCTCTCCACTGAGACCATAATGTGATTTGATGATCCATTGAAGATACATTGGATTGCTCAGCCTGATGTGAAAGAGCGAAAAATGCTCTCCATTATTAAGTACAAAACGTGCAACTGCTCGTACAATACTTCGAGAAGAAAAAAATTTAAAGACCCAGGATTTTTAAAAATGTATTGGGTTACCCTGGCTTGTTAAATCTAGATCTACTTACAATCTGTATAACTTATCAAGACAAATTAAGATTGACGAGTTAACAAAATGGCTTAATGTGAATATTTCTAAGGTTCCTTTCTGACAGTAATGTGGATCTGATTGATATGTTAGATCTAGGCTTGAAGCGGCTTGAAGAAGATGGGGTGTTAACATTCACAACCGCCGCCCCGAAAGGATAGTGGACGATGACAGTTGTTCTAAAAATACTGACCAATAAAATCACTACTACTTTCCTTCACAAATTGACATGTTTTCCGTGACGTTTTTGTCTTTATGCTGTAGTAGGTCAACTTTCTTTAAATTTTATGATTTTTCCAGTTTGTTACTCCATTCTAGTAAAATAACATATTTTTGTATATTTATATTTATAAAATAACTATACCAATAAAATGTTTTCAAAGCGTATTCCGCTTTGAAAGTTGTAAACCGCTGAGAACAGTCTGTTATTATGTTTTTTGGTTAATC
>JAWDGP010006066.1:70000-220983 GCA_033675545.1 Elysia crispata
GAGACAGAGAGAGAGACAGAGAGAGAGAGATATTCCATTGGAACAAGCTGAACGTGTATGAGAAAGTGTAGTAATTTTTTTTTTCTTGGGAGGAACATTAAACACTCAAACTGGAAATACATGTTACCGATATCTTTATTGATTTGAAAGAGTACAAAAGAGATGAAACAGTGAAATGAGAGAGAAATATTAATGCAGAAATTTTTGAATTGAACAAGTTTCGAATTCAATGAGAAACATTTTATTGTGAAGCCTAAAGTGAGTGGAAAAATTACAGATATCGGCCCAACTCACGTCCGGCTTCACAATTGAATGTTTCCCGGCGAAATCGAAACTAGTCCTTTAATGGGATTTTAGAGCCACACAAAAATGCTAATACCTTGAAAAGATTTATTTGCGACGAATAAAAGCTTCATATTCGTGTTCAGCATGCCAAATTCATTTAAAAAAAAAGCAAATTTTAAAGCTTAGGGTGGGTTGGGCCGTTATCTGCTATAATACCAAGTGAGTTGTGCCGATATTTGCACATTTACCGGGTTTTCTCTATTTTTTTTTTCATTTAAAAAAAAATACAAAATGTGAAATCTGAAATCAAACTAAATCAATCGCTGTGATTTGATAGCTGAAACACGTTGGGTTAGCGACAGCATCTGTATTGTTGATGGAAGTCAGGACCTCCAAACAAGGGCAGCTACTCTAAAATACTGTTTAAAGCTACGATCACTATTGTATTTCCTGGGTCAAATCATGACGTCATGCTGAGACGATTATCCTATAGGAGTAACAGCACTAACAGGGCTGGTGGTGAACTATGTAAAAATGGCGGATGCTATCGTCTGAGACTTGGGTTTCCCTAGACTAGACCAGCTCAATCGCCTAAGATCTAGTATACTAGTATCTTGAAATAGATCAACATTATAAGAGAAAGGCTCTTCAAGATGGGTGTTACTCAAGAGGTGAATAGAATCTAACTCTAGATCTATATAGTCTAGATTTGAATTAAAAATGAAGTGGATATGCAGTGTTTGATGTTTTGTCGAACTAGATCTAGATCTAGATCAAGATTCTAATCTAAATTGTTCAGGAACGTCGGTTTTAGACTGAATGTACCTCTAAATCTAGCGTTAAGAGTTCGAGATCCGATAAAGGCTGGAGTTTGGAGGCAAAGTAAAACGAGTTGGGAATGACGTATTGGCTTGAGAAATCAGTCTTCCAAGGTTCCGCAATTTAAAATAAGGCAAATCACTTTTATCAGGTATCCCAGTAATGCTCGAACTTGCACGGAAGAAAAGAATACAGAGTAATTTTGTACACCCGCTCACACCAGAGTGCTGTTTCTTGTCTTTCCGGTCAAACTTGACCTTGGCAAGAACTGATTATAATTGAAAGGTGTCGAGATTATGTAACTTTATTAAGGTGGAATTTTAGCGAATGTTAAAAAAAATAAATAAATAAAAACTGAGGGGGGGGGGGAGGCGGGGTATGCCCAAAAAAGAAAGAAAAGACTTTCACTTAATACGATCATCATCAGGAAGAATTTTATGGAACGTTAAAAAAATACATAAATAAAAAATGAGGTGGGGAATGCCCCCCCCCAAAAAAAAAAGACAAGAATGAAGCGACTTTCACTTAATAATACGATCAAATCAAGGTCATGATGAACCGGAAAGATAAGAAACAGCACAAAGTAAAAAAAATATTAATAATAATAATAAATACAGCTCTTACCTTTACTCTGTCTCGGCTAGGAATAACACTAGATTTTCTACAGCGCTAAATGCATTGATTCTCACAGTAAGTACACTTAGAAGTGCAATGTGGACAAATTACTTCAGAAGGTAAAACACAATGAGATCGTAGAAATGATAATGACTTAGTGTCATTATTATAAAATTCAGCAATAACTTGAAAATAATCTAAAGAACGCTTATCACAAGCAGCCATGGAGAAAATCAAGATTAAGATCAAAACACATCAGCTGGTAAGCCAAATGAGTAAAAACAAAAGACGCCAAGAAATTACGCTTTTATTTGCACATGCGCATGGGCAAAGGGTAACTATAAAGCAAGTAATACGTATGCGCGAAAGACGGAAGTAATTAACATGCAAAAAGGCTCCTACCTCGAGCAAATCAGTACGCCAAAGTAGGTCAAGAGAGAAGAGATAATCCAACACAAAACGTCATATATCTTATTTGCGACGAATAAAACCTTCAAATTCGTATTCAGCGCGTTGAAATCTAACAGAAAATTATCATTTTAAATGCCAAAGCGAGACGGGTATACAGGTAAAAAAATACGAAAACATGAAGTCTCAGTATGTTCTTCACATTCTTCAAAATAGTCACGAAAAGTGTCCCTAACGCAAATTCAGGGCCCAAGTGCTATAATAAAATGAAGTTAGTTAGCAATGCCAATCCGCTGCCCGCAGGCTAGACAACTCTGGCTAAAATCAGTGTGTCACAGCCGGTAGACCTAGGCAAAAGAAATGGACTGCGAGTAAGCATCGGTTGCACTGTTCTAATTATAATTACAGCGTCATTTTATAACATATCTTGGTGGAACTCAGTGTACAATCAGAAAAGATAGTTCTATACTTCTGCGGTGAAACGGTATTGATCAACCGTCTGGAAGTGTTGTTTCTGAGAGAGATTTTTCTTTTTGTTTGCCGCTCTCTAAAATTACTAGGACTAGGCATTTCGTCTTTGGACAGATAATTTTTTAACACTTCTTAAGCCATTTTTACTAACTTACAACTTATGTAACATTAGCTTTTGTCCATGCATTTTCTCATATTCTCTTTGAAAGACACATACCCTTTCACAATAATGACACTTGGCATTCTAGAGGAGCCGGCCTGCTTAGACTTCGGGGCAGCGCATGAGCTGATATTTGGTTCAGGACGTGACATGGCTAAAACTAAGAGCGCTTCTCTCATTGGTTGAGAGCATTTGAACTCGGTTAGGAGAGTAAGACTAAGAGTTCATCTCATTGGATTCTCAATATTTTAAGAGTGACTTACAAACAAAGGGGTGTTCAGGGTAGTTGTTACCTGCTGGGGTGTGGGTTCCAAATAATGGCATTTCTTTATGTATAGCAAGTGTAGAATGGAAGATAATTTATGCCATCAGCATAATTTATGCATGACCTTACCATGCTGATTCTAACAAATTTAGAAACAAAACAAAAATATAATTTAACCACCTTGGTTGATACTTATAATAAGGACATTTTGGAGGTGGTAATTTATGCTATTATTAACTAATGCATATGAATGTTATATTTTTTTAACGAAGTAAGAAACTAAATGATACATGTATTATACTTCTGCCTGCAAAATTTTATGGAAATATCTTGGTAAATATAGGAATTAGGGGGTTTTATGTCCTAAATAAAGGAAAGTGAGTTTGGATTGGAGGGTAATTTATGCTAATTGATGCAAAGAATTGACTCTCAGAATCAAAATTTTCATATTTATCTCTGGCAAATTAGAATTCTGTATAAAAAAAATATACATATGTATGTCAAATTTCATGGAAATATATTGTTAAATAAAGAAATGAGGAGGATTTAATTTCCTTTACAACAAAAAAAACAAAGCACCAAAAACGTCCATTTTTTGGACCATTTATTCCTCTTTATGCTTATATGCATTTTTTGATTACTTAAATCCTCATAACTTTTTTTCTTCTGGACTGATTCTCAAGATTAAAAAGTTTTCTTCTTTTGAGAGCAAGCATCATAACTTCCAATCATTAGTAGGTAAATATTACAGCTTTGAAATTTTGGATTGGCATTGCTAAAAAAAAAAAGGTCTCCTTGGAGTCTAGCTATATTCATTCAATAAGAAGGCTTCTTGTTCTAGGCCTAAAAAATGTCAAAAAAAAATTAAATTCAGTCCTACAATATTCATGCAAATTTCTTGGTAAACAATTTACACCTGACTCAAGACAAATCTGGACTAAGGACCAAATTTTTGACATTTGTATTTGCTCCATATAAAAATATGCAATGCTTAGCTCTGTGTTCTTTGAGTAATAGTGGGATGATTTTATAGCTTAATTTGGGCTCAGTATAGTTTTACTTAAATGTGTGTTTTTCTTTCTCTTTTTTTAGAAAAGATTGGATGCTAAATTTCGGAAAAGATTGAAACGCCGCCTACATTATGGAGATATGGCTGATCTCGATGCCCCTTCATTACCTTTGACAGGTATATTGAGATCAGTAGATTATTTCAAATTGTGAAAGTGTTGAGTGTAATACTGCAGAGAACACACAAGGAGAGGGATTGCTTAGTAAATTTTTTGTTATTGAAATAATTCTTTGAGCTTAATTTGCATAATCTTCAACTGTTTCTTGTTTTTGTACTTTTGAGTAGGCATTTTTTTTATTTTGTAAATTACATGTGTGTAGGATGGATTGGCTGTTATGATTGCTAATAATCTTTATTTAAAATATTTCTTATCCATCTGAATTTTTCTCTCTCCCTGATTAGAACTGTCTGTTGACTACTTTCATGACAGTGCTCCCGGGAAATTGGGTCATGTGGATTTGGAAGCGGCATCAAACATTGTAAAGTATGATACAAATTCATCCTTTGACAAAATCTAAAGATTACTACAGACGTTTTGAAGCTATTTCAGGAGTTTTAAAAATAATTTATTAATGACTTTTTATTCTAGGACATTAATTTCTCTAAGTCTTCTTTTGATAGAAAGTTGTAAATATTTTTTAATTTTTTTTATTCAGACAAAACAAGGTGACTCCATGCTCTATGGTGGTTTCTGTCCTCTATGCAAGACGACTTCGGCAAAGAAATAGACAGTATCTGGATTCAATGTCCTCCTCTGATGTGTTTTTCATTTCAATGGTAATAAACAAATTTGACTACTGGTACAATATGAGTACATTTTTTCCCCTTATTTTTGAGGGTTAAGTAATTATATATTATATAAAAGAGTGGCATAGTGTATAATTGTGTACTCTGTAAATCACTTACAGTTAGGGAATAAAATTTTATTCGACTTTTACAAACAAGTATAAAAATATTCTATGGTCATGACATTTCAGAGATTTATAAGTCGGCAATCCTAATCAGCTGTCACATAAATCATTTTGAGTTGGGCATCATTTCATTCCATTTTTATGTTTATTTTATTTAAAATTTGTATAATTTTTCCTGTACGATTTGGGTTGCATGTTGGGGAAAAAATAATTTTAAATTTAATGTAATCATTAGTCACCTTGAAATGTCTGCTGCTGCAGCACCAAAATATGTGTTCGTCTCACACAAAAATTAATGCATATGTTCAGAGGAGCAATTCTATGAAATATTTGGTTTGCAGTTTTATCCATTTTTTATGACCAGCATCAGAAGCAAAAAGAATTACTATTACCTTAAAGTGGTGAGAGTAAAACTTGCGTTTTAAAGTTTACTGCAAAAAACAGTATTTATATAAAGTCGTAAAAGTATTAGCTTTGCTTTCTTCCTCATTAAGGTAGGAATGGCTGCTTTGACTTGCTTTTTCCATTATAGTTAGAAAATGTGATGCAAAATCAGTGGTAACTGTGTATTATGATCAACAGTATTTGTATGCAAGTCTCTTACTTAACCATCTACAGAAATGATGACCTTATATTTTTTTTTGCAGATGATGGCCAGTAAATATATGTATGATGAAGGAACAGATGATGAAGTTTACAATGACGAATGGGCAGCCAGCATTGACCAAGAAGTTGGGGATGTCAACAAAATGGAGATGGATTTTCTACAGGCAATGGTAGTTGACATTTTTATTTTGGTTAAATAATTGCCTTATTGGGCTATCTGGGGTTTGAACGATGAAAAAAAGAGAAAGAGAGATCATGCATTGTCAAACTTAGTTGCACCCTCCTACCCCTATTATAATTTGCCTTTTAAAAAAAATAAATTAAACATGTCGTTACCTTAAAATTGTGAATATTTTTATTATTATTTAAGTTCTAGATAATTTCATCATTCAAAAATTTAATTTGTTGTATTCATTTTCATTGTTAGACCTTTTTGCATTTTTTAAAAAATAATTTATGTGGTTTTCAGCTGAATTTACCAGGGATTTTTTGTTTGTAATCACTGTAGTTGCAATAAAATTACCATTTGCAGGGCTATTTCTGAAAATGTGTTTTCTTTATTCTTCTCGCATTAATATAATACAAATTGGATTTAAAAAAGTTTTGTTTCATACTTCTTGACAAATTATAAATATGTTTTAAAAAAAAACAATGACTTTGAATGCATTTTTTTTTTCATAGGATTGGAGATTATTTGTACGCCCAGATGAATTTGAAGAAACTTTGGAGGCCATAGAGAAGCGGTACTGCCTTACTTAGTCTTCAGTTTTTTCACTTTACTGTTTTCCTGTTCACTGTAGTCCTCGTAGTCTTTAATAATATGGCAAGTTTTTGTTAAGTTTAGATTTAATATTTAAAACTTTTTTTTCTTCTTCTTCTCCTGGGTAAAATCATATGCATTTATCTCACATAATCAGTTGCCTTGTCCACAAAAAAAAGCATACGTATGGTAGTGAAAGCAAAAGGAAAATTGTAACTCCATTTACCTAACATAATGAATGTCAATACATATACATACAGATTAATTTTACTAGCATACAATTAATGGTTGATTGCTTTGCCTGAAGTTATGTAAAATTTGTAGGACATGTGCTTCAACTGCTTTTGTTATTAATGAAATTTACAGGCTTGCATTAAAGGAGGGGCTTAAACGAGGCTGGTTCACTTATGCAGAACTGGATGTGCTGATGGGGCCTGATTTAATTGGCAGTGTTTGTTGTGGAATCGCATCTGAAGTCTCCAAAGTGAGTGATATCCCCAGCCCTTAGATGTTGGAGAGTCTTAAGAGTTGTTGTTGAAGTAAAAGGGTTAATTGTTAGTTTTCTTCCATTCATGTTTGTAGTTTGTGCAAAGTAATTTTTACCTGAACACACATTTTATTTCTTTTTTTATAAGTAGGGAACTCATTTCTGTGATCTAGTTTTAAAATGTTTGCCTTTCCTAAAAGGATTTTTGCAAAGTTTCTCTAATATAAGATAAAATTTATGTTGTATTTGGTTTCCAATTTTTATTAAAGATAGATCTGTGAGTGAAATGTTGGTTTATCTTTTCCTTTTTTTTTCTTTTTTAGTTTTTGGCAACGGTATCTGCAGCCTACCTCACAGGATTGCTGAGTATGCTTGGATCTGTAGCTCTTGCCACCCAAGTGTCTGGCCCTCTCTCTTCGGCAACAGTGGCTCTTATGGCTCTACACTCCTCTCCCTCACTCGTGTCTCCTCTCGGTAACGACCTCAACCTGCTCTCAATTTCCAGCCACCGGCGGGTTGGTCTGTGTGGAAGCCAGGTTGGCAGTGATCAATGTCAGGGCATAGCAGAGATTAGTAACAGCAATCTAATGGTTGAGCTCCATGGGCAGGAAATCAACAACACTGATTTCATGGAAGGAAAATCTAAAGAATTATCCTCCAACATGCTTGAGCATGTTTTGCAGTTACAAGATACAGGTGGAAGCTTTCAGAATGATAATCCAAGAAATGAGCATGTGAAGAGTGGGAAAATAAAACTTGAATCTGATCGGGACTTAGAATGGGAAGAAGAAGAGAACAATGGCCTTAACACTGGAGTGAAAACTTCAGATGAAGAAGTGAAAGTGTCATCATCCTCTCTATGGTCACTTTGGTTTTTGGACTCGCTTCTCTCTCAGATCTGGTCCCTATCTTCCCTCAAATCTCAAGGAGTCAGAAAAAGGTCTGGAACATGTTTTAGGAGAAGGCCATGTACAAAGTCATACGAAAATGATATTGTCAATGTTCAAGATATAAAGGTTCTTCCTGATAGGTCTCCAGATGATTTGTGCCCTTCTGTGTGCAAATCACTGTTGTTGCGAGCACAACTCATCCATGGAAACACAATGTGTAGTGAAAATTGTTTTTCCAACTATCATTCTGGCTCAGCAACAAAGGCAATACAAGGAAATAAAAACCGATATTATCCAAGCCAATCAACTTACTCAGCAAAAGCTATGAAGGACTGCTCCAAAAATAGCATTTGCAAATCCTGTCGGCAAATTTCTCTTGGACTCTGTAGTGCATATAACCAGGACTTTCAAGCAATGTCTGACCAACATTCTTCTTCTAAGGCTCTTAATCTAGGAACAGAATTCCCCATCCATGATCTAAGTGATCCAACCTGTTCTGGCTATCAAGTGTGTGAACATCAGGCCCCCAATGGTGCATCCCTGTGTGTTCCTGGAGGTAAAATAAATAGCTGTCCCCAAGATAATCCTAGGGAAAATCAACTAGAAAGTCAAGATTACCTCTTTAACCTGCCTACAACTTTATTTTCAGGAGTATATCGAGTGTTGCAAGTTGCTTGATGATCACATTTTAACCAGTAATGCATTGCATATTCCTAATTCTCAGGGCTTTCTTGTCCTTTCTCAATTTTTTGTCCACTTCAAAAACATTTCACCTTGGAAATCTGAGGTGACACCACATGGTTATTTTACAGTAAATGCAACGCAAATCTGCCAATCCCAGCATTTCTATCTTGTTGAAAGCTATAGTTTAGATAACAATTCTGAACTACATATGAGAAATATTCACAAAAAGAGGAAAAAAGATTTACAGACACATTTTGATCCACTATCAAAAGTAATCGGAGAAATTTTTCATTTTAACACTATGGTTTCTCAACATTCATTGGTAGAGGAGACTCACAAAATTGCTGATTGGCCAAGCAGTTAGGACAAAATAGAGATAGACTTGCTTTGAAGAAGAAAGGCTTGGTTTAGTTTCTAAGTATTTTTTTTAAGGCACTTGAAATATTTTGGATAGGAAAGACATTTAGTAAATGGGTTATTCTTTTGAGAAAACATGGACAGATACTTGGGAAATGTATTGCTAAACAGCATATTTCTCTATTACTTTCTCTTTCTCATAGGGTCTCAATAGGTTAAAAATTGTCAAAAGTAGAGAGACCATACACTGTATACATGCACAAAATCAAATTTATACATAATTGATGATATTGGTTACAGCTAACCAATTGTTGTTTTTTTTTTAATGTTTTTATGAAATTGCAAGAATGATTCTCAAATGAGGAAGTATACCTGCACGCATTTAATTCTTTCATCTGAGGTTATAACAGTTTGAAACCCATGAATCTTCACCTATTAAGTTTTGTCTCTTGCAAATATACAAAACAAAAATGTTATCACAATAGGCAGTGTTTGGTGATATGTCCAGGTTTTGAAAGGCAGTGGAAGTGATTTAGGAGCAGAACTTAAGATTACTTCAACTTATGATAAATTTGAAAATGAAAACAGAAGGCTGGTTTTGTTGTTGTTGCTATATTTTGTTTGATTTTTTTCTGTACCATTTTAGAAAGAAATTCTTTTAATTAAATTAGAATAGTGACATAAATAGCAAATCAGGATTTCAGTTTTAGATGAGCCATGTTTTGTTTCTCATCTATTTTTATGTTTTTATTCTAATTACTGTGGTTTATTTTGTGTGCTCTCCACCATTCCCAACTTAATATTTGGAATTGGAGTCAAAGCTCTATCTCAATCTTACCTTTTGGTTATTTTTTTCCTTCTTTGCTGTTATCAGGTTAAACAATTGAGTCACTATAACAATTTCATCAAAAAGAGTAATCTCATTGTTTTATCAATGCAGTTGTGTGCAAAGTACTAAAATGAGTAACTTTCTTGGAAAAATATTAAAAAGATTTTTCTTTTCATTAGATGCAAGTCATTTATGGCCTATAGTTGTATGTCTGCCCTTTCCATGCCTGTGAAATTGATAGGCAGGAAAATCTTAAGAGTTGATTGATATTGGTTTTGTTTCTTGGCGATCAATCAACAATCTTGTGTGTAGTTATTCATGAATATGGAGCTTTGTGAATACTGATATCTTAACATTGCTTTCTATATAATCTGTTGAAGCTTGTATAAAGATTGTGCATTTTCTTTTTCTTTTTATACTCTGTATCTTGCATTATAATCAGTAATGTTGTTGTGATATCCTTCTTTTCCCCTTTATCTAATTTAAAGGATCTTTATAGATAAAGAAAGAAAAAAAAAATTTTTAGTGTTAAGATGGAAATGTTGTCAGATTAAACTCTGATTAATCATTTTCGTAAGCGGCTTAATTCTGCACTTTTCTAAATTGAAGTGTCGTTTCTACAAATTCTATTGGCATTAGCAGTTTCAAAGCAGTGTGTATAAAGTTCAACTGAAGTAGCCTTAACTCTTGATGGTTGAGAGATGTGAAAGCATCGCTTGATAAAGAATAATTATAATTATTTGTCACAAAGGATTGTATACACTTTTTAAGTTAATTTGAACAAATCCTCTGTCGAGGGTGCCATAAGTAAAAAAAAGAAATCTCTCAAATGAAGGATAGGCTACTTAAACATCACAGGACATGAACCTGACTAGGACCAGGGTAATAACTCCCTAAGCATAAATTGATACATTTCGGTTAATTTCTACATTGATGATGATTAGGACACATGTGCTACTATACTTTAAAAAGAAAAAATGTCATAATTAAATTACAGTCAAGCCAAACTTCTCAAATTCAATTTGAAAAAGTTATGTTTTAGAAAGCAGTTTTCAAAGATAAACTATCAGTTTTTTTTTATGTTGCCTAAGGTTATGTAGGACTTGTATTCTGATGGCTCAAAGACTGGTTGTTTTTCTATCATTTTGCGTAGGATAGACAGAACTGGCATACGTGATTATGACTGAAGTCTGTGACAGAATTCAGGCACCAAGCTAGAATAAAGGAAATGTTAGAGGAATGGGGACTAAAGCTCTGTTTCAGAGAGGGGTTTATGGAGAAGGGTCAATAGTTGTTCAGCAATTTTGTTTATTTGTCAGTGAAACTGATATTGCGGTGAGGTTTAATAATGGAGGTGAGTCTATCATGTAATTCAAAAGCTGCAAATTCCTCACCAGATATTTCAACAAATCATTGTACATGTAGTAGCTAAGTAGTGTAAACAAACTGTGGGAAAAGAATAATACATGTAAGTGAACTGTAAGGGAATACAGATCCATATATATGTTTGGCAAATGCATGATTTGAAGAGACTTGTTTCACCAAACTGGAAGGTAATAATTTAATCAAAATTCATATTGCATTTGAGATTGAGATATATCTTTAGAGTAAATTATTACTCATTATTCACTTTAAATATTTCAGATCTCATTCTAACGATTTGCATCCTAAGACTTACAGATCACATTGTTCTAACCTAGAATTCAGTTATCCTTATGACTATCTTTTTATCAATGTGAAAAAAAGGCTTGATGAAAGCACTCAATCTTTAAGCACAGTTGCATGTATTGATATCCTTGTATTCCCTCAAAATAACATATATATGTTTGCGTCTATAGAGGAAATAAAATCTCCAGTCTATGAAGCATGAAAAGTTTTGTCCTTAAGTCAAAGATGTAAATGTCTTGAGAAGGGAGTTGCCAGTGCAACTGAATGCTGTGGTTTCAAATACAGTGGAAACCTCAAAAACCAAAGTCTGATTATCTGAATTTCTCATAAACCGAATTTTGCAAGATAATAGGTTATTTTTTTTTTTCTCTTTGCCTTTATTAAAATCGGACTCGTATTTCGAAGTCTTTCTGATTGGAGTCTCTTAATTCGAAGTCAATACCACCCCATAAGGCATCACAAAAGTACTACATGCATCTCTCAAGCAGGAAGCAATGCCTATCTCTGCCCAACAAAGGCTGATCAGTGCGCTATCAAAGCGAGAAGGGAGCGGATGCACAAACAATTAAGTGCCATTATTGATACTGATACTGATAGCAACTGGGGAAGGGGAGGGTAGCTCATTGCAGGCACAGTATGCAACACTCAATGAGCCATAGACTGTTATACACATTTTTGTAATTCGAATACTTGTAGTCGTAATTTGAACATTTAATCCATTCCATACAATTCGAATTATGAGGTTTCCACTGTACTTTCAACAGCTATAAAACGTGAGCGATCTGTGGAGCTTAAACTTTTACCAGCATTATATCCTGTGCGGTCCCTGTCTCGCAAGTGAGTTTTGCTGAAGGGCTCAATTTGATTTCTTATTGAGAATTTATACATGTACCAAATTTACAGAATATTGAAATTTTAACTTTGTGAAGAAAAATCAAAATACATCAACTTAATATATATTTGTGCAAATTTCTAATAGATAGAAATTTACTTAGAATTAAACGAAAATTACATGAATATCATACATAAATAATTAATTATTTTTTACATTCTTTTCATTTCAATACATGCTCTGCGATGCATATGAAATACATAACTAGAATCATAACAAGGAATTAAATGGTCAACCATAATTTTTCTTGAAATCGGGTTGCATCTGTTAGATTCAAACATTGCAATCATTCCGTATATCTATGAACATTTGAACCAATCGTGTATGTGTTAACTTCTCTAGTACAATCGCAAAGTTGCAGAGTACTACTACTAGCTTCTAGAGTGGTCTCGCTCTCGTACCTTGACAATCTAAACTTAATGCTGATTGATAGCACATGTAGATTTGGATTATATATTTAATGTGAATCTGCTTTACCGTATCTTATTCATAATCCTGTAGTTCCAAATCTCTCTCTCTCTCTCTCTCTCTCTCTCTCTCTCTCTCTCTCTCTCTCTCTCTCTCTCTCTCTCTCTCTCTCTCTCTCTCTCTCTCTCTCTCTCTCAAAAGAGAATTTTACGGAATTCTGTATAGTTTGAAGATTCATCTTGTGAATCGTCATAAATCTTGCCCTTGTGTCATCTATGGAAACTTTTATTTTCCGTAAGGTTGAACGAATGTAAAATTTTAAGGAAAAAGGAACAGTGAAAATAATTCTACAAAGATATTTTTCCATCAAGTATCTACCAGAGCGACAGAATAAAAGTGTGCGATATATTTTAATTTATATCGATGGTGTGTATTTTTTTATAAATAGTAACAGGTAGTTTCCCAAAATCTTTAACCAAAACACGCTTTTCCCAACAACCTGAATCTCAGCCTAGCAAAAACAATTGGGTCAAACATTGTTACCTTGGTCTAGTTTTGGAATGAAATAGTCAACTGTAGTTACCTCAACACTCTTGTTCACGTTTTGGATTGAAAATAGGTCAAAATGTGTTCTAGATTGACGTAAAGCCCAAGGTTGTGTACTGAGAAAACACGGTCCAAGATTGCTCCTACTAGTACTAGTCCTACCGATGAAAACCTAATAACTTTTTATGACGTATTGTTAAAAAAAACATAATTAATGTAATGATTATTATTTTAGAGGAAGACATTCAAAATCTGTCGGGGAAAACCGCATAATTTTCTTTTCTTAGGTACCCAGTTATTCATCTGACGTGAAAAACGGATAAAACAGATGTAACTTGGACAATTTCTATTTCGTAGGAATTGGACATACAACTTTTGAAAGAAAGCAATGAACTTTTGAAATAACTTGGAAAAAAACCTCTTCAAATCAAGAACAGCTACAACTTGTCGTTAGTTCTAACACCACGATTTTAGTACACTCTTCAATCCCGCAATTCAAGTGTCAAATAATGAAAAGTATGACATTAGTTGATCTCGAAATTTATGATTCTTTTCAATATATCTCGACTTATAATAACATAATTGAATATGAAATAAAGGATCAAGATAAAACAATAGAAATTCCCGTTGGTTGTCATGATTGACGAATTGAATAAAGAGATTGAATTACAGCATATAGAAGGTGCATTAATTTTGATTTAGTCGCTCATTTAAATACGTTTAAAAGTATACTGAACACCAGGCTCAAACAGTAAAATTTACACACAATCGAAGCATTAAAAAAGTTTTAGGTTTTAAAGCTGATACGTATGAATCTGGCGTTCATTACTCTGACAATGCTGTTAACATTTTAGCAATTAATACATCTTCGTTCATATTAATATAATAGACAGGTCATAATTATATAAACGGAAGTCAAAAACCTGTACAATATTTATTTTTCCCAAAAGTTCGCCCAGGATATAAAATTATATAAATACTTACTAATGCAATTTATTTACTGGTATCATTAAAGAACATTAGAAACTTTCATACGAAACTTGCTGACCAAGACAATCATGTCTTAGACCTAAGGAGTGAACAAGTTATGCTAAGATTTCACAGGAGAGAACTCTAAAAATTGACTTGTAAAACATGTATGCGCATAAATTTGGTCTTCAATCCACTGATATATTGATAGCAACGAAGGAATTCTAAACGCTATTAGATCGATAAAAGTAAACAATATAAATACAGACAACTCAAAGGTGCTACATGAATTGCGTTTGTTAAGAGTACAAAAGACGAACATCAATTAGATTGTTACAATAGGGTCAAAGAAGTGCAAGATATTATAATACAAAACCTAATGAAATGGATTAAAAATGAAAATTAACTTAGTAAAAACTGTGGTCGACAAAAATAAGCTACACATTCACTTTGGTAGAAAACACTGTAAAGAACTGTTGATGAACCAATCACTCAAATTATGGAACCGCCTTAGGTAAGTTCACCTCCGGAGAAGTCAGAGAAAGAGGAACTATTGGAATTAATTGAAATCAAATTTTGTTGTAGAAATCTTTAATAATGGAGATCTCACGCAAAAATAAAAGTAAACATGGAAGGGAAAAATTTATCCGGGAATTTATCTAACAGCACCGCCAGATGCTTACAGTCATGACCATGTTACTGACTTCAGACTTAACTATAGTAACAATATAAACAGTGAAATAATACAATTTTAAAAAAAAATCTGATATAACAGGAAATCATCGGGAAAGAAACATAGATAAAAGACTAGGAAACGAATACATGTATATCAAGAACATATGGTGATAAAAGATGTTATATGAAAAGTTATTGAGTATAAAATCGATATATAAATGACAGCAAAATTTTTCAAACAGTGTAAACTAAATGAAAATAAATCTGAATTTTATTTAACAAAGAAACTGTGTAAATCCTGTATAAAAATAATAATAATTTAAAAAATACATTATGGTATCTGTTTGGAATATTTTGTCGATAAAAATACTGTAAAATTTAGAATCGCATACTTTACAAGGATAGACTAAGATCTAAGTTTCAAAGGCACCAGTTTTTTACAGTCAAAGGATACTATTAATAATTATTGTAAGTTTGTTAGTCAATGAAGTTGGTTTCATTCTTTGCATTCTTTCCACTTTGCAAAAAAATGAAAGGGGAACAGCTCATGACTAACAAATTTTAAATAATATCCAGTTAGTTTCCTTTTCATGCTTTCCTTGTTAAAACAATGATTTTTTATAGCTTATTATCATGTCATTTTCATTGTATTTCAGTCAAAGGTTACTCATACACACCAAAACAGTCGCACCGCGCATGTCACTTCCAGCACAAGCAGGAATGATAACAGTCACATTAATAATGTATTGGGTATCATTTAAACTTTAGTCTCAACATCATTGTGTTTGATTTTAAAAAATGCAAAAATACACAAACTCGTTACAAAGTGTCATCCTGCAGTGAATGGATTTTGTTATGATTTCTTCTGAGATGGTCCGATAAAATCTGATGGATCTCGCTCATATCCAAATAATCTAAAGTCAAATTCGTATTTCTTTTTGACGGAATCCAAAATATATTGCGGTAAACTGCGAAAGGCCTCCACTAGATGCTTCCGCCGTTGACCAATGCGGTCCATTTGCCGTTTCTCCGCGACGATAAATAGGTCCGTTGCGGCCTGCATAACAACAAGGAAAACTAAAAGAATTATACTGTAAAATAATAAGTTGTTAGATTATGAAAGCTTTAGCAGCTCATAGAATATTTGAAAACAAAATTATTGATCAACCATATTCATTATCCTCATTTCCAAATCTAGAAATAGATGTAAGTAAGATGTACTCGGCATTTTCGTCTCTTGGACAGACCTGTTGTAAATTTAACCACAATAACGATCAATAAAGTGATTTAAAATTTCCAGCTGAAAACGCACCAAATTTTGGGTTCTCTACACAGTGTTTCTGGTGACTTTTCGAGTCTCCTCAGTTTCTTCATGTTTTTCGTTTAAGACAATTGTTATCCATTTATATCTACTCGTTGTCACCACATGTAGATATAATAATTTATCAGAGGTTTTAAAGCTTGGCCTCTGTTGGTCATTAGGTTATTCAGAACCATAAGAAACATTACACTTTTTATTCTGTTATAATCTACAACTTCAGACCAACGGTTATGCACACGAATAATTGTTACTGTGAGATATTTAATGTACATTTTCCATCCATGTGTTCCGGAAACGTAAGGTTAGAATTTAAAGCCCAGAAAAGCAAAGCAAAGCACAAAAAAAAAAAAAAAATACATGAATAATTGAAAAAAAAAAAAATGATAGTGCCAAGCTGCAAGGGGCGAGCAATGTGGATGATCAAAAGTTCACCTTGATGATTGAATCTGGAGGTGTGTTGTCATCTATGTAGGGAGCAGAAGCGGTTCCAGCAGGTATGATCCCCATGACTTCTAGGGCAGACCATAACCTCCTCCCGAGCTCCCCGCCTGTGGCGCACTTCATCGTGCGAGCTTCCTAGAAATCAAAGAGAAATATTGAGACTAATGAGAGGCGGCTGTTAAGTCGTGATTTGGGGTCTGAATCAACGAACCGTATTGCTCGGCCACAGACCGGGCCAGCACAGCAACCGACTCCTGGCTATGAGGCAGGCTCAACCCGCGCTGTTAGCGGCTCTTCCCACGTTAAACGGCCGTGCCAATCAAAATCTGAACAGCAAGAAAAATCTCAAGCTTCAACCAGGTTCCACCAAGGTTCAACCCCCCCTAAGCACCTGCTAGATACAGTTGCAGAAATCCACGACTCAGTACCTGCTAGATACAGTTGCAGAAATCCACGACTCAGCACCTGCTAGATACAGTTGCAGAAATCCACGACTCAGCACCCTCTCGGTTGAACAATGACGCGCCTCTAACCACACCGAGACAAAACAACATCAAGTAAAACGAAAATTTACTTTTCTTATAAAAAAACAACAACAGCAACAAATAGCAAACAACGTATTACAAAGGAATAAAACATAAATGTTTAAAATATCACTACAGAAATTTTATTGCGCAGCCGAAGTCAAATAGATTTAGAATAACAATGTCATTTTGTACCATGCTCTCTCTCTCTCTCTCTCTCTCTCTCTCTCTCTCTCTCTCTCTCTCTCTCTCTCTCTCTCTCTCTCTCTCTCTCTCTCTCTCTGCCTCTCTGTCTCTCTCTGTCTCTCTCTCTCTCTCTCTCTGCCTCTCTGTCTCTCTCTCTCTCTCTGCCTCTCTGTCTCTCTCTGTCTCTCTCTCTCTCTCTGCCTCTCTGTCTCTGTCTCTGTCTCTCTCTCTCTCTCTCTCTCTCTCTCTCTTCCCCTCTCTCTCTGCCGCTCTGTCTCTCTCTCTGTCTCTCTCTCTCTCTGTCTCTCTCTCTGCCTCTCTGTCTCTCTCTCCCTATTTCCCTCCCTTCTTGTGTATCTCTCTCGCTTCCTCTCTGCATTAACCACGCCTCCCTTTTACCATTGCGTACTTGGTTGACATTATGTACTCGTGTAATCCTCCCCTATACCCTTTCTTATTCTTTATCAATCACATTGCTTACTTGTTTTTTTATGTCTGTAAATTAATGTGCCAACAGCCCCATTCAATCTTACTGCTTTTTTTTCTGTTTTACACTCATGATGCATGAACTTCACGCATGAACTGCTAAACTGCGAATAGCTCAGAACGTTTTCAATTGTTTTTTTTTTTTTTTCTCTGAAATTTAATAATAACACTCTTGAATTTGCATTTATATTATGCACAGACTCCCCTTTCATAATATATACATTTACCTACCTCCACTATAATTATGCAGTTTCGATTTATCTCAAATATACTGTGATCAAGACTACACAAATTAACATCTTATCACGCTATGAACAAGAACTTAAAGCTTGTATTAAATCAATGTTACATAATTATATAAACAAGACAAACAGAGAAGAAAAAGATATTCTTGAGAGCTGCTCTCTCAATGTCAGGGGACTAAGGAACTTGAGGAAACGGAGAGACATTTTCCATTAAGAAGTAAGAGATTCTCAATCGTGTGTCTACAAGACACTCACTTTACACATGACAGGAAGAGCACAGAGAGGCCGAGTGGGAAATAAATGCTTCTTTAGTCCTTTTAAATCCAACTCGAGAGGCGTCGCTATTTTACTTAACAATACGTTTCAATATGAACACCATAAAACCATCAAAGATTATAATGGAAATTCGCTTATTCTAGACGTTTCAATTGAAAACAAAAGACTTACATTGGCACCAATCTAAGGTCCAAATAAAGACGAGCCAGATTTCTACAGAAAACTGCAAAACAAATCAAAAGATTTGAAAAATCAAGACATTATTGAGGTAGGCGATTGGAATCTTTTACTAGACCCTAGCGTTGGTGGTAAGAACTATCACCACAGAAACAGCACGAGAGCAAGAGGGTCAGTTTGGCAACTAATGGTCGAATTGAATCTAACTGATATCTGCAGAAATGAGAATCACGATTTAAATAACCTCACTTGGCGTAGAAGTAACAAAAATAAAGAACTTCAAATGGGTCGTTTATATTTTTTTCTAACCTCCAAATAACTTGTCACATACTCGTTAAACCAAAACATTGAGTTGGGGTACCGGTCAGATCACTCAATTGTAACTCTAGCTCTGTCTTTCAGTACTACACCGAAACAGAAAACGTTTCGGAAAATAATTTCTTGATTAAGGGTGACCAGTATGTGAAAGAAGTTAAAACCACAATACTCCTAATTCTAGATGTCAAATGAAAATACACAGCCTTTCCGTATAATCCAGAAAATATCGGAAATATTCCGAGTAACTTACTACTCTCTTATGAACCCAGCACTTTTCTGGGAAATTCTACTGTTAGAGATACGCCAGAAGCCAGTATACCGGGCATCAATTCTTAAAAAAAAAACAGAAATAAGGAGATTGATGACCTTGAAAAAGAACTAAAAATACTGGGCGATAATGGGCTTGGAAATACCGAGGAATTAATCATTAAAACAGAAGAACATGAAAACTTAAGGTCCAAAATCTTGGAAGGTGTACTTATCAGGTCTAAAGCCCGATGGATAGGTGAAGGGGGAAAAATCATCAAAATACTTTTGCAACTTAGAAATAAGACACTTCATATCCTAGAAAATGATAAACTTAATTAAAAGCAATGACACCGAAACAGTTCAAAGCGATGAAATAGTTATTGAAATAAAAACATTTTACGAACTGTATAAATCGAGATAGGAAAATCTAGACGATGTTAATATCAATCTCCGTCAGTGCCCAGACACCCCTAGGCTAGGTAATAAGTAATGATGAGGCAATCATATCAATCCACGTCAGTGCCCAGACACCCCTAGGCTAGGTAATAAGTAATGATGAGGCAATCATATCAATCTACGTCAGTGCCCAGACACCCCTAGGCTAGGTAATAAGTAATGATGAGGCAATCATATCAATCTACGTCAGTGCCCAGACACCCCTAGGCTAGGTAATAAGTAATGATGAGGCAATCATATCAATCCACGTCAGTGCCCAGACACCCCTAGGCTAGGTAATAAGTAATGATGAGGCAATCATATCAATCTACGTCAGTGCCCAGACACCCCTAGGCTAGGTAATAAGTAATGATGAGGCAATCATATCAATCTAGGTCAGTGACCAGACACCCCTAGGCTAGGTAATAAGTAATGATGAGGCAATCATATCAATCTACGTCAGTGCCCAGACACCCCTAGGCTAGGTAATAAGTAATGATGAGGCAATCATATCAATCTACGTCAGTGCCCAGACACCCCTAGGCTAGGTAATAAGTAATGATGAGGCAACATCAACAGGCGGAGATATCACATGCGTGGAGAAGTAGGAAAGGTGTTGATCAATATGAAGAACAGAAAAAGGCCTGGATCACATGGATACACTTTTGGATTTTTAAAGTTCTTTTAGACAGATTTAGACCAATATCCAATCAAGACAGCCAACTTTAGCGTCAAAATCAAACTACTTTCTATTACACAATGAGAAGGTCTCATAACCTGCATTCTAAAACCTGCAAAATCCAAAAAAAAAAAAAAAAAAAAAAATATATATATATATATATATATAAAGATTAGAGACCAATAACTTTACTCAATGTGGCCTGCGAAATAGCATCGAGGTGTATCGCACACAGAATAAAATCTAAATTGCCATCAATTATGAATCTAGACCAAACAGGTTTTACAACTACTAGATTCCTAGGAGGATCATATTCGTTTGGTCTACGATGTATTGTCTGAAGCAAATTCAGACCACAAAAAAGGAATCCTACTTTTGACAGACTTTAAAAAAGCATTCGACTCAGTAAGCTGGGCATTTATTTACAAAGCGCTAAAGTATTTCAATTTCTCTGACAGTATTCAAAATTGGATCAAACTGTTCAATACAGAAATAAAATCAAGAGTAATAATAAACCACTCAATATCTCTATGGTATAAACTTGAGCGAGAATGTAGACAGGGTGGCACTATCTCACCCTACATTTTTCTCATAGTCGGCGAAATACTAGCACACATGATTAGGCAAGATAAAAATATAGAAGGTTATAAAATCAAAGGGATAGGCGTTAAAACATCTCAATATGCCAACAACACCAGTCTTCCTCGATGGATCTGAACGTTCCCTCAAGCACTGTTTCTGTACATTGGAAGAATTTTCGAGGTACTCTGGTTTATAGATGCACAAAGAAAAGGCTGAAGCAATATGGTTCAGATTTCCGAGACCCCCAGAAGAGACATCGCTTCCAGATTACAACTTAGATTGGAACCCTCAAAACTTTAAAATACTAGGGGTATCCTTCCCAACAGACCTATAAGATATATCCAATACCAATTTAGAAAAGCACATCAATAAAATTAGTCCCAAAATCGTCCATATATTGACGACATTGCCCAACCCTTCCGAGGAAATACAGACACGTTTACAAACAAACTTCCTATGGAATGGTTAAAAAAAAAAATAGAAAGAAATTACATTTAGACCACCAAATAAATGAGGTCTGTCCATGTTAAATTTAAAACGTTTGTATTCAATCATTAAAAAAAACTTAAATAAGGAAAATTAAAAACAGTCAAGCTTTATGTATAAAACTTCTTAATAACACATGCCGAAATCTAGATACCATTAACAAAGTTGGTGCATCTATAGTGACCATTATAAAAATTGTAACCGTTTCTGGAAAGATGTATTTGTTAGCTTTTTTACTTTTAGATTAAAAGTTCAACCTCAAACACTGGATGAATTTGAGAACTGTAGCTTCATACATAATGAGAATATAAAGATCGGTAATAATTGTATTAAAATGACGACCTTTGTTGTAAATAACGTTATGGCCATTTCTCAGATAAAAAACAATGAGAAATTTATGAGCTATGAAAAATTAAAAAACAATCAAGTCAGAATAGATTTCGTTACATACAGAGGAATTACACAAGCTATGCAGAAATATAGACAAAAACTGATATTAAAACCAAGGGAAAGGATAGACTTAAAAATGCAACCTCGTCTTCGAATTATAATTTCATCGAGAAAAGGGGCATCAAACATTTATAAGACTCTTATATCCGCTATTAAAAATTAAAAAACAATCAAGTCAGAATAGATTTCGTTACATACAGAGGAATTACACAAGCTATGCAGAAATATAGACAAAAACTGATATTAAAACCAAGGGAAAGGATAGACTTAAAAATGCAACCTCGTCTTTGAATTATAATTTCATCGAGAAAAGGGGTATCAAACATTTATAAGACTCTTATATCCGCTAGTCCTGTAACAAGAGGTATTGAAATATGCAGGAAAAGACTTACTACCAATATAAATGAGAATAAAATATTCATTAAGCTAAAAAAAAAAAGTCCACTGCAGACGCAGCGCTGTGATGGATCCAATACCGAATACTACATAATGTTTTAACTACATATAAAATGGTCGCCAAAAATGATAATGAACAGAACAGAAAATGCTCATTTTGTGGCAAGTACCTAGAATCCGTTGAACACCTCTTTTGGAACTGTTCATTTGTAAAAACTTTCTGGACAAACGTGAGCTCAATTATAAATAAAAAATGCAAACACATTCACAACTTCAAATTTAATAAAATCCTGGTTTTACTTGGAGAGGACATACAATCTGAAAGGACACCGTATGTGATTTAATATTACTTGGCAAACAATACATCTATTCATGTAAAGTCAAGAATCTCAAACCAACCAAAGACTGCTTCCAAAGTATCTTGTACAAACGTAATCTTATTGAAAAAGAAACATCCAAAACTAATGACTCGTTTGAGATGTTCAATAAACAGTGGGAGCCATATACTAACACTTTCAAGTCTCTCGTAAGATAGCCTAACTAAACCTACTAAATGATACACACGCCTATATCTATAAAAGTAGAATCATTGAGTCTAGTCAAATGAAATATAATTTTTTAAGAAGGGAAGAAAAGAAAGTAATATTCCCAGCATAACTCCGCTTCGTATAAATACAGGTGGTGTATAAAAGATTTAAGAATTCTAGATCATTACCACACAGAATGTTAAAAAAAAAAAAAAAAACTTTACACAAAAAGGAATTGATAATTCTGGATCATGATTTTTATAAATGTGGGCATATCTGTAACTCTTTATTACATCATCAGCAGCATCATTATCACCATCATCAGCATCATCATCATCATCAACTACAACACCATTATAGGTATTGTGATCATCCTTATGCTTGTTTTTATAGTAGGCTTTTATAGTTTCTATTCGATAATTATTGTTATTATAGTTGTTGTGGTTGTTGCTGTTGGTGTTGATATTGGTATTACCGTAAATATCTTTGTAATTATTAATTTACTTACTGTTCTTCTTCTTCTTCTTCTTCTTCTTCTTCTTATTATTATTATTATTATTATTATTATTATTATTATTATTATTATTATTATTATTATTATTATTATTATTATTATTATTATTATTATTATTATTATTATTATTATTATTATTATTATTATTATTATTATTATTATTATTATTATTATTATTATTATCATTAACAAAATATAACAATTATGCTCATGCAAACTGCAAAGATGAAAGATCTTTGACCAAAGTTATCTAATCGATAACTTTTTTCCAATATATGATACCATAACAGGTTTATTTTGAACTTACAAAATTTTGATTATTTTAAAATGACCTGGTCAATAATATGTTTAAGGTTTCTTTTATATAGATACCACATGTATGGATATTGTATCAATGGATAACATTCAAGCAACGTGGATATCTCTTGCATATTAATGCAGTGTTTTTTTTTTAAGATTATAGCATAAAAATATTTTTTAAAAAAATATTGGACTATAGATCTGCTGTAGTGTCTAATATGAAACAGCTTTCTACGACTACAAGTCCTTTATGGAAAATGAAGCAGACATAAACAACAAAAATAGAAAACAAGAGAGAGAGAGAGAGAGAGAGAGAGAGAGAGAGAGAGAGAGAGAGAGAGAAATATAAAGAAAGAGACAGAGAGACAGAGAGAGAGAGAGAGTGAGTAGAAATAGAAAGAAAGAGACAGAGAAAGAGAGAGAGAGAGAAAGAGAGAAAGAGAGAGAGAGAGAGAGAGAGAGAGAGAGAGAGAGAGAGAGAGAGGGGGGGGAGGAAGGGAAAAAGTAGGTGGACGAAGATTGGGTGGAGAACAGGATTAATAAAATTCATGTGACATTCTCACCCGGAACATTGCCATGGAGGATATCACCGTATTGTTTATATAATGCAAGTACTCGTCTCGCCTGAAGTTTGGGTTCGATACCACCCATGCTAAGTTGAAGTGCTGCAAGACGAATCTCGTGTCTTCATGTCTGGTTTCTTCCCGGATCACATAGGTGGGTTGAAGCTGGCAAGGATCGCACAACCTGTAGAACGGATCGTAATCGTTCTGAAATGGAAGAAAAAGAATGGTTTTTTTTCTTTTTGTGTTAGTCCATTAAACCAGTGCGAAACTAGCTAGCTACTCAGATAGAGCAATTTGCTTCTGGAGCCGAAGGAAGAAAATACATCAAGCACAAACTGTAACTAATTATTTTTTAACCCATAACTGAGTGGAATATTTTTTCGCAAGCTTTAGGCCTATACCAGATCACACCAGTTATCACTAACGGCTGGTTGTTTGATATTCTCAGATAACTAGAAGGTAAAATGATGTCTTTTTAGCACATTAAACAAAACATGGAACTAAGAGTGACAACCCTTTTTCTTTCTGTCCTACAAGATCATTATTACTGTAAATCAGATTGTATTATCTTATGAAATTTATTTATTTATGGCATCCGTTTAAAATTCTCACCTCATAACTCTTAATAGCAAAGAGAACAAACTCTTGAAATGTGACGTCCATACCACATGCTTTTACTAGTGACCTTCCCTCCGAAATTGCGGATTTTTTCGGTGGCCGCTTTAACTCTATCTTGGCACCAGCTGAGTTCCATCTCCGTGGCAACCGGAAGTTATCCACGTACGCTTCCCAGAGTCTCTTGTAAGGATCTTGGACGGCGAAAAATATTCTGCGTCAGATAAAGGAACACCCGAAGTAATAAATATAACAAATCCGCCTATTTCGCTGTGTTTGATTCGTGTACTTAACCAAAAGAACAGCCTCACTTATCATGTATGCTGACCAAAAGGCAGTTTGATTCGCGAAATTAAAATAAAATGCAGAAAATCGTTGTGAGTAATAAAAAAGCTGATACAGTTACCTATATTTTCTTAGGTAACTGATTCTGACAGAAACAACACCTGATTTACTTCTTACTAGAGCCTAAAAAATTCCCATCAATCGACATAGATCAGAATTCAAAAATATGCTCTGGACACTCACTTGGATTTCTGGATCTTCTGTTTCTCTGAGTCCTTGAGCCGGGACCACAGAATTTTCTTAGTTCTGGCAAATGGTCTTTCGTGCGCCTAGGTTTATAGTGGTGGAAAAGAAAAGAAGCGGAGAAACAAGTTTTGACAGCTGCTAACAACATTTTCTTCATAACTAAATGTACTAGAGAATAATAATGCATGTATAATAATAATAATAATAATAATAATAATAATAATAATAATAATAATAATAATAATAATAATAATAATAATAATAATAATAATAATAATAATAATAGTAATAGTTATAATAATAATAATAATAAGAAGAAGAAGAAGAAGAAGAAGAAGAAGAAGAAGAAGAAGAAGAAGAAGAAGAAGAAGAAGAAGAAGAAGAAGAAGAAGAAGAAGAAGAAGAAGAAGAAGAAGAAGAAGAAGAAGAAGAAGAAGAAGAAGAAGAAGAAGAAGAAGAAGAAGAAGAAGAAGAAGAAGAAGAAGAAGAAGAAGAAGAAGAAGAAGAAGAAGAAGAAGAAGAAGAAGAAGAAGAAGAAGAAGAAGAAGAAGAAGAAGAAGAAGAAGAAAAAACAACAACAACAACAACAACAATAGCAACAACAACAACAACAAGAAGAAGAAAAGAACAAGAACAAGAAGAAAGGAAAAAAAGGAGCGAGGATAAAGAAGAGAAAGCAAGAAAATAGCAGTAAAATTTGGAAGAAAACTGGAGACAATATGAGATCTTATGAATTGTAGAGGAAAGTGAAGAACAGAAAAGACGATGAAGCGGACAACATGAAGTTAAAAAAAGTCAAAGGAGGGAAAAAAAAAAACCCGACTAACCTCCTTCCAACTTATATCCAAAGGGGACTGGATACGACTTTCTAGAAAATCATGATTGATAAAACGATAGATCTGTAGCCAGAAAGTGTTTGCTGCCCTGAAATAAATTGTTGTATGATAAATCATTACTGCAAATGTACATGAAGCTAATTTGAAAGTTGATTGTTTTAGTGGTTCTTTCCTCCTATTTCTCTCCACGCCAGTGACAATTATGTCGCATAAGACTATCGCTTTAGGAGCCTACATCTTGAAACTTTTTTTTTAGTTCCCATAGAAAGACTTTTAATGACTGGAAAGAAATCAGCCGAACAAGACACATCAACTTGATGTTTTATAAAGAAATACATGGTTAAAGTAACTTCCAACGCTCTCCTCCTCTTTCTCCTCCTCCTCCTCCTGCTACTACTACTACTACTACTACTACTACTACTACTACTACTACTACTACTACTACTACTACTACTACTACTACTACTACTACTACTACTACTACTACTACTACTACTACTACTACTACTACTACTACTACTACTACTACTACTACTACTACTACTACTACTACTGCTGCTGCTACTACTACTACTACTACTACTACTACTACTACTACTACTACTGCTACTACTGCTACTACTGCTACTACTCCTAATCCTGCTACTAATACTACTACTACTACTACTACTACTACTACTACTACTACTACTACTATTACTACTATAACAACTACTACTACTACTACTACTACTACTACTACTACTACTACTACTACTACTACTACTACTACTACTACTACTACTACTACTACTACTACTACTATACTACTACTAGGTGATGTTGATGTACAAGTAACAACGCAGTAGTAAAACTAAAAGGGACGTGGCAGCCTTCCGTTCTATCTCATTCGTACCGTCGGCAGACTTACCGGGGTATCACGCAGTAGGTCATCCCGTCCTCGGATGGCAGAAGGGAATGGACCACACCGAACGGCCTGCTTGTATCTGAGCAGACGTCAAGAATATTTGCCACCCGTCTCTCCTGCTGGCGGTGGAAGGACTCTGCCGGGGTGTTGGGAGCCTGCGTCTTTGGTGGAGCACGAGTTTGCGCCGTATTTTAAAAATAGATAAAAATTTGTAATAATTAAGGCTGTCAGTGGTAGGTTGAAAACAGATCGAGGAAACAAAATAGAAACATCAGTATACCAAGTACATCTTTTTTATTTTTCATCATGCTTGAAGAGAAATAACTGTATACAGTAGTGCTCTACGTAAAAATAAAAAAAAAAGAAATGGATGAATTAAAGATAAATTTTTTTAGAAATTTAAACCTAAAACTAAAACCCCACATGTGGTATCTCTCTACAACAAAAAGATCGCTTGTCAAGGTTTCCAACAATCGGTTACACTCCCTTTAGTTTAATCTCTTTTTTTGCCTGTTGTGGTTTTCTTTCCCTGTCATCTTCTAAAGAAAATAATTGTCTTTCATTGCGTGGCCTTTCTGGTCTTTTTAAAGCATCGACTTACAGTACGTAAAGGGATTGCTATAACTGGTTCTCTTCTTACCTTCTTTACGCATTAGTTGCAGCCCTTTTTGATCAAACACTTAAAGAGGGTGTTGCTTAAAAAACAACAACTTCTTAATAACTCTAAATTACCCTTTTTAAGCAATTGCCTTTTTTAGTACAAAAATATCTTTCTCACCCTTATAATCAACCCATCCTAGAGATACCTTTATTAACACATCTATGTCACCTAGATTTCTGTCCTTCCGCACCTTTTTTGCTTCCTCCAGCTCTCTGTTGAGCATCTCTCTTTTGAGCTTCTCGTTCTTCAGCTCAGTTTCTATCCGAGATAACTCTTTCTGAAACTGCAGCAAGTTGGCGTTCATACTCTCTTGCTTCTCCAGCGCGGCTCGACCGGCTGGGGACGTGTGCAGGAGACGGTGGAATATTGGTTTGGTATCTCATTGGCTCAATGACTTACATTGGTTGACATTTATTTTACACTAAACATCTCAAAGTTTGGCCGAAATGCGATATAATCCCGAAGATGATGGACGGCCTTCAAAAAGAGTTTGCGCTGAATGTGTCAGAGTGGGGAAAGTGAGAGGGTGGAGGGGTGGGGGAGGTCGGATAATGAGAAAAGCAGGTACCAACTCAAGATCAGCCTTATCAGTAGCATGGGTTGTAGCCTGATAGAACTACTTTTGAACTAGCAATAGGTGGACGCAACAAAGAAGACAAACAAACAAACCTCTGGCTCGTTCGGCTAAGATCGCTTTCAAACTTGCTCACATTGAACCTCGTTTCTGGAAGAAATACTGACATCTCTACCTCACAGGCTACTGCTTTGTTCTATGAATGGTGGGCAAGGCCAAGAAACAAAATTACTTCTGTCCACCAAAAGTGAGCCCTGTATATTAAGTCTTCCAGATGTTCATTCATGTAATGAATTAAAGCCTCTGGCAGGGTGTGACTTATAATAAAAGGAAGACAATTGTCAAATTTGATAATTTTCTATCAAACAATTTTTTGAGAAAGGTCAGTAGAAAGATTGGAACGTGAATAATAAGTTTTGAGAACTTCGCACTAAAAGACTGACGTTATTTTGACAAATTCTCAAGATTTTGAGTACTGTGGAAAGAATTAACCTAATTACATTGATTTTTCCATTTATTTTTTTTATTTTGAAGATATTTGGAGTCATAATATGAAGTAAAAGATGATTTCAAAGGGTTTTTTTTTTAGATCAAAATTAGAAAATCGATAATTTTTACTTATTTTGTTCTATGAACCTTATTAATGATCACCGCTTGACTCAAGTAGAGGATGCTATTAATTTACTCTGAGGATCAAAGCCTCTTGTTTGAGGCGAAATTCTGACAGTTCTCGAACGATGAACTTGCCGAATTTCGCCTGTAAGATGGGAAACAGCATGATGCCTGTAAGATGGGAAACAGCATGATGCCTCTAAGATGGGAAACAGCGTGATGCCTGTAAGATGGGAAACAGCATGATGCCTGTAAGATGGGAAACAGCGTGATGCCTGTAAGATGGGAAACAGCATGATGCCTGTAAGATGGGAAACAGCATGATGCCTGTAAGATGGGAAACAGCGTGATGCCTGTAAGATGGGAAACAGCATGATATCTGTAAGATGGGAAACAGCATGATGCCTGTAAGATGGGAAACAGCGTGATGCCTGTAAAATGGGAAACAGCATGATATCTGTAAGATGGGAAACAGCATGATGCCTGTAAGATGGGAAACAGCGTGATGCCTGTAAGATGGGAAACAGCATGATGCCTGTAAGATGGGAAACAGCATGATGCCTGTAAGATGGGAAACAGCGTGATGCCTGTAAGATGGGAAACAGCGTGATGCCTGTAAGATGGGAAACAGCATGATGCCTGTAAGATGGGAAACAGCGTGATGCCTGTAAGATGGGAAAAAGCATGATGCCTCTAAGATGGGAAACAGCGTGATGCCTGTAAGATGGGAAACAGCATGATGTCTGTAAGATGGGAAACAGCATGGTGCCTGTAAGATGGGAAACAGCATGATGCCTATAAGATGGGAAACAGCATGATGCCTATAAGATGGGAAACAGCATGATGCCTGTAAGATGGGAAACAGCAAGATGCTTGTAAGATGGGAAACAGAATGATGCCTGTAAGATGGGAAACAGCATGATGCCTCTAAGATGGGAAACAGCATGATGCCTGTAAGATGGGAAACAGCATGATGCCTGTAAGATGGGAAACAGCATGATGTATGAAGATGGGAAACAGCATGGTGCCTGTAAGATGGGAAACAGCATGATGCCTATAAGATGGGAAACAGCATGATGCCTATAAGATGGGAAACAGCATGATGCCTGTAAGATGGGAAACAGCAAGATGCTTGTAAGATGGGAAACAGAATGATGCCTGTAAGATGGGAAACAGCATGATGCCTCTAAGATGGGAAACAGCATGATGCCTGTAAGATGGGAAACAGCATGATGCCTGTAAGATGGGAAACAGCATGATGTCTGTAAGATGGGAAACAGCATGATGCCTGTAAGATGGGAAACAGCATGATGTCTGTAAGATGGGAAACAGCATGATGTCATATGAGGCTTTAGTCAAACTGAGGAGCAAAGACGGCAAAATTCAGAACTTCTGACCGACTGCATTACATTACACAGTAATTACAACCAGTTACAACGTGTCCTACAGGGCACATAGCGCTTTGTGCAAGAGTGTCCCAGTCATTGCAGTTTCCCTACACGTAGCAAAATTTATTGTGTTTAACTGGTTATGAAAGTACAGATTGCTAAGGACCGGTACATATCATGAAATCATAGTTATTTATAAGGCGCAACTTACCAACAGCAAGAGCATTTTCTTCGGTGACCTGGGAGCTTCCATTGGACTCTGAATATTCTGAGATAAAAAAGCAAAAGGGGCTTAATTAAAAAAAAACAGAAAAAGAAATGAAGACTCGCTCAATATATTAGAAACTGTAACCTCAAGAGCCTCTCTATATATTTATCTATCTCCCCCATTCCTCCGTGACGGCCAGTTTTCTTCACATTTTCGTGTATTTTCGCAAGAACACAATGATAGTGTAAATAAAAACAATGTTTTCTTGCCCTAACACTTTCTCATTAACTTCTAAAGAGGCCCTTGCTATGTTTCATTCACTCATAGACCGAAAGATATAAGAACATCTTCTAAAACTAAGAGAAATAACACTGAACCTCTTACTTACTCGATAGTGACAGAAACAAACAGAAAGTTGTCAGCGTGCACACAACAACTGCAAGGATGGGATTTCTCCGCAAAAATCGCGACAATTTTGTCATGATTTCTGTGGGCTGGTCTTCAATCAGAGTTTATGAAATCCTCGACCCTTCAGTGTTACGGGCGTCCCTGGGATATTTCCATCGATGAAAGCGTTGAACGGACCTTTAATAACAATGTTCTTGAGAATAGTTAGCTAACCTTGTAAGATTTCATTCTTTTAATCATAGTTGTTTTTAACGCTCATTATCATTTAGGTACAGACAAATGGGCTGCTATGATTTTCCGCAAGGCAGTGCACTCTTGGACTTCTTTTTTTATTATACCATATTGGGCGTTAAGAAAAGTTTTTAAATAAGTTGGTGATTTACATAAATATTTTTTTTCGTCATTGGCTCATTTTAGTTGCAATAGTTTATGAGTAACTTGTTTGTTAAAAGCATTGCAAGGGCTGAGCATACAAGCACACTATAAATAAATACATTTTGAGCCTTTACTAGTTAAAAAATAATGACGCTTCAAAAATATGTCGTATTATTTGTTAGGGGAGTTTTGGGCATAAAATTATTTTGTGCAAGAATGGCATAACTAAACCATGTTATACCAGCTTGAAAGCTCATTTAGGTATATCTCTTTTCGTTCTCTCATATTGGTAATTTTTTTCTCATACACATAGAGATACTATTGACAACGAGATTATAAGCAATTGAAAACTTGTACTCAAATTATAAATTGTAAAACTGATATAGAAAAAAACAACAAATAGTGTCCTTAGATTAAAGATAAAGAACCTTATCAAGCTTCGGCGATGTCACATTAAATCGATATCCTCACTCATTCAAGAAATAATAAATACTAACTAGAATATTGCTAATCAATAGCTAACACGATCATCTCGCGTGTTGCGTGTGATATCGATTATTAACTCTCCAAAGGTCACTTTTGATTGTTTTCACAACTCCCATTGGACGCTGAAAAATGATACATGACTGTGTAGGTCTCGAAATTCCTACAAACCGATTCTCATATCTTGGACGCTTGTCCGTCAAATGGACGTTTCAATGACCACCGAACACATTGATCATCTCGTTCCACACATATCTTACACACTCTCTTGTGTAAATATATTGGAAGTTCCTGGGCCTAAGATACCAGAAAAACCCCCACCCCTATATTCCCAACCCCCTTCCCCTATAATATCCTTGTCTGTTGAGAACATGTTTTCTGCGCTATCCGCTGGAAATTTCGGTAGATCAATTTTGTACCTCCCCCCCCCTCCACACACACACACACACCTTTCCGGAAAAGGACTCTTCTAGCCGTTATGGTATTACTCCTTAGTGTACCCTTACCCTTTTGCCTTTCAATTCTGAATATGTTCAAACATTGCCAACCCCAGCCCCATTCCGTCCCCCGACCCCCCCCCCCCCCTCTCTCTCTCTCTCTCTCTCTCTCTCTCTCTCTCTCTCTCTCTCTCTGCGTTCTTCAGAGTAAATTCTTCCAGATAATAATAATAATAATAATAATAATAATAATAATAATAATAATGAAGTTATTTCCTAGCGCCTCTTCCTACTTGTAGGCTCGAAGCTCTTTACAATAGTCTATTTACAAACGTTTAACATAGTGACACTAGTCTATAGTCTAAAACCTAGTCCATTAACAATTCAAACAAACAGAAGAGGAAAAAAAAAATAAGTTACATGTACAAAGAAAATAAGAGAAGACATTGACAATAAGACAAATTTCTCAGACTAATTAAGGTCTTCATGTGCAGTAAACAAATGGGTTTTCAATAGGGTCTTAAACTGACTTATAGAACTCGCCTCCCTGATGGAAAGGGGAAGGGCATTCCAGATAACTGGTGCACATTGTACAAATGCTCTATGGCCGTCTTTTCTTGATGGTTTGCATGGAACTGACAGCAAAGCTTTGTTACCTGATCGTAAGCTACGAGTGGGGACGTACATACCGACAAGATCTACAAGATAATTAGGGGCATAGCCGTGAACACATTTGAAGCATAAGACAGCAATCTTATATTTTATCCTAGTTTGTACAAGAAGCCAGTGTAAATGCCTAAACATGGGTGTTTAAGTGATCTCTTTTACGTTTTTTCAAAATGAGACGAGCAGATCTTAAATCTTTTTTTATCCCCTCCCCTTATCCCAACTCCCCTTTTCGCTTTTTCATGTTTGGCACGGGGGAAATCCAACCCGTTAACAGTGCTTTTTTTTTTCCAGTCTATACCATGTAACCTTTGGTGTTCTCTTAATTGTTATCTTTCCACCTGAATGGAGCTTTATATGCACTATGGATCTAGTGTACTATGCTCATATATTCGCGGGTAGACCTGTCTCGACTGACTGGACCTCTAGTTCAGGAGCTCATCGTGTCAAGGTCCAACTCGTAGCGGCATGGCGGTCTGGAAAGACTCAATCAAATCTCCCCTAGCCGGTTTGGTTAGGGGCGGGAGATAGCTGAGACGCTAGGACGCTCGGCTGGCAATAAGGGGTTTTAGGTTCTATCCTCACCTGGTTCATCTGAATATGAGGTTCGATGAGTGTCGATCCAATCTTATCAACCCTATCTTTGGATTTACGGAAAGCTGAGGGAGGTGGGGAGAAAGCGAGAGAGAGAGGGGGAGAGAGAAAGAGAGATAGAGAGAGAGAGAGAGAGAGAGAGAGAGAGAGGTGAACAGCTGTTGAATGCGAGAGAGTTAGAATTGAGGAAGGGACGTAAGACATACAATCTACGAGTATTTGAGAAGTACCAGAAGAGCGTGGAGCAAATATGGGAAGCAAATTTAGACTTCAGGTTTAATTTCGATCTCGTAAAAAATTCTCGTAAATTATTAAAACGAGTTCATCACTTGTAGAATAAACATGTTTTGATTTAATAAGACAAAGCTATGAATTGTCTTAAACACCACGGATGTGACTAATTACTGAAAACACGACTTGTGGTCACACCCCCTTGACATCTAAATCTTAATAAACTCTTACATGCCATTAAATTTCCTTTTTTCAGAGGAGAATCATAAATAATTTTTGCCTCCGCAGGACAGAATGAAAGTAGTTTATCCTATATGTGGGTTTTACAGGACGCAGAGATGACCACAATGCCAACGTGTCCAGAGGAGTGGAGATTCCTATCCGGTTTCGAGCGATACAGAGAAGAGCACATCTCGTGTAGACTAACGTTACATCAAAAGGTTATGGCAACCTCTGAGGTGTGCGGACCCCGGTCACAGGCTGCTGACTCTGCCACAGAACTCGGAAATGTTTTACCTGGATCTCGTATTTATCAATAGAAATAATTTACTGAGTCATTTTAAGTATAGCTTCTTCCTTTTTCACTTTTCGCTTTCTTCGTTCCTCTCCCTCTTCATCTCTCTCCCCCCCCCCCCCCCCCAAAAAAAAAAAAAAAAAAAAATCACACAAAAAAAAACACACACACACACATTTCGACAATTTTCTCCCTCTTCTACTCCTTACTAACCCCTTTCTTTCTTCTCTCCCTTTTTTTTCCCCATTATATCCTTTCGGCATCCATATTCAATGCATGTCCCAGTCTCGAGGAAGGTTCGATTTGCGATTCATAAAACAATCACATTTGTCCTTTGAGAAGATCGGGGCACTTGATTTCACTTTCTCCATTCTAGTAAACACAGTATGAGTTTCAGATAGAGAGAAGAGCCTGCAAATACTCTGGTTTAGTGGCATCATCAGTGAGGATTAACAGGAAAAAAAAATAATTTTTCCACCCCACTCCACGTCTCTCTCTCTCTCTCTCTCTCTCTCTCTCTCTCTCTCTCTCTCTCTCTCTCTCTCTCTCTCTCTCTCTCTCTCTCTCTCTCTCTCTCTCTCTCTCTCTCTCTCCCTTTCTCTTTCTCTCTTTCTTTTTTTCTCTCTCCCTGTATCTTCCTAACTCTTTCTCTATCTCTGTATCTCCTTTGACAGCAGCTATGTTTCTAACCTCTTGTGGTTTATCATCACAATTCTTCCTTTGTTTAAAGCTTTTGCCCTGCAGTTATTGCACAACATGGGAATTTTAAAACTAACGGATAGGGAGGGATTTAATTTGAGGTGTGTGGGTGTGGGGGGGGGGGTGAGGCTTAGAACAAAACCAACAAAACAAAACAAAAAAAGAAAAAGGAAGGCCATGAGGCTCTTGAGAAAGTATAAACGTAACTTAAAGATTTTTTTTGAAGTACAGGACTTCTCATAAATCTTACTTCACTTTAAGCATCGCGTGGGCATAGGACAGCCGACAGCTATCGTCCTGTCGGGGTACCTACCCGGGCCAGCTAGCAAGGCTTGGACGCCAGCGACTGGCTCAACAGGTTCAACGACATCACACGAATTGACACGAGCCAGAGGGTCAACATAAACGTTGACACAGGCAGTCGACAAAAGTAAGTGTGGGTCAAAGACACGGGGAAAGTGCTAGAGAGAGAGAGAGAGAGAGAGAGAGAGAGAGAGAGAGAGAGAGAGAGAGAGAGAGACAGACAGACAGACAGACAGACAGACAGACAGATAAACAGAGATGGAAAAAGCAAGCTGATCAATATGAAAAAAATTACTTCATCTTTATCAAGGTTTTATCATTTTGATCTTATAAGACTAATGAACTTGCCACGTGCAGGGCGTTTCGGAAGGAAAAGTTCTATACTTTTTTTCAGGAATTCGAGGTGAAAAATCAACTTGTTTCGAGAATCGCTTCGTGCTGACAGTAAAGCTACTGGAGTCTCCTTAATGTAATTTACATCTAACAGACCGAGCTGTAAACAATGACAAGGCTTGCCCATTTTTTTTTCTACAGGTGACCTGCCTTGAATATTTCCTACTGAGGCGAAAGTTTCACACTCCCTAACTCAACTGTATCGAGATGTAGGCTATGCCCGGTGAGAATAACAAAAATCGATGCTTGTATCGACAATTATAAAGGAACAATTGTGAAAAACAGAACGCAGAGAACCGCTGAACCACAGCCAGTACCAGTTCCACGCTCTGACTTGCTTGTCCTGTGTCAACCCACTAGCTTCTCCGCTGTGGCCCAGCGCGGAGTTCAATATCCAGCGGAATTAGGAAGCTTTGGCTGAGGTACTTGCTCCATGTCTGCGCATAAAGTCTTTCAGTGAGACCTTGAGATTGTGTGTTGTAGAGAGTTTGTCGCTGAACACTTTAGTTGTAACGGCTCTGGTCGATCGGAAGGACGATGTGGTGGAACTACGGGGTGATGTAGATTTGTGTGCCAGAAATCTGAGGGGCGTAGTGGTCATTCATGTCCTAGTTTTGAAAGTGCTACTAGACTGGCACTCTTTGAGTGGGGCTAAGGCACACAGAGGGGGGAGAGATTAATGTCTATGTGTGGGAAAAGGAAAGAGAGAGAGAGAGAGAGAGAGAGAGAGAGAGAGAGAGAGAGAGAGAGAGAGAGAGAAAGAGAGAGAGAGAGATTCACCTGGAACACCGGTCAAGCTGAGCGTGTATGAGAAATTGTAAGAAACTCTTTTTTTTATTTCTGGAAAGACCATTACACACTGAAACTAAAAATACACTGTATCGGTATATGAATTAATTTTTATTCTGAAAACTGTGGTTAGCCATTCGCTTCAGGGCTGTGCACAGAATGATATTAAGAATCTCGCAATGATCTTCCTGAAGGAGACTTACAAGAGCAATACGTTTACCGGATTTAGATCTATGTTGTGCCGATAGCTAGAGCGTCCTGTGTTATTTATCGTGGCCCTTTCTGAGGACAAATTTAGTAACGTTCATCTAATTTCATAGGGTCGTAAATTTAAAAAAAAACAAACAACTAAATGTGAATGCTATGATTTTTTTTTATTTTGATGTAATGTTTTAACTTTTTAAAAACATATTCTTCCAAATTATGAAGCATAAACTAGGAAGGTAAGGGGGACCTGATGCTTTATTCATTTTTTTGCTCATATTTCATTAGAGATGTGGAGCCTGGTGTTGATGTTTTCCTGGTCTGGGCGCATCCGGTCATCGCTTCAAGTTTCGGGTTTTTGTTGATTTCTTAATTTTTGTCTTTTCTTTAATTATTTATTTGGGAAAAAAGGGGTGGTAATGATGTTAAGCAGAATGTCGAATTTCGTATGTAAAGACTGTATTTTCTCGGTTAAACAATCGTTGTAAATAGAAAAAAGAGAGCACGGAGGGAAGAAATCAGAAGATTCCAAAAAAAAAAAAAAAAAAAAAAAAGAAGAAAAACAAAGAATAACAAAAATACATACATTTACATGTTGTTAGGTAACAAAGTTATTGAAAGTCGTTATCAGGAAATTCTTTCCTATTGCCTTACGAGTGAGCTGACAGAATTTGGTATTTTTTTCCTTTAGTTTAAAAGTAATAAGTATCTGGTTATATCAACAGTGATTTAAAAATAATCTTAATTTGCATCTATTGAAAGTTTAAAAAAAAACTGAATTCATCAAAACGTCATCCTCACTTACTTATCTTAATTTTACGAGTATTTTATCTTTTCAGGTTATTTTCTTTCATTGGGTGTTAAGTTCCGAAGCACTGATCGATCTCTTTGATTAATTTATTTCACAAAAGGACTTAATTGCGTGAATTCTTTTCTTGTTTTTTTTTTCCTTTGTACAATATTATATAAGTGCTGTCTATACACAGTGACTATCCACAACCGTTGCTCTTTCGTATAACAAATTCATAGACGATTTTCTTGTAAACTTTTTACATTTTGAAAATCCGCAGACGACGTGTGTACTCACTTTCAATCTAATTAGTTCCAGAAAAAAGCAGGCGTAACAACAACGACAACATTAGCAACAACAATTTGAAGGTCTAATTTGTTCAATGTGTCTCTCATAGTCTTATAGGGGTATAGAACACCATTACCTCGAATAAAACCAAAAACAATGATGAAAAAAATAAACAAAAACAACACAAATAATGTTAATAATAATAATAATAATAATAATAATAATAATAATAATAACAACAACAACAACAACAATACTTGTTTTTCATACAGGTTCATTTCAGACTGAAATGCAAAGTATGCTATGCAAATGTCGGATTAATGTAGCAAACTAACTGCGAGGAGGAAAACTTGACTTTTAAAGACCGGGTGTCAGCCATATCATACTTTAAGACGAGAGGTACGTGTTAGGCTTGACCAGGGCCTAGTCACACGACGAATTCCATCTCTGTGTAAGGAACGCATTTTTTTTGTTTGTTTATATTTTATCGTGAATAGTTTTAACCTTTTGTGGCCTCATCAATAAGTGTTTGAGAAGTTTGAGGCGTTGATACCACAAGCCACCAGTGATGACGTCTTGGAGGAGAGCGCTGGGCGTGATGCGAGTTCTCTGTAAAGGATGCTGTCGCCAACCACTTGTCTTTGCTGGTGCTGGCCTCTTCCTCATATTTGTCTACGTTTTTGCGATCGGGCGTCACAGCTGGGGTGAGTTTTTATAACTTAAACAAAAAATCCAAATGGATAAGAATATATTATAAAAAAGAAGAAGATGAAACAAACGACAAATATTTGGCCATGTAGATTTGAAATGGGGGAGGAAGAGAGAGAGAGAGAGAGAGAGAGAGAGAGAGAGAGAGAGAGAGAGAGAGAGAAAGAGAGAGAGAGAGAGAGCGAGAGGGAAGGAGAAAAAGAGAGAGACAGGGAGAGAAAGAGAGAGAGAGAGGGGGGGAGAGAAAGAGAGAGAAGGGGAGGGAGAGAAAGAGAGAGAGAGAGGGGGAAGGAGAAAAAGAGAGAGACAGAGAGAGAAAGAGAGAGAGGGAGGGAGAGAAAGGGGGAGATGGTGGTAGTGTTGGACAGGCAGACAAAAAGACATATAGACAAAGATAAAATCAGAGACACAGATAGAGCTAGAGCCAGGGGCAGCGGCAGAGGCAGACATATATAAAAACCGACAAATCAATAAGATATACAATTGGGTGGAAAGCCGAAAATTGACATATAGATAGATACATGGATAGGGAGAAGAAGGTGAAGAAAGCAATGAGAGAATGAAAGAGCGATATATGTAAATAGACAGAAAGAGGATTGGATGATCACTTGCAATAGTTTTTTTTTGTGTTATTTTTTTAATGCTGATATCAAGTATTGCCAGGAGTTTGCTTAAGCAGTTAACGAGCAAAATTACAAAATCAACATGTCCTGAAACCTGTGACAAATCTAAACCTCATCGATCATCATTCTTACCCCTGTTTGGACAAGGAGATTGCCGAAAGCGCGAGAGCTGTATCAAAACCATGCAGCATTTAATCATACCATCAACAGTCTATAATGTCTGTTTGTAGGGAACCCACATCTAAGTGTTATTAGCACTTTCTCTTCTGCGTTAATTAGGCTTGGAACCAGCAAATTTATACAAAATATCTTTAACAGATTTTAGCAACTTAACAGTACTACACAATTTCAGGCTTGGAAGTTCTACTAACTCGAAATCGAAAATTATCTACTATTATACAACTCTCCTTTCCTCTTTTTGTTAAAAATCAACGATTCAAAATGGCACCCAGGACCATCACAAAAGGGGTATTCTAACCGGTATAATGTATCGAATAAGAATGCGCAGTTTTTATGAAGTACAGTCAATGTATGTTAATGAAGCCAAATGCACGGTTTTTATGATGTACAGTCAATGTATGTTAATGAAGCCAAATGCGCGGTTTTTATGATGTATAGTCAATGTATGTTAATGAAGCCAAATGCGCGGTTTTTATGATGTACAGTCAATGTATGTTAATGAAGCCAAATGCGCGGTTTTTATGATGTACAGTCAATGTATGTTAATGAAGCCAAATGCGCGGTTTTTATGATGTACAGTCAATGTATGTTAATAAAGCCAAATGCGCGGTTTTTGTGATGTATAGTCAATGTATGTTAATGAAGCCAAATGCGCGGTTTTTATGATGTATAGTCAATGTATGTTAATGAAGCCAAATGCGCGGTTTTTATGATGTACAGTCAATGCATGTTAATAAAGCCAAATGCGCGGTTTTTGTGATGTATAGTCAATGTATGTTAATGAAGCCAAATGCGCGATTTTGAACTATTTTGGTTTGACTCATGCGCACAGGAAGATTAAGTTTCTTACTCCTGGTTTTAAACAATCTTCTCAGATTTACTCTGCGCAGTCTGATATAATATTTTAAAAAAAAGTTCTTGAAAAACAAACACAATAGGTTGTGTTTCCTGGTATTTGGTCTTTCTATCAGATCGCCTTGCATTCTGCTCTTCGTCAGAGGCGTAGAGAGTCAAAAAAGTTGTGCGTGTGAGTGGAAAAAAAAAAAAGGGGGGGGGGGGGGGAATGGGATTCTATATTTGTGTAAACATAAGTAAAGCTAAAGATATGAAGACCTTTCGTCCAATCATGACGCATGCTGATATGTTGTGGAATGCCAAAATTATAGAACTAAAAAAACTGACATCTTCTTTTGTTTATTTTATTCAGACGAAAACCATGTGCTTGTGGATAGCGCCGATATAGACATAGGTGAGTTGAAGTAAAATAATTTACTAGGGTTTTTAATTTTTTTCATGCTACTTATATGCATAACTCAGGTAAATAACGCTAAGGATTCTTGTGAATGTATTTGCTCTTAACTTTTCCCACGACTGTCATTATACTGTGATGCATCTCAATCGGATGGCAAAACTTCCATTACACGTGAAGTAGATTGGGGAAGGAAGCTTTTGGACTTAATATTGTTTTTAACAAGACTTTATATTAAACTTCCATTACGCGTGAAGTAGATTGAGGAAGGAAGCTTTTGGACTTAATACTGTTTTTAACAAGACTTTAAAAAAAACTTCCATTACGCCTGAAGTAGATTGAGAAAGGACGCTTTTGGACTTAATACTGCTTTTAACAAGACTTTTTCCAAAACTTCCAATACACGTGAAGCTTTTGGACTTAATACTGTTTTTAACAAGACTTTAAAAAAAAACTTCCATTACGCCTGAAGTAGATTGAGGAAGAACGCTTTTGGACTTAATACTGTTTTTAACAAGACTTTAAAAAAAACTTCCATTACGCCTGAAGTAGATTGAGAAAGGACGCTTTTGGACTTAATACTGCTTTTAACAAGACTTTTTCCAAAACTTCCAATACACGTGAAGCTTTTGGACTTAATATTGTTTTTAACAAGACTTTATACTAAACTTCCATTACGCGTGAAGTAGATTGAGGAAGGAAGCTTTTGGACTTAATACTGTTTTTAACAAGACTTTAAAAAAAACTTCCATTACGCCTGAAGTAGATTGAGAAAGGACGCTTTTGGACTTAATACTGCTTTTAACAAGACTTTTTCCAAAACTTCCAATACACGTGAAGCTTTTGGACTTAATACTGTTTTTAACAAGACTTTAAAAAAAAATTTCCATTTCGCCTGAAGTAGATTGAGGAAGGGCGCTTTTGGACTTAATACTGTTTTTAACAAGACTTTTAAAAAAAACTTCCATTACGCCTGAAGTAGATTGAGGAAGGAAGCTTTTGGACTTAATACTGTTTTTAACAAGACTTTTTCCAAAACTTCCATTTCGCCTGAAGTAGATTGAGGAAGGACGCTTTTGGACTTAATACTGTTTTTAACAAGACTTTACACAAAAACAATGCAGAAAAGAAGACATCCTCTTGAAAATGCCAATAATAATGTGGTGAAACTGTAAAATTGCAATCGAATGATGAGGGCAATGTAGGTCTCGTAGTTTTGCAATAAATTATGTGTTTTCCTCAATGAATTCTGTCACTCCCTATTTACAAAATATCAAGTAGATCCTAAACCATTCATAGCCTTAATAGCAAAATACCAGTAGTGGGAATCAGTGGATTTCGGATATCAATTAAACTGCGTCGCTAATTGGAAATGAGTTGGATACATTTTTATACTTTTCAACGCATTAATTTTGGTAGTAATGATAAAAATGAATAGTCTACATAAGTTTGTGCTAATCTATTTCTGTATTAATCTATTTTTTTCCATTCAGCTGCAATCATCAGAGAGAAGCATTTGGACGCTCAGGTAATTTTAAATATTCCACCTTTAAGATATATAATCATATGTAAGAGTATATCATGAGTTTATCCCTTTTCTAACTATCCCTTGATGGAGATGGTCGAGGGACAACGAGAATCACAGGGTGAATGATTTCCTTCTCCATTATTTGTTTTTCAGCTTTAAGAAACTTTTTTGCTGACTTTCGATCTTTGTTTTCTGTCCTCATATACCTTGTCCTGTAGAATTAATTCTGTTTGTCTTGTTTTGTGCCCATATTATCTCGGTTTATGTTGTTCCAGTGGTTACATATATATGTATGTGTGTATGTGGATGTATCAAATAAATGTTGTGTTTCCTGTTTTATAGTAGTATGAAAAATGGTGGTGGCGATGATAATGATGACAATATTAGTGGCGATGGTGGTGGTAGTGGTGGTGATCATCGTGATAATGGTGATACTTTAGGGTGATAATGATGAAGATGCCGATTATGATGATGGTTTTAGGATGAAAATGATTATTATTATTATTATTATTATTATTATTATTATTATTATTATTATTATTATTATTATTATTATTATTATTATTATTATTATTATTATTATTATTGTTGTTGTTGTTGTTGTTGTTGTTGTTGTTGTTGTTGTTGTTGTTGTTGTTGTTGTTGTTATTGTTGTTGTTGTTGTGGTTGTTGTTGTTGTTATTATTATTATTATTATTATTATTATTATTATTATTATTATTATTATTATTATTATTATTATTATTATTATGACGTTGACGAGGGGGATGAGGGGCAGGAATTACTTGAGGAGAATCTTTCTGGTTTGGAAAAATACACATTCATGAGAATCATTTTTTAAAAATATTGCGACACTGCTGTTCCTATGTTTCTTGTCAGAGTCACAAGTCCAACGAAAGTAGTGGAATTTAAAACTTTTGCTCGTGATTAATATACTGAGGCACTACCTATCAATTACTTTGGGTCTCCTAGGTAGTCATGGGATAATACCTCATTACAAATTTTAGCAAAACGTATACAATGTTGATTCTACTGAAATATTATACGAAGGAGAGTTTAACTTTATTTAAAACAACCAAAAAAAAATTCTTTGACTGGAGTTTTGATTTTTGACACCTGAAAAAGATTCTAAACGATAAATTGCCATTTTGTGGTTCCGATATTTTAAATTTAATAGAGATTTTCAAAGAACTGACATTAGTATTATTTTGTGAAGTATTTTCCTCGCATATTTAAATCCGACAGGCGACCCAATCCGTTATTTCGTAACGAGTATAGTGTGAACGAATACTATGTTCATCATTAATTTTCTTTACACTCCTGTTTCTTAACACTTCATGCCATTAGAACTTACAACAAAGATCTCTTCTCTCTTTCTTTATTCACTCTTCATGGCTTGTGCCACAGAACAAGAGCACAACCATCGAAGCCATGCCGATGCCCACGAGTCCACCATCAGACGATGACGAGACGTTGACCTTTGAAGAGGCTCAGAAAATACGTTTGGAGCGTATCCAAAAAGTGTGCGCGACTCCAGGCAGACAGATAGGCTTCGTCAGTACGCTGATAGGTACAGCCAGGTCGAACCTCACTTACTGCATGACGCCAAGGTCAGAATTGATAGCTAGCATTATTATGTATAAAAAACATGGAGAGTTTTTTTTTCTACTTGTTTTTTTTCCCCCAAGAGAATCCTTGCCACACATCAATACATGAATGTAGGTTGCGTCGTTTCCGCAAGTTGTAATGTTTTTGGTTTTATCTATTTATTTTTTCTTGAAAGATGATAGAGCTTTTGTACTTTCATGTTGTTTAAAGACGGGAAGCATAAGAATCAATATTATTTTTTAATTTTTAGAATCCATTTTCGTCCCGTTTTCCCCTCTTTCACATATTCGTTCTTGGTTGTGCAAAACTGATTCTGTTTCGCCATCATTGTTACAAAAGTGAATGTTTTTTTTTTAAATGTTATTATTATTATTATTATTATTATTATTATTATTATTATTATTATTATTATTATTATTATTATTATTATTATTATTATTATTATTATTGTTGTTGTTGTTGTTGTTGTTGTTGTTGTTGTTGTTGTTGTTGTTGTTGTTGTTATTAGCGAATTTTTTCCCGAAGACTAGTCTGTTCTATGTCAAAGCGCGAAACCTTATAGACTGTCGCCATTTTCGAGTGATTGGACATAGTTTCAAAATGTAGCTTATTTCGGATAATTTGTATTACTTTAATTGAAAGCCATTTACTTTGCATTTTCTTACATGCACCAACTATATGAAAGTCACAGACGTTTTGATTGTCATCAATTTGGCAGAACTAAATCCAAACTGGCAATGACATCATTTTTTGGGGGGTTCAACCTTAAAAAGAAGTAATTCTCTAAACAAATCTCATGCCTCTAAATGACTTTTTCAAAATATGAAAAAGGTGGCAGATCGTAAAAACAGTTGTAGCTCTATTAAACCAAAAGAGAAAGGCTCTCCCGTAATTGTACGATCTTTTTAACTACATGTCATAACCTTTGTCATCTTGACACTTGTAACGCAGATCTGCCAACACATTTTGGCTCCAGATGCTCCGTTACTCTCAGCGGGATTTTCCAGACGAAGTCCCCCAGTCTCCCTTAGACCTGGATACTCGGCAGGTACTGTGCTTTTCTCGGCTCTAGAAGCCAAATAATTCTGTAAAATCAACATTTTTTAAAGAAAAATACTCTTTTTAAAGCTGTTATTAAAGCTATATAGGTACATTCAAAAGTGCCTGGTTGAGTTCGGTTACTCTGTTGACGCTACTTGCCTGACTTAATGGTCTAAAAAGGATCTGCACAGATTGGAATTTTACAATATCAGCTAAAACTTCTTTTGTTTCCTACCTAAATTAGCAGTAGTTGTTCACAACATTATAATGCAAACTTTATAGATAAATCACTGTAAATAAAGTGCGTTAGTGCCTTAAGAAAATTTGAATAAACACAAAGAAATGCACGAAAAGACTATTCCCATGAAAATAAGAAACAATAGTACTGAAAAAACATGATAACACACAACACAAAGAAAAGTATTTTTCTTAATTCTTAATATAAGTAGATACTTGGACATTCTTTAAGGAACATTTTGTTTTACAAGGCAGTAAAACAGTAGGTAACTCATCTTTAAAGCCATCTCGAGGTTAATTATTGGTCAACATGAAAATGACTTTGAGTTCAATCTGGCTCTTCCAGGTTTTTTTAAAGGGCAAAGTAAGGCTGTTATAACGCAGCAAACAACTAGCTGGCTGTACTTTAGTCAAATGTGAAACAAAAAACCTTTTGTAAACATTTTAATGTCAATATTTTGATAATAGTATTTTTATCATCCAGTTAATTAGCCCAATATGGTCTTCTTGCTTTCAAAGGTTCGGACGCGACCTTTTATCAGAACCCGGAAGTACAACTGGAAAATGTTGCCGGAGGTAGAAAGAGCAACCGTTTTACAGAGCAAGTAAGTTCTAGATTAACAAGTTTTGAAACCATTTCGGGATCTTTATGCGATAATAACATTATTACTTTGATAAAGATTGGCGAAGCATGAATTGCGCAGTTTAATGAGAAAGTGGTGACGGTATTCTAGTTGAAAGTCTTCTGCATAGGATCAGAATTTTGGAGTAATATCATTATGAAAACAAAACCAGGAGCTCTTTTCTTGCGAAAAAGCAATTAATGCTTTTTTTCTTCATCCCACCCAGGTATAGTAAAGTATTGCTGCTGATCAGTGACATGGTAGGACATAATTGGCATTGATGTACTCTTAAACGCAAAAGTTAATCCACATTATTTTGTAATCTATTTACTCTGACCTTTAATTTCACTTAGAGGACGGAAAACTACATTATCCACATTATATGCTTAGAACTTAACAAGCCGCTCCTACTTTGAGATTATTTTTTAAATTTCATTTCGATGTATTTGATTTCTCGCAGCCACCTGAAATAGGTCGATCATAATCTTAAAAAAAAAAAAATAAAATAAAATTGGCGAGTCTGAAATATTTTATATTTTAAACATTCTAATATGTATACAGTGTTATTTCGTAAAAAAAAAAAATCCGCTAAAAGTGCTAGTTAAATTTGAGAAATGGCTGTAAAAATTCAAATCTATTTATAGATCCTTTTAAACAGTCATTTTAAAGCAGGTAAAAATAAATAGACAGCTATAAATTCCCGCAAAGCAGTCACCCTGGAGGCACTTTTTGCGGGATTTCATAGCCTTGTAACAACCGTTCAAAAAGATCTTTAAATACATTAGGGGAATACAGAATTTGTAGATTTTCCATAGTTATTTATTTCTCACATCAGAGATTTGCACATCTGTATGCATTATGGGAACATGTCAAAATTTGTCATGATATTAACGCTCTCTTCATTGTGTTAGATTTTTTGTCTTAATGCAATACGTTCATTGGCAAGAAAATTTAAAAAAAAATTATGTTTTCTAATCTTTTTCTCCATTTGTTAAATTTAGTGTCATCACTGAAGATACCTGCAAAGTTGTAATTCTTGTAATATTTTCTTGCTTTCTCGTTATAGCTATTTTTGAGGCGCTAAAAAGTGACATACCATTTAAAATGACTTTCCACTTCTCTCTCTCTCTCTCTCTCTCTCTCTCTCTCTCTCTCTCTCTCTCTCTCTCTCTCTCTCTCTCTCTCTCTCTCTCTCTCTCTGTCTCTCTCTCTCTCTCTCCCTCTCTCCCTCTCTCTCTCTCTCTCTATCTATCTATCTATCTCTAGTTCTAGTTCAGTTTTAATTCGATACCTACATAATTCTTATACTTTTTGCCAACTGATGTTGTTTTAGGATATTTCTGTCCGTACAAGACCCGTACTGGCGCCTGTGGACAACTTACCTCAACGCCCTGACTTTACCTGACCTGTGGACTTCGGTTGGAGCCAAGATTGAGGCCAAGAGGCCGCAGGTTCGAGACCCTCTGAAGCGGAAGCCTCCGGCCCCATGTGGAGACACAATCACTTTCGAGGAGTTTTTGTTGTATGTTCTCAAAGCATACGAGGTAATTCTTTCTCGTTCAAATTTTCAAAAAAAATTGGTTGATTCCTGCCCTTGACTCGGAATTACTACCTTCCTAGCAAAACGAACAAAAAAAAAAATCATGGCTTTGCATACATTATGAATTTCACAGGAAATCTTTTTAAAAAATAAATAATAACCGTAGCTTGATCATGAGTTGCCCATTGTCGCTTGTGAAATTTTAATCACAAGTTTCTGCAAGATTGCTGATGTTTCCAGCCTTACGACCTTGCACTGTATTTTTTGTCATCGTTACTGTGTGGTTTTTTTTTTTTTTTTTTTTGTTTTTTTTTGTTTTTTTTTTTACAAATTTAGCGTATCTCTCTATATTATTTTGCTTTAGTTTGGAACATTTTGATAAATCATCGCAACTTTTGGATCGAGGTTGGTCCAAGATTAAACGAATTTAAAAAAAAAAGCTTACTTTATTTCTAAGAGCTATGAAACTTTTCATTTGCTTTTTTTTTCGCTTCCTCAGCCTGATCTACAACCAATCCACCATCAGTGCGATCCTTGCACACTCCCTCTAAGCTACGTCATCAAGGCTGGCACAGCCAAGAGAGACAACCGGTATATTCTCACTCATCTGAATCTAACCTGGGCAGTGGAGTTATCGGACGTTCAGGCAGAGCTTCGAAAGAGATACATCAAGTCTTTGGTGATGGAGAATTTTGATCGTTTACATGTACGTGTCTAAAATAATGTCTAGTCTGAAGAAAATTCTGTGCAAAGTGTCTAAAAGAGCTAAAGATTATATGCGGTAATAAGTTAATAGGAGAACATAGGTTTTTAGACCAAGCAGATCATGCACAGACCATCCAGAACAGTTAAGAATCAGAAAGAAAGCTTGTATTGAATTAAATAACTCACGGTTTATTTTTTTTTTTTACTTGCATTGAGGAATAAAATATTGATTGTCTTTGTAAAGAGTGTGATAACCTCCCCAGCTCATTGACTTCGCAATGCAAATTGTTAATCTAATCAAATATTGGCCGTACGCTATAAATCCAATCCGGTAGATTGGAAATCGGGGCATATCAAGAGCAGAGAATAAGGATATCTTAATTACATCAGTCTAAATTCAGCGCATACCGCACCATAGTCTGTCAATTTTAAAATACCATTTTCGCCAAAGATACTCCTCAAGCATTTAGATCCTATCTGAAGTGGTTTCTTTTTCCCTTCTTCTTCAGGATATTCGCATCCAGCGCTGTGTCACATTCGGTGATCTAGGCAGACGTCTCTGGCACAGCTTTGTTCTGCAGGGTATCCTGCGAGACACCATGCAGATGCCGGAAGGGATAGACGATCTCCATCAAACTGTGTTCGCTGACAAGTTAGTCCAGCTCGCCGAACAGGTCGGCAACGACAATCCTGAAAAGCGAAAGTACATGATTGCGGCATTCCGCCATTTAAGCCAAGAGACTTTGAAAGCTGTGAGAGAAAAGTTTGATATGGATTTCAAACTGTTTGGTTACGACCCAGAACCTCCTGAAATTTTTGGATAGAGTATTTTAAATCGAGATAATTATGGGGAATGTGGTATCAATGTGCACTTTAGTGCCTTATAATGACTGTTCCTTTTGAGGTAGTGTGAATCTCGATTGAAATCCCAAATGATTCATTGGTCATCGTTCAGTATGAGGGCGACACTGTAGCTTGAAAAAAAATACTGGTTTGAATTTGAAAATAAAAAGAGCAAGTGAGAGGAGGCAAGAAAGAGAGAGAGAGAGAGAGAGAGAGAGAGAGAGAGAGAGAGAGAGTATGTGAGTGAATGAATGAGAAAGAAAGATAGTGAGAGATCCGTGTAATTCATTATTAACTATCTTTGTCTCTAGCTCTGTGGTGTTTTTTCATGATATGCTTTATGAAATGATGAAGATTTCAATATGGATTGTGTATCAAAGTTATATTTGCATGAGAGGATTTCTATGGGGGTATTAAAGATACCATAATAATAAACACCATATGAATTTATTCATGATTGTTTGCCCTTAACAAGATATTAAGCTTTTCGTGTTCATGGAAGCAACAAGCTTTACAAAGAGCTTCTACGTCATGACTCAAAATAATCACAGTTGCTCAAACGATATTAATTTTTGTCTTCGTATCCTTCTTGCTCTTTGCAATGAAAGATCAATGTATGTCGAGGATTCATTGAAAGACGTGGGAAGTCAAATCGGACCTACTTTTTGTTAAGAGTTTTATTTTTCTGCTTCACATTTACATTTCATGGATCACAGATAAATGAAAATAAAATGAAAAATAAAAAAAAAAAAAAAAAATCAAAATTTCTATCTTATCCAGACTTATATCAAAACTGGCTTAAAAAAACATAAGCTTTTGAAGTGTTTCTTATTTTTATTATTATTATTATTATTATTATTATTATTATTATTATTATTATTATTATTATTATTATTATTATTATTATTATTATTATTATTATTATTGATGTTGTTGTTGTTGTTGTTGTTGTTGTTGTTGTTGTTGTTGTTGTTGTTGTTGTTGTTGTTGCTGTTGTTGTTATTATTATTCATAAATTGACTTCAATTTAATTGCTATTTTCTTACATTTTTATTGATAATAAATATAAAAAAAGTCAAGAAAACGGAAGGAACTTCGAGAGAGATGTTTGATTATTATACCTATTTGATTATTTTGAATTGAATTATTGTTTGATTTGATAATAAAAAAATCGTGATTATTTGCTTCTTTGTTATCACTTATAACTATTTAAAGCGGTACATTGCGCTCAAAGCCTCCTACCATTAACGGTAACATGTGAGAGAGAGAGAGAGAGAGAGAGAGAGAGAGAGAGAGAGAGAGAGAGAAAGCGAGACAGACAAACAGACAGACAGACAGAGAGAGAGAGAGAGAGAGAGAGAGAGAGAGAGAGAGAGAGAGAGAGAGAGGTAGATAGAGAGAAAGAAACAAATAAAGAAAGAGAGAGAGTAAAAGGAAGATAATTGAAGAGAGAAAGAGAGAGACAGAGAGAGGGAAAGAGAGAGTGGCTAGTGAAAGAATGTGTGAAAAGCTGAATTGAATGTGACTGTGGCTTGCAAAATTAATGAAACAAATCATTATGTTTTTCTGCATAGTTAAACAATAATACAATGTATTATATTATAGACAACATCTGCAGTGAAAGACGTTTAAAGAAGTGCTTAAAAAACAAAGTCTCTGTATAGCAGGAATAATTATAGCCGAGCTGATAATCCAGTAAAACTAAGATAAACAAACTCGTATTTTAATTTTTTTAAAATTACGTCAACATCACGAGGTGTCAAAATTATTCAATTTTAATTATGGTGCAGAATGCTTTATTGGACTAATTTTTTTTTATGGCGGGTCTACACCAAAGTATTCTCAAGATTTTCAGCGTATCAATGCAAACACGCCCCCGTCGTGCAGAAATTACAAAAAAAAGATCGATGACACCTAGGAGGATGTCCTTGTGAATGTCACGACAAATGTTTTAAGCACAAAGCCACTTCTCAAATTTAAATTCAGAACTTTTCAATCCTCATTTTTGAAAACCGAATGAATTCCAGTAGTCTTGTTGGTCATGACCATCATATTGTAGATCTACTCACCGTCGATTTGACGCATTCACTTCATGTCTACATGTATGAGTATAATCAACAACTGATATGTTGCTGTCATAGGGAGAATAAAATCAACATCAACCTAACCCTTGACTTACTTAAATAAAAACAACAAGTTAATGAGTAAACTAGATTGAAAATAAAGGCTAAAATCAAGAGAAGATCCACATCATATTTCTGAGTTCATTACAAGTGAAAGAAGAGGGGTATTGCTGCTGCTCTTGGCAAAGATGCTAACTACCATCTAGGCAGGATGATAAAACTGTATGAGCCATTCAATGTGTTACTCATCACTTTTCTTTCCAATGAGTCTCTTTTTTTTTTCTTCACATTCTTAGATGACCATTTAAGAGCACCACTAGATTACACTTACAGATAAAATGAAGATTTTAGGAAATTGGCTGGCAGATTAAAAAAAAAAGGCTCTTTTTCACAATTCTTAGCTTTTTTTTAAATTAATACAAGAGTTAACCATGAACAAGTCGTCTGCTAGCACTGTTCTTTGTTACGAGGCATCGGACAGTTCAGTTGATAGAATGTTGGAATTACTTACTAATACTATAAAGAATTTTGAATTTGATTTCTGAATAACTATAAGTCTTGGAATATTCAGATAAATTTGCATTGAATCAGGTCTATCCCTGGCTTAAAAGGAAAGCTTGCTCTTCTGTCTAAGGTTTTTTTTTTTTTTTAACCTTTTAAAGGTCCGTAAAACTAACCAAGTACTTAGAAAGAAAAAGAGATGGGTAAATAAGCTGTAGAGCTGCATTCTACCTATTTTATTTTCTTTTATTTTTTTGGACGGTGCTTCATAACTATTCACAAAGCTCCACTCCGACATACAATTTATTTGACGGTACTACTACTACTACTACTACTACTACTACTACTACTACTACTACTACTACTACTACTACTACTACTACTACTACTACTACTACTACTACTACTACTACTACATCTACTAGTACTACTACTACTACTACTACTACTACTACTACTACTACTACTACTACTACTACTACTACTACTACTACTACTACTACTACTACTACTACTACTACTACTACTACTACTACTACTACTACTACTACTACTACTACTACTACTACTACTACTACTACTACTACTACTACTACTACTATATACATCATCTTGCACCATTTCCCAGGGCATAAAAGGAAAGGCTAAGAGTTATTTTTTTTTTAGGTAATATTTGAATATCATGTCAGGAAAATGCATCGGAATTTCCAATAAATGGACAAAATACGGCAGAAGCCTTCTTTTCATATAACGCCTTTCAGTCGATGAGTTACTGGAGATTACTGCTGTGTTCAAACAAAGATTAATTTTCGAAATGAAAAGCTGACCAGTTTTAAAGTTGATGGCCCATTTCATGTGCTTGTTTTTCCTTTGGCATAACCAGTTATTGGTGTATTACGTCTAGTTATTTTATTTGAATGTGTAATTTGGTTTGCCTATTTTGTTTAATGTTGGTTTTGTAATAGGTTTAATTCTTAAGATTACGGGTTGTAAGACAGAATTTGATATTAAGACACCCGTCTGAAGCGCTGAGACAGTCCTTGGAAACTGTTCACAGTTCAGAACCACATCTATACATGTACAGGATAGTTATCTCTCAGTGGCCGCGAAGTTAAAGACGCTTAAGTGTATTTCTGTAATCCATTCGTCAGCCTTCTTTTTTTTTTCAATGCAATTTTTAATAACCCTTACAAAAATAAATGGAAGGAAATGGGAGAGGCTGTTAAATCGGGTTTCTTATCGTATACGACTCATCCAAATATTTCTATATTAAAAAATAATGTGTGGCGCGAAGCCATCCATAAAACATAAGTAGAAGCATATATCTTGAAATTTCTAATAATGAAGTATTTATTACACAGGAAATACTTTGATTTGTTTTAGATATACATGTTTTTCTCTAGAAAAACAAAATTTTAGCGTTGTTTTGAAAGCAACTTCTAAAGTTCTGTATTTCTTCAACTATAGTTTGCACGCGTATGCCACCACTTAAGATAAAAATAATATTGAGAAAAGAATTTAAATATATTTTTTTTTGCAGTATAGTAATTTTCATTTCAGGAAGAAAGAGATAATTTAAATTCAAATTTGAAAATGGATATCATCCATGTTAAGTTGAATTGAACAATCTTTTTTTCGAGATTTTGTGTTGAATGCTTTATCATTTTATAGAGTTCCTTTTTATTTCAACAAGAAGAGCAAGGTTTTGAAAATTATATTGAAACGAAAGCTTCAAACTGTCCGACATTACCATAGCAATCACTGGATAATTTTAATACAATGCTTTCTTTTCTTGTTGTTGTCCATTTAATTTTGCCCTAAACTATGCTTTTATATATAAATTACTAATTTACTACTGAAGCAATTAAAAAATCAATTTGTTAGATGTTCCATCAGGATTTGCCGTTTGGCTATTTTATGCGACGCATATAACCTTCTGTCATTTAATTGGCCAAGTCTTCTATTTCAATGCGATTTTCTCTAATCTCCTATACATTAATGATTCAGCTCATTATTTCACAGCGATACCGGTATTTATATGTTCTTTTAGAAACGATTTGCCACTATTTAAATGCCAAAATCTTGTTTCCTGTAATTAGTGTTATGTTCCATTTTGCTAGATAATAAAACTCAATAAAAATTTGTCAATAGTGAGACTGGTTTCCCAATAAACTAAATTGAGTGATACATTATTTTGGCGCAGTTATCAATACCTGTGTTGTGAGCAAAAAAATAATCGCGAAGAAACTGTGAAGTGTGGCGTAGGCCTAAATCCACGTAGAAAAAGCAAAAGATGCACAAGAGCTGTTGGTTAAACTCCACTCCACTCGCTTCACACAGGTCTACTAGGAAGATAATATAAGAAGAAATACCTCGAGCTATAACATTCTAGCTGAGGTAAAAAGAAAATAGTAATTGCCAGATCTACATATTTATCAAACTTTAATATCGGGAGTAGGCTACCTTTTCCTCAATAAGCAGAATATCAATACCACGACTGACAAAAATTTCCATACTGGTATTCATTTTTTTTTTTTTTAATTCAACCATATACCACTTTCATTTCATAATTCTTGGCTTTCAAAAACTGAAAATTTTTTTCTTTATCTCCCATTTAAATAAAAATACTTTTTCGGCTATAAAGAAAAAAAAAACTGTAAGTTTTACTAGATTCTAGAATTACATCGTTGAGTTTAACACCTAATTATTTTGTTATTGTTCTTTTTTGTTTGTTTGTTTTTTTGTTGATTTTTTTTTTACTATTTAAACTTCTGCATTATTTAATGTAACGATCCAGCGTTTATCGTTAATTCAATTCGCAATTCTCGATCAATGTTTTAGCTCTATTGTTCACTCTGGGTTGTTTATAGATTTTACAACTGTTTGTGGCTACCTATCCATTGTGTTCAAAAGAAATGGTATCTGTACTTTTAACTGCATATCAACTCTAGACCATAAAAAGGCAATTGTGTCTTTGTGCAACCTATAGCTCACTCTACTTAGTCTCCTGAAAAAGTCCCTCCCTCTCTGGTTAGGAGTGTTTCGGTAGTCATGTGATTTATCAGCGCAGTTCTAGGCGTGTCAAAAGCATCCATTGAAGCCAAATGTTTTCGGAAAAGGAAGAGAATCTCATCATTTCGAATTGGTTTTGAGGCTAAAAAGCCTTCGAATGCTATTGCATGACTCAACCGGTGAGAGAATGCCTGGCCAAAGGACCTGTGAAACAACTACAACAGATGTTTCATGAGAAAATAGCTTCTCTAATCGACTAAAAATATATAAAGGGCAAGAAAAACAAGTGAATATATAGAATATCAATAACACAGAAAATTGCTCAGTGGAGGATTACTTTCTTTTTTGTGCATGGATAGAATTTTTCTAAAATTTAAAAGGTTCTTTAAAAATACTTATCTATCTTTCTTATCTGTTTTTTTTTTTTTTTTTTTTTTTATTTAAGTTGTCCCACTAATAATGTGTGATGCAAATAGTTTAATTACGAGTTGTCTAGATATATCGTACGTTCGACCAATTGGTTTAAACGTTGCACTACGGTAACTTTAAATTTTTTTTTTTTGGAAATATTATAACGTTTCATGATTGGAGGTGATAGTAATACAGCAGATTATGTACTTGCTTAATCGCTTAGAGATACACAACTGTCCATTCATTCAAACCTATGTGGCAATAAGCGTTTAAAAGGATCTGTTAACGATTAGGAATTTACCAAATCAGCTAACTACATTGTTTCATAACATTCAATTTTAGTCCTTTTAATCTATAAGTGTGAATCTGTAAGTATTCGTGCTTCGAGTTTGCGAAATCAGATCTATTGTTTTGTACAATCAAACTTTCCAGATAAAAATCCAACATTTAAAAGAATCCAATTCTTTGAACAAGAGGAAGTCATTACGCTAAAGTCATCCATCCACCTCTTGTAGACTGCACTATTTATACGATTTCAACTTTAATTGCTTTATGAATATTTAGCGCATAAAATCTTAGTGTTAACTAAAATGTTCATGATTTTTATAATCATTGTGTTAAGTTAGATGTAAATAAATTGTGCCGGCAACTAGCCGGTACAACATCTCCATTTTTTATGAAACAATTTATTTCATTAGTTAATCTTTTTATACCAGGAAGAGATAAACCAATCAGCAATAAGCTGACAAAAACAAGACTTAGGCCTATTGCCTCCACCGGAATTCAGTTGATGTATTCGTGCGCTTTTTCATTTTTCACATGTGTGTTGCTTCAAAGTTTAGGCAACTGACCTTCCTGAACAGAGAGTTCTCTATTTTTTTCATTGGAACGAAAGCTTTGAGAAATTTTACAGAGGCACCCATCGCGTAATCTAGAGATCTGTTTGCAAAGATGGATTCTCTAATATTAATACTTGAAAAAACAGTTTCTCCAGGTAATTTGAAACAGATCTATAGTCTAGACCCATCTCACTTTTGTCTTCCATCTCATCATTAATTTTGCTATAGAAAGCATGGGATTTTACAAAACCCAGCTCTGTTAAGATTTAAATTTCAGAGACCTTTGTTTGATTTTGTTTCCAGATTCAGACGTATGGAGTAAGGATCTATCTATTTATGCAATCATAAAACTATTCTTAGTTATAAAGATCTAGATTAGAGAACTAGATCTAGTCTAGTTCGTCGCGCGCCTTCCGTTGGACCAGGCTGACGTCATGGATAAATCTAGACCTAGATTTCTAGATCTATGTTATTTAGGCTATCCTTTAAAGAAACTCTAGTGTAGAATCTTGATTAGATTTATGATTTTTTTTTAAAGAACAAATCCCATGGAGATTGACCTTAGAATCACTTGGAATTAATTTGGTCTTGGTCTTTAAAAATAGAGAGCAGCCTTCTGATGCTGTAGTCTTAGTTGAAATTGAAAGTGAAAACAAATTATCATGAACACTATTACAGTGTCCTTAGCATAAGGAAATCTAAACTGAATTTTAAATAAAATGTCAAAAAATATGGTAAAATTATCTATCACTCAGTATGTCCTACTTTCTCACAAAATAAGTAGAGATTATGTAGATCTAGATCTAAATCTAGAGGTAAATTTGCAGATATCGGCCCAACTCAATTTAGGCCTCACAATAAAATATTTCTCGACGAATTCAAAACTTGTAGTTTCAATGTAATTTTAGAGCAACCCAAAAATGATTATAGCATATCAAATTCATTAAGAAAAATAAAATTTTAAAGCTGAAAGTGAGTTGGGCTGATAACTGCAATAATACCGACCACTTTCTGTGGTTTCTGGTTTCAGCTCTTGCCTTCGCATTCTTTTTTAGATGAAAAAAATTTTACTTCTATACTTTACCTTTGTATAGAAAAACTCAAAAAAAAAAATAGATCTACTTATTTCCCTTTTTTGTTTATGATTCTCTACTTCCTGTTCACAACTAATTTTCACTTTCTGTTAAATATTCTCTACCTCCTGTTACAAGAACATGTATTTCTACACCTCAGTGCTTTTCACCCCTCTGGTAGTTTCAGTTTAAAAACACTTTTGCCTCTTTTTACTGGAGATTGAATTGAGCTGACAGTTTCGGATATGGATGTAGTTGAAACTATCCAAAATATGGGTTCCATCAAGATGTTTTATTTGTTTACTTTATTGTACGTTCAGCCGAAAAATGTAATTCTCTCCATTTCACACCCAGACTTCGCTGTTATGCCCAACAAAGAATCATTCTGATTTTTTCATCTGACAACATATAATGCGATTAGGCACTTTCTTTTTGTCAAGAAATCTTGTCGTTTGGGAAATCGTAAATACCTGTAGAGCTAGAGCTAGATTAAATCTAGATCTCTATAGATAATTAAAGCCGGGCATCACATGAGACTTATTATAGATCTAGATCTAGTATGTGATTTTCATTTATTATTCTTGTTTTTTTTTTTTTGTTCAGAAAGAAAGGTGATTTTCATTCCAAGGTAATATGTCTAGATCTAAATGTTAGATTGTTATTTTTTTTTTTACAAGGCCAGGTGCGGCCTACAGCCTAGAGACGTTCTAGACCTAATCGATATTTATTCAACTCAAATGTCTTGAGTAGTAGCAGTGGTAGTAGTAGTAGTAATAATAATAATAGAAGTAGTGGTAGCAAAAGCAGGGCTGAGAATTCTCCATCTAAAGGCGGATTTCCGCCCAACTTGTTATTTCCATTCGCCTAATGAAGATCGCGTCCGCCCAAAAAAAAAAATTAAAACAACACAAAAATTCCGAAGCCTTCTTTTCTATTTCGAAGCTGGTTTCCGGAAACATAAACCAACCAACACAGAAGAGTTCGATGGTATTCATCAAGTGGAATTATCGAGATTAACATCGATACCATTTAATGATAATCTATTGTTGTTATTACTGTACTTTCTTAATTGGTTTTGAAAATATCGATCGATATTGGCCGAATTTCTCTTTGTTTTTGCCAAAGCTTGGCGCAGCTTATCTCAGTCTTTCCACAACTGTTTGCGCGTGAACGTCACAATGGCGAGGCATCAAGACATTGTTAGTAGAGGAGAAGCTTGCGATGACGGCGATATTGTGAACCCATGGCGATGGGAATGGTGTGACAAAACCGCTAATGGTCGGCGTCTGGGGGAGTTTATTAGAAAGTTAAGGAAAAAAGGAGTATCGTGGTGTAGTGTGTGTGTGACAAGGAGTTGAGTTACACACGTCGTGGACTTACGGCTTTGACGGCTCACGAAACACAAGGAAAATGTTAAACTTCAACAGAAAAATCAAACACAATAATTAAGGGGAGTTCAGTGCCAGAGGGGCCTAAATGGCTTAATTTTAACGCAATTTTTCAAAATTTTCCGGGGGGGGGGGCATGCCCCCGGACCCCCCTAGGTGAATCTCGCGCCTTCGGCTCGTTGGCTGGTATTTTCAGACTTTTTCTTGTCTGACCATTCTCAGCCCTGAAAAGATAAGGACAACGGCGCTCAATATGTAAGCCAGAATATAGGCCTTTATGTATACTTTGATGTGTAAGCTTTTATGGCGCTTCAATAAAAGGCAATAAAATACATGTGCAGGGAGCGGTTCTTATCAACTAACATTGGGGGGGCACAGCTTTAGATGAGCTACAACGGTCATTCAACCTCTTAGTATGGGCACAAAAAAATGCTCCACAATGATGGCTATGTCGACAATCCAAATTTTTACAAATTTAGTGTAAGGGTTTGAGGGGTATAGAGAGAGTGAGAGAACGCTCCTGCCTAGGCCGCTAGCGGTGACTGATTTTAAAATTGTGTGTCTAGTTCTCATCCCTTCTTATATTATTCCATTTACATGTATACTTTAGTCCCGGCTTATTTGTTTCCAACAGCCGTATGGTTTATTTTATCAATGCTTTTTTTAAAGTGAAATTAGCCAAAACTGATGTCGGTTGATTTTTTTTTAATTCACTTCGTCGCGCTTTTGTCCCTGAAAGGCATAGGTTGGGATAGGCACCTCTGGATTTTTAAAATCTCTAGAATTTTACAGGGTTAGTATAGGTATTGATCTGGATATATCTAGGTAAAATTCAATTGAGATTCAGTGAGGTGTAAAAGATTTAAAATATTAAAAAACACTTTTAGATCTAGTCCAGTCTCTCTAAAGTATGAGTGTAGATGTAGGTCTGATCTAGATCTAGAACCTTGTTAGTATGGTCAATACTAAAATAAATTGCGTATTTAGATAAGTGTCTTAGGGTTTTAAAATGTTGATTTGGCACTAGTTTTTAGATTATCTAGTTCTTTGTAGTTTTGCCAATTTGATATCTACATCAAGATCCCTAAATTTAGAAGTAAAATTAAAAAAGCCAGTCTCAAAATTGTCTATCAGTGATATTTTAGTTTACGCCTGGTTGCCTGCATCTCTTTACGGGCGACTGTCTTCAGTAAATCAATCACTGCCAGATACGCTCTGTACAGGGTAAAACAGTGCGCCCGATATTTTGCGTGTTGCACTTTAATACATATAAAGTTTGTCATTGTTTAACAAGCTACTGTCAAATTTTTTTTTAACGACCTGCACTGGTTTCCTCTTAACTTTCGATCTATAAACTCTTGTCTTGTGATTTTTGTGAAATTCCCGTGTTTTTATCTTTAAAAAGTTTTATTTCCGAGCTTTGTATTGCTCACTCAGTTTGTAAAGTGTGTCAACTTAATTAGACAATTACAGACAAACGGCGCCATAAAAATCATTTTTTCTCCTTCAACAGTTTTCAAATAATAATTCTCCATCTGATTTAACAGGTTTCATATCCTCAGCAATCATAGACAATTTTTAAATTAATTTTTTTTTTACACCATTATGGAACATACTAAAGATTGTCTCTACCTTTATACCTCTATTGTGTCAACTTAAGACAATTACAGATAAACAACGACACACAAATCATTTTTTCTTCTTCAATTAAATATGTAAATATATTTGCTCCCACCTATGTCACTTGCTCTGATTTCAAAGGTTCTGTGAATGAAGTGTTTGAACAATAGAGTAGTTTACACCCTTTAGATTATTTATGAAAAAAGTTATATTTCCAGCAAATTATCAATTTTAAATCTAGATCAAGATCAATTTGGAAATCCTAAATAGAGGTGGAGTAAAACTAGATCTAATCAAACTTGGCCATAGCATGAGAATATTATAGTCTAGGTGATTTTTGTTGTAAAGCAAAAAGTTATAAATCTAAATCTGCTAAATTGTTGTTTTCCATTTTGTACGGGCAGGTGGAGCCTAGTGAGAAGTTCTAGGTCTAATGAATATTGATCATATTCAGCTTAGGTGTCTGAGGGGAAAAAAGATAAAGAAAAAGCGATGAGTAACCTTTTTAATGCCTTAGTTGAGCCAATGAACTGCAGAAAATAGCATATGGGGGACACAGCTATAGATAAGCTGCAGCAGGTCATTCAACCTCTGAGTGAAAACAAAATTAGTGAGCTAGGTCAGTAAGAACATCGAATTTTCTTGTAATTGGTGAGGTGGAGGCGGGTCTTCTGCCTATGCCGCTCGCATTGATAGAATTCAAAAGCTGAGTAAAAAATTGTGTGCAGTTCACATCCCTGTACATTCTAGTCAATTTCTCAAATAACTTGATTTAAACTGAACAAGGCTTCAATTAAAGGATCTTGATCTATTCTATTTCTAATCTAATTTTTTATATTAGTCACAATTTTTCAGCATTGTAGAACTGCAAACTAAGCAAAGAATTTATTTATCAGAACTTGGACAGAGCTATACTGATGAATGAAGATTTATATGAAAGAAAGACAGTATTGTAATATATACCACATAGATATGAAAGGCAAAATAAAGTCAATCATTCAAAGAGCATTCTCCCCATTAGATGCCAAAATTTTTGGGGTTTCAGTACTGCTTTTGCATTATATTTAAATCATTACTGTAATTTGTGTTGTTTGTAAATCTAAAGTAAATTGTTTCCTCAAACCCTACGTTCATTTTTCAGCATAATACTAATAATAGATCTGAGATAGAATCTTCAGCGATTAGAAAGTATAATCGCTTGCTGATAATCAGATTTAAATGTAAGATACTCAGGGAAAACTTTGCCCATATTTTAGTTTCAGTTCATTGCCATTTGATTTGATTTGTGAACATCAAATGAAAAATATTTTTAAAAAATTAGAGTTAACTGGGGTTTAAATTTTTTTTTAACTAAAATGGTCTGTTATCTTTCCATAGATACACATGAACTTGAAAGTGCACAACAGTTTCTGGAATCGGCTGCTGCTCAAAATTTGGTAAGAATATGTATACACATTAGACAATGATTCCAATTTAAACAGTAAATCTGGCATCTTTTAAAGATTATGAAAAGGTGGTCAACTCTAAAACTGAGGCCGAAACAAACAAAACATTCACACTAATTATGACTTTCAATATAAATTATTATGTGCATTTTATTAACTTTTATTACTGCAGATTTAATCAGTTTTGATTGAAGATTTTGCACAAAATCATTGTTTTCACACCTGTTGACTGCCATTGATAGGTTTAGAATACATATCATTTAAGTAAAAGGACTCAGAAGGTCTTATATTTTTAATTTGGTGGAATAACTTTAGATTTGTCATGTCCATTTGCATAGGCTTCAGATCCTCAGCATTCTGAAATAACCCTTTGCAGCATTTTTTTTAAAATCGAAATGGAATGTTTTTGATTTTATGGACAATTGCACTTCTTAGAGTGGGATCAGCTAAAGATAAGAGGGAGAGTATTTTTGCCAATAATTTTGTGCCTAATTTGAATTATAATTTCAAGGGCTTGATCTTTTGAGTTTTGACTATAGACTTGTGTTTTTTTATAACTTGAAATTGCGCAATCACACTTTAGCTTACTTTCTTGAATAGATTAAGAAATGATTTTTCTCTTTTTTTTTCTCAGCCTGATCTTTTGACATCCTTGAGTAATGTTTTAAAACATGGAGGCAACAGTCCAGTGGCCAGAATGCAAGCTGGTCTCCAGCTCAAAAATGCTCTCTACTCTAAAGACAATGTAATCAAGCTTCAACATCAGCAGAGGTGGCTCCATTTTCCTCAGCACATACGGGATCTCATCAAACAAAATGTAAGTGGAATATAATGAAAGATTCACTCAGCCTCTTAAGAAAATGTACTTGTTTGAAAAATCTGTCCTGTCTATATTATCTTATTTTTAATTCTAATAGCATCTAATGTAAGATTTGTATGGTGATATAGCGTGTTTTTGTGAAATGAAAGTCAGAAGTCCACTTAAACTTTGTCAAGACAGTGTTAAATTTTTTTTTTACATGTATACCTTGGAAGGATAAGAAAGTCTTGATCTATTTTTAACATTTTCAAAGACTAATACTGAAGTCTTTTTGGGAGCAATTTAAATTTAGAAAGCTTGGAGCCCTAAAATAGATCAAGATTCTATATATCAGAGATACAATTATGAGGATACATATTATATAAAATTTTTGAGAAAACAGAATGAATGTTATACACGTCTGCTCATTTCGGGCTAAAACCCCTAACTTTAAGCTGTCAAGAGAGCAAAGTGATTAATTACCTATGGGGTGTTGATTCGGCGAATGAGATAACCTTATTGGGTCAGTTGAGCTGCCGCATTAATCTTGCTTGCTCGCAGACTCAGCACAGGAATTCGTGAATTTTACTTGTTTTCAACCTTTATTTACAAACGTAGTTTTAAACTGATAGTGTTAAATAGGGAATCATTTTAAAGTACTCTTTGTTATGTTTTTAAAGATGTAAAGGTAAAAGTTATGTCATTTCTAATTAAACATTTATTATACTTTGCGTAAAAAATAGCATCACGTTAAAAATTTTGTGCATCTAATTTTTCAAAAATTAAAAAAAAAATACTCCCTCATGGGATTTTTCAATTATTAATAAATGTTTGCAATGGTATTATCATAAACAAAACGTGAAAGTTTCAAAAACGGGACCCTAAAGGTATTGTCAGTAGGACAGTGTAAAGCCAGTTTAGTGCCATTGAGATAATAGTAAGACGTGTTAAAAACTATCCTTACATTTTCTCTCTTTTTTTTTTTTTTTAGCATTAAATTCGTAATCTGTCTAGGCTAAAATACTGTGGGTAGGGACGACATTTTGCAAATTTATATTTCATATATTTTCCAAGATGGAAATTTTTAATGAGCATTTCAACTCCATATAAGAAAAAATTGCGCGAGATATAACTTTCCATAGTTATTTAAGCCCCGCACGCGGTAATGGGTCATACCATTGAACACCACAATACATGTGTTAATGAATTATGAAGAATTTAATGCAATTGTTCTTGGATTAGGAAGCAAAAAGATACAAGAAAAAAAAACACAATTTTGCAAAAATAATAAAAGACGATATCTTTTTCATATGTAATATTAACATTGAGGATGACGTTTGTTACAAACATGCAATAACTATATGTTTCAAGTGTGATGTGAAGATAAGAAAAGTCAAACAGACTAAGAGTAAAGGGATGTTTCAGAGTTTGAAGGTCTTTGTGTCTGCTGCTGCACACGTGTGGACTGAATATAATTCAGAAAAAAGATGAAAGTAATAATGGAGTGCAATCCTTTTTCAGGTTGCGCCCTTTTTACAGACATATATTCCTTCAACAAAGAGGCGAAAAGTTAAATATTTTGCCAATATAATTATCTAACTGGTACATACTATATAAAATAATTACACTCTACTGTTTTTAATATTTATTCACACAATCGCAAGATACAGAGTCCTTTTCACATTGTACATGTACTTGCACAAACCTGGTTTGTAGTTTCTTCACTGGACGAAGTGTCAGCATTAAAAACTCACTTTATTCCACACTGGAGATGGAACTACATGAATTATCTTTATTATCCGAGATCAGATTGATAGCAAGAATCCAAGCCACCAGTAGCCAGTCCTGTTAATGAATGAAATTTGGACTAGTTTTATAACAAAGTGGCCATTGTAGGCCTCCAAAGAGGATCTCAGAAACAAAATTTATTATGTGAGCAGTTCATACTTCTAACTCTATAATCATAATGGTATAGTCTCTAAGATATAGATGCTGAGGAACCTTTTTATTTTTATTTGTTTATAAGTGAGTCTTTCCATCAAAGAAGACTGATATAAAAGACAAAAAAATTATTGTCGTTAGCTGCCCATTTTCTCCACCATGATGAATGTTATATCTATGAAAAGAGCAAGATGTCGGTAATCAATCTATATTGACATAAAGAGTGAGACACTATTTGCTGATTTTTTTACAATTTTTTTTTTTGTTTTGGTGTACATAATCAGGTAAATCTGGGTCATGCTGACCTTTTTCGCCGGGCAGCCGCTAGGTAAATTGACCTCGTGACCTCTGTAGTGCCGCAGAGCTCGGCAGGTAAACTAAAATACAAGCTCTTAACAGCTGTGTTTAGGTTTCAACAATGTAAATGTGAAACTTTGAAAAGCATAATTTTTTTTATGAAAGGTCTTGGATACCTTGGGAACAGAAACAGTACGTCCTAGCTCAGCAGCACAGTGTGTGGCTTACATGGCTTGTGCTGAGCTGCCACATAGATTGTGGCCAGACTTGATCGAACGCCTTACCAAGAATGTCATCAATCCTGGAAGTACTGAAATGATCAAGGAGTCAACTCTAGAGGCAGTTGGCTACATCTGCCAAGAAATAGTGAGTTATATTGCAATGTTGATCAAAAGGTAGCTGTTAATTAAACCGATTATCCTCTCAACTTGGCTGTCTTTCCACTTTATGAACTGATACCATAAATATTTTTCTTCAGTGGTATCTGCATTTTTTTTTTGCATATTGAAATTGTGTTAGAAATATGAATAGGTAAGAATATATATGCTAATAACAGATCTTATTTTTGCATAATGTTACATCGTGTAAGCTTGATGTTTTGTTTTATGTGTCTTACTCTTATGTTTCCTATTTACATATAGTTTGCTACAAGGCTTTATCATCCACTGCAAGATGTAAATCTTCATCTCTCTTTGTTTCATTTCTCTGCACCTTGCCATGCCCTTATGTTGGTTAATATTGTCGCGCTATCTTGTTTGTCTTCCTTCCAATCTTTGCCCATACCATGGTAGTCAGTTGATGCTTCTATTTGTCCATCGTCTGTTTTTCCTCAGGACAAGCCCGTTGCCATTCTGTTATGCTACTAAGTCTACTAGTACCAAGTTCTAAATCTTTTAAACCAGTCTTTTCTGATGCCTTAATATGGTTCTTTATCTTGTATTTTGATCTTAAATATCGTTCTTTGATAGCCTTTTGCTCTGTCTTAATCTTTAGGCAAGGTCCACAGTGAAAGATCACAATTGACATCGATTTGCCTTTGGAATTCAATTGACATTTTTTAGTCCATGAAATTTTTTTATTTTACCAAACCAGTGTAAACTTTGTACTCTTCAATGAAAACTCGGGAGAAGATGGAATAAAAAATTCATCATAATCTGGATTATTGGCAAAAGTATTCAAAACAAAACATTTTGGGCCAAAGGAGTTGGGCATTTTTATGACATTTACCTCTTAATTTGATATTTTAGGACATTTCACTGCAAGAAAACCAAGCATATGTTATCTGCTATTAAGAAGCATATGAGCCATCCTCAGGAGTTAACCCTAAAGCATTACATTAGACCTGGAATTTATTTTGTCTCAAAATTGATCAGTATCATAGACAAAGGTGCAAATTTAACGAAAAAAAAAAAGACTTGGAGATAATTTAATTAAATATTTTTGTGTAATGCTTGGTTTTCATCATCATTGAATGATCTTCCGGACATTACTGATGACACAAAAAGATTCAAATTTAGTTACCTTTGAAGCAAAAAACTCATACTTTCATACCTAGAGTGAAAAAATAGATATTATACATTAAAATATCATAGTTCAAACGCAAGACTCATAATTTATGGTAGTAAATTGATTCAATTTGTGTAATTGTAACATCCAGAATCTTTTTCTTTGCAGTTTTTAAAATTATGTAGATTTGATTTTAAGCTGACTGCATTTGATTCTTAGCCAAAAGTTACAGTCTGGGACTTCTACAGTGTTGTTTAGGGTTCTAAAAATTAATCAATGAGCATTTTGTCTTTCAGGATGTTACTGCGACACAATTTTCTGTCATTGTAACATCTGGAAAGTTGTGAAAAACTTGTTGGTTCATAAATTGTTGCAAATAATTATCAAACTTTAAGGCATGCACAGATTAATTAACCTAGCTTAGGATTGAAGATGGACATAGAAATAGTCTTATACCGTATTCCCTCTATTAGTAGCGCCATCTCTAATAACCCCCCCCCCTTCCCATTCAAGCAACACTTAAAAAACACCACTTTCGAGAACAAAAGATTCTTATTAAACTCAAACTCAAAACATTTATTAAGCGATAGATCTGATGATAACAACAGACAACACATGTAAACAATGAATGACTATGATACTGCAATTGTCATCTCAAATTGGGGATGTCAAAGTCAGTACTAAGGCATCTGAGGTTAATGTCCTGGACTATTGCAGTCCTCGTAGTCATCGGACTCGAATGACGCGTCGCTTTCTTCACTTTCCTCACTGAGGACAAGTTGGCGGGTGTCAACAGCAGATGTACTGTTGGCTAGGTTGTCATCGGCCAAGCTGGTCTCCAGGGGGGTAAATCCCTCGAAATCACCATCATCGTCCTCGAAGAGGTGGTCCTCACTCCCATCCAGTGAGCAGGAGATGCCACACTTTTTGAAGCTCTTCCTCACGATCTCGCGCTTTGCCAGTCACTCTCACTCCAGCTTCACGTCGCTCTTGAAGCCAATGTAATACTGCATTGTCTATGTCCTCGTTTATGCACTTTCTGCCACCACCTTGCAGTCTACGACGCTTTGCATCACTTGGCCGACCACTTTGTGTTAGACTCTGCAACTTTTCCTTTTGCGCACACCACTCCTGTACCCTTCTCCTGTTCACATTAAAAAGCTTGGCAGCATAGTGTTTGCTGTGATCCTCTGCAGCTTTTACCACTTTCAATTTGAAAGCAGTATCGAATGATCGTTTTGTTGTTGACATGTTGATTGCAAAGCAATTTGAAGAGGAAATGACAAGAACGGAACGAAACGTGCGGTGAGCGGATGAGAGAATTATACAATAGGCTTGGTCTCTGACCACGTGGCCTAGGCCGAATTCCAATGTAACCCAACCATGGCACTCTAAAACTAACTTGAGGGGGGGGGGGGGAGAACGGCGACGGCGGAAACGGCGGCACTTTGTCTTTGAAGAAAGTCATCCAAAACATTCCATTAGACGCACCCCCCCTCTTCATTTTCACGCGCCCGGCGCTACTATTGGAGCGAATACGGTATACTGGTTTTCATCCATACAGCTTGAGCTTCCCAAGGTTGCTGATGACTTATAACGCACGATACAAGTTAAGCTACCTTTTAAGCAAAACAGACCCTACCATTATTACTTTTAGGGCAAAAATAAAAGTTATTAGTCATTAAAATATGATAATTGAAGCAAGATTCATAGTTAATGGTGTAATTGATTTCAATTTTTGTCATTGAAACATCGTGAAGAACTTGTTCCAGAATTTTGTATTTGGAGCTTTTAAATTATTTTAAAGCTCTCTGTAGGTTGGTTGCATTTTGATTCCTCACCAAGAGCAGAGTCTAATGGATCTAAAGTATTAAATAAAGAGTGTACAAATAATAAGTACGCATTTTGTTCATACCGATGTAACAGTGACATAATGTTTGTTATTGTAACTTTGGAAAGAATTTATTCCAGAATTTTGTGTTTGCAGCTTTTAAATAGATTTAGACTCCAATGTAAACTGCCTCCATTGTTGGTTCATCATCAAGAGAGTTCACAAACCAAGCGGCAAACATTTTGTTCTTCCAGATGTTACAGAGGCAGAATTTTTTGTCATCATAATTGCAAATAATAATAAACCTGAAACTAAGTTCAAAACTTCTCACCCCAAAATTTCAATTAACAAATAGTCGAAACTAGACTTAAAAAGCCCATAAGAAACAGTAGTAATGGACCTGTTTGAGTCATAACGTCGGAAGAACCATGTTCATGCCCAGTCTTTAGTATTTGTTGCCAACATGCTTAGATTTATCTAAAAAATGAAACGGTTGAATCTTTTGAAACAAGTACTTCAAACAAATGTGTCCAAAGCGGCTGCTCAGATTATTACAGAGTCTTAAATGCTTCTGCACGTTATGGTCAGGAACCTTTTTCTAGACGTTATCCTACGAAGGATGACAGAAATGCAAATGAATAGCGCCTTTGGCTATTGAGGTTTTACGGGAAGAAAGAGGTCATTTTCAGTGAAATTGACAACAATGGTTTCGTCCAGAAAGTGAAAGTTAACAAGGAACAAAGTATATTCTGGATGTTATTGTATTATAAGAGATGATCTGCTCTGCTTAAAATTGGCCTCTAAATGACATAGTGCATAACGTCCAGAAGCATATTTTAAAGATAAAAGGAATTGTGCTCGCTGTTAGTTACATTGTAAGTGAAAAGCTACTGTAAAAAATAAAATAAAATAAAAATGTATGGGTTATACGAACATAGTTGGCCACTTTGTGAATACGACCACTCAAACTCAAAGACACCAGTATTTTATGTGACGTTTTTTATTGCGGAAATTGTAACTGATTCAATGCAAATCTGAACAGAATTAAATTATGTGGTTTTAAAAGTACACCAAACTATACCTACTATCTCCTCAACATGTGCTTGGAAGAATTCAGTATCATTTTTGTTAGAAAACCTTTTTGAGGTCTGAAAAAAACGTGCATGAAATCATCCTGATAGGCTATTATTGACCTTTTGAGAAGTGCTCATATGTAATAGATGTAATAATACTTGTGATTTCCTGATTATTATTTTTTATATCTTTCATTTAGGAGCCAGAAATTTTACAACCCCAGTCAAATGAAATCCTTACAGCTATTGTACATGCTATGAAGAAAGAGGAACCCAGGTCAGAAGAAATTTACTTCAGATTTAAAGTGATTGTATGTCATTTCTCTAATGAATTTTTTTTTAAAAAAAAAAACTTCCAATAATTTTAAGGATGTTGAAAATGATTTAACCTTTTCAGGATGCACTAACTAAAATAATAATATTCCCTATGGACGCACCTTTTGAATAGAGATTATTCCGTGCGGACACACTGATTGAAGGGTTTTTTTTTTTTGGTTTTTTTTTTTGAAAGTTTCCAAAAAGAAAAAATCAGGAATTTAACAGATGCATATTTGGTATCATACAAAAGCTCATTTCAAGACACAATAAAGGTTTTATTTTGCATAAGTTACATCATTCCACCTAAATAATAAACCACCAATGCATAAATAACTGCGAAACTGTGGTATCCGGAGCAGATACCTTCGTCCTAAAGTGTTGTTAGTCTGTGGTTCCCTTAGCTGATACAAGCGTCCTGAATAGTTGTAAAATAGTGGTATCCGGAGCGGATATGAGCATTGCGATAAAGGTTAATTTAAGAGTTCAGTGCAAATAATGCACAGGATAGCAGCCCGTTGATAATGAAAAGCTTCTGTTGTTTTTGCTATATGTAATTTTTTATTTTTTTATGTAATGTTTTTCAGTAACAACGTGCGATTAGCTGCAACCAATGCTCTGCTCAATTCTTTGGAATTTACAAAAGCTAACTTTGATCAAGAGGTTTGTATTGTTCTGTTAAAAGTATTGTGCTATTTTGACTGCAAAAGCCCATGCTCATGTGGAAGCTTGGTTAAGGCACAGTTTTTTCGTAAACAGTGGAACTCCAAAATTGGGAAGCTTAACAATCTGGAAGAATCCTAGTGAAAACGTTTTTATATATATATATATATATATATATATATTATACTTTTAATAAAGAAAGATTCTAAGATTATCATTGCCAATTTTTGGCTTGTCTGATTATCTATTTCAAGCCTTGAGAGTGCCAGATTGAGACGTCAAATGGGCAGCCATTATTTCTTTTAATGCTGAATCATCTTTGATGTCACTTTTTTACTGCATGTTTTTTTCTATACTATAGGTAGAATTTATTATTGTCAATTTATTTGTTGTTTTTTTTTCTTTTTTTTTTTTTTTTTTTTAGGGTGAACGACACTTGATTATGCAAGTTGTCTGTGAAGCAACACAGTCGACAGATACAAGAGTAGGTGAAACTCAGTCCTATGAAAGTTTTGTTTAAATCAACTGTCCATCCAATTTTCATGATGTGATTTAAAACAATTTTGCGCAAACTAAGATTTTAAATTTGTTACTTGTAACTTAGCCCAATCCTCAAGATTTCATAGGGCAAACTTATGAGATCTTTTGTCTACACCTCAAAGATTTCAGCAGATGAGTTTCACTTTTTAGCAGATAAAATGTGAGAGAACTTGCCCCCTCCTATTTTAGTCTCTCTCTCTCTCTCTTTTTTATGGAAGTGATTTTATATTTTATGAAGTTAATTAAAAAAAAATTACATGTCCAAATTCTGGATCATAAATATGCTAGGTAAGGGTATAGTAGCAAACTAAAATTAAAATGAGAACAAATACAGGATAATATAAATGGATTGCTTTTTTCTTTCATTTGTCTATTGTATGAGCTAGCCACAATTATTGCTCTACTTCACAGTGCTAATGCTGTTTTTTTTTTTTTGTTTTTTTTTCACAAAGTCCTGTAGAATTTTTAGAATCTGTTTTTGGTCTGTTATAAATTCATTACTTGCTTCAATGATTTACATTGCAGGATGATTTTTATTGTCACTTTATTTCATCAGGTCAGAGTTGCAGCAATGCAGTGTCTTGTTAAAATAATGTCTCTCTATTACATATACATGACTCATTACATGGGCCCCGCACTCTTTGCAGTAAGTTGAGCTATTGGTGCTAAATTAATCATAAAGCATTAAGATAACAGTCTCAATAAAAATCTTTCAATTAGAATCTTGTAATGGTTAATTTAAACAATGTTCTTGAAAGGATATAATTTATGTGATTGTTATTCAGATCAATAAAGGTATACCCATTGCCTCCTAGACTTTATATAAATTTTTTTATGATAAGATGGATTTGAACCACAATATTTTAGTAGTTAAAATTGCAATTGTGAGTGTCATCTAAAAATTGTCTGTAAAAGTGGGCACTGAAAATGAGTTAACATCATTTGTAACACTGTCAAGATCATAATGAAACTATTATTTACTTCACTCAGATAACAGTAGACGCTATGGAACATGAAAATGATGAAATCGCCCTGCAAGGAATTGAATTTTGGTCCACTGTTTGTGATGAGGAAGTGGATCTGGCTATCGAATTGTCAGAGGTAATTTTCTAAGGCATATTGAAAAATCAGTAAATATCATAACCATACATTTTTGGAATAAATGGTAAATGCATTAGTTAAATACATTTTGTTTACATTGACAAGATGAAAGAAGACATTCTTGGCTCAACTTCAAGCAAATTGTTTTTGAAGCTGATTGCTGCCCTTCAAATCCCATGCTTTTTTCTGTATATTTCTGAATTCTCTTTACCTTTTTGGAGAAGAGGTATTTCTTTTTTCATTGTCTTCAGATCTAATATCCCATCCTTCCTTTAGGCTGCAGAACAAGGCCGCCCACCAGAGCGCACAAGTATGTTTTATGCCAAGGGAGCCTTGCAGTATTTGGTTCCTATTCTTCTGGTCACCCTTACAAAGCAGGCAAGAATTTTTTCTCTTCTTTACAATGGAATAAATTTACAATCAACTCGCTCACAGAATTTCTTGCTTAATATAATCCTCTGAGGTAAAGTCAACAAATTAGTCTAGTCCTGAGTTCCTGACTTAAATAAAACTCCATAGAATTTTTTTTTTTTTTTTTGCCCCATGCTTGAACTGATTTCCTAGATACTATAAAATCTTTTTTTCATCTTTTCTTATATATTTGTAAGTGATTTTCCTATATTTGTATAACCTAGAACTTGAGGCTGTTTTAAGGATTTGTTGGTTCTGGAAATTTTAGTTAAAGCAAACAAAAACAAAGCATTTAAATATCTCAACCGCTGAATGGCTTGGGGTATAGTTTAAAAACATTTGTTTTGCTCAATCTAGTTTATTTTCATATTGCTCTGTTTGGCACCAATAAAATATGGCATTTTAAGTACAGCAATTATACCCATGGTGCAAATTCTAGTATAAACAATGAGCAGACATTTTGATTTTTGGAGTAAACTTCGTGCTCATGTCTCTGCTCTTTGCATTTTTATAAATCTATTTGTATTGCCTTTCCAGAAGTGGCTTTATGTATAGGCTGCTGGCTGATCTTTCCCCCCCTTTTTTTGTTCTCACATTTCGCAAACAGGAAGAGTGTGACGATGATGATGAATGGAATCCCTGCAAGGCAGCTGGAGTATGTCTGATGCTAATGGCAACTTGTTGTGAAGACGACGTTGTGGGCTTTGTTTTGCCCTTTGTACAGAGCAACATAACTAATGAAGATTGGCGTTACAGAGATGCTGCTGTCATGGCTTTTGGTTTGTGAACTTTGTGCCCTTAATTTTGCAAGCATATCATTTTCCGTTTTGAAGGGATTGAAATGAGGCTTTAGTTCTTACTGGTTCTCTCTTTTGCACCTATCCCCAGAGCTTTCATAGCCATAGCATTCAACCCACAGAATCGGTAGTTGAGTTTATGGCCTAATCTTTTTATCTCACCTACCTAATTGGAGCTTAGGTTTGTAACACATGAAAGCCTTGGATTAGAGCATTGTGGACAGACATACATAAACCCTCTGTTTTATAAACGTTGCTTCTCTCTCTCTCCACCCCTTTATTTAAAATCGTTTCATTTTTAACAGTGTTAATGAATGCTGTTGCTTAAAGTTCAAAGTAAGGAAAGGAATTGTTAAAGGAGTGATAGGCCAAGGATAAAAAAATAAATTCATTTTTGATAGTAGTAATTAGCAATATTAAATGGGAGAGAGAAGTGGGGAATTCATCAGTGAAATCATTTTATTGTTAAGCTCAAGACATAAGCCTTAAGACGGTGTTTAGAGGTGTAAGGTTGGAAACAAGTAAAAAATTTTTCATTCAACCGAAAGATTTCAAGGTCAGCTCTGCTGCACTTAAATTTTGTAATCCATAGACCTCTTTACTAAGCACTCAGCATGCCTGCTTTCCCATTTATCCATTTATGTACAAAATGCCCTGTAGGTGTCATTTAAATTTTAAAAAATTGTCATTCAAATATCTGTTTTAGCACTTAGTTTCTGATTCTTAGCCTTTTTCAACAAAAATATCTTCATGCTGTTTACTTACAATAACTTATTTTGCTCCCCTTGGAAGGCTCTGTACTTGAAGGTCCTGACCCTGAAAAGATGAAGGAGATTGTGGAACATGCCATGCCTATGCTAATTGATTTGCTGAAAGATCCAAGCGTTGTTGTTCGTGATACTGCTGCATGGACTGTCGGAAGAGTCTGTGAAATTTTACCAGAATCTGTTTTTCACGAAAAAATCTTAAAACCCCTTCTGAGTGCTCTTGGAGATGGACTAGTAGCTGAGCCTAGGGTAGCAAGTAATGTCTGTTGGGTAAGCACTTGAGGAATATTGTTAGTGATGTTTGAAGGAACAATAGGGCGTCAAAGTTAACTCATATACTCTTAAATACTTTTCACAGACCTGCCATTCATTCTGATATAGACATAATCATCCCGATTTTAAAAAAAAACTAGTGAAAACTCCGATTTTCTGATTTATTTTCAAAAGATTTTTTAGCTTCAACTTCGGCCTGAGCGATTTGGTGTGAAAAGATAATTCTAAGACAATTGCAATATTTTTTTTTCTCATCATGGATCATTCTGCGTGAAAGTATAAAATCCGAGGATATATTATATCGATATTGTTTCTTTTTCTGTATTATTTATATTTCCAATATCAATATCAGGATTTCAATTTTAGTTGAAACCATCCAAGATATTAGTGCTATCCAGTTGTGTACTTCATTTCATTCATTCGAATGCATCGTTCTTTGCATCTTCACAATCACATCTAAATCTCACCACTATTTTCAACAAAGGATTTTTCTTATTTCTTGATCTAATATTTACAACCAGGCAATTTTTTTTTAATCACATATTTTATATCTTAATCTATTCGATTATCAATATTGTTTTGGAAATCCTAAAATATAGCTGGCGTAAAACTTAATCTAGATCTAGATCTAAATCTGTAATTGAAAACGGGGCATTCCATGAGACTATAGTAGGTGATTTTCATTCCAAAAGAAATAATTGTTAATCTATATCTAAGTTTTAGGTTGTTTTTCTTTTTACACGGTCAGGTGAAGACAATTTGAAGTAGACCTGATCGATATTATTAATCATATTTTGCTCAAATGTTTTAAGATATAGATAAGGAGAGGAAGGCTCAATGTGTAACTTCTTTTTTTACTTAGATTTTACTCTCATGAGTACACCTTTGTAATGGTTTATTTGAGCCAATGAAATGCAGAAAGCAGTGATTTTTTTTCATGGGGGGAGGAGATGGGGGTGGAACGGAATGACGGCTGCAATACATGTAGGTCATTTAAATTCAACCTTATAGTCTGAGAAATGATGTTTTACAATCATGGCTCTGTTTGCATTCCCGTTTACTCTGCTCACATTGACTGATTTTAAAAGACCAGTTTAAATAAAATTGTCCAGTTATCCTCTCTGTCCGTAAAGTCTAGACCTAAAGACATTCTAATTGTTTGCAGACGTTCAGAATGACTTTTGTCGAGAGATTGCAATGAGACCAGGTCTTGATTTGAGATTAGATCTTTTTTTATCTAGTCTATTTTAAGTATGGGTATCCCTCTTTTCTTCTCTCAGATTCCTCTTTTGTGGCTGATTCCTCTGAAAAAATTATGGGTGGCAGATCTGTTTTCATGGAATTTATTTTTCGTGCACTTTTCATATACAGTCTGGTAGAAGTATTGCTGGCCAATTTTTCTATATTGTCAGTTAACATTAGTAGGGTGTAAGTTCCGCTGCAAAAAGACAAAGCCTCAAAAAATGTTAAATTTCTTGGTGCTCTCAGTGTTTTACATTTATACATGGGTTACTAAGTTTAATCTATATCATACTTTTTTCATGGTAACTGATGTGATATTTGTGTAATGTCAGTTTCCAGTATATTTGGTCAGATTTTGTTTTTAAAATCAAGTTTAAGATTTAAGTTTTTTAGTACACTGCTTCAATTATTTCATTGCTTTCTTGCAACTCTCTAATAGGTAAATAAGGGTCTAAGCTAGTCTTAATTTATATTTATTCTTGTTCACAAAAAGAAAAAAGTGGTAGAGAGAATTACAACTGATTGCTTAGTTTTGTATGCTTCAATGAAACGTGATCTTTCAAGTCAGGATCTGGACTATTTTAGAAATTTAATTTTGAATCTCAAATTTAAAACATGTCACATATCATTCTCAAAAAGCTTAATATGCTGTTGAAAAAGAGCAGGAATACAGAGATTGTGTTAAGAAAAGAAAATTGAAAAACAAAACAGAAAGTGAGGAAAAAACTCAGAGAAAGTGTTATCTACAACAGATTCAGAGAATAAAGAACTATCATTCAAATTCAAAGGAAGAGTTATGTTACACTAAATGTTTTATGTCATAACATATGGAGCAAGCTATGGGAATGATCCAAGGCTTCTAGTTGATCAGGATTTCCTGCAGCAAGCATCAGGTGATGGAGAGCCATTTAATAACAGTCCAACATTGTGTGACTCAGTACATCATACATGAAACAGATTTTCTTTTCTTTTTTTTTTCAAACGCATCTTCCTTTATGACTTCCATATAGTTTTTCCAACTTCAGTGTACAAGTGCATTACACTAGCAAAAAAAATATGCCTAAAATTGTAGCCTCTGTCCATTTTTGAATTAATCATAATTTGCAAAGCTGATCTCTATAGGGGTTACCTTTCTTGAGAATGATTATTTTTTAACTTTCTGAATAAGTGCAAGGAGTACTGACTGTATTTTTTAAATAGTACACATTACAAAGACTGTCTGGATGATTGAGATTATTTCACATAACATCTCAGTTCATAGAAATCTAATTTGTGCCAGATTTAAACTAATTTTTGCACTTCACTGCTTTTAGTTTGAAGAATATTAAGTCAGGTACTGTTTTTCCTTTGATGTCATATAGCTGATTTAAACAGTCAAATGCAAAGCATCTATATTCTTATTTAGCATCTGAACAAACTCTACTAGTAATATCTGTATCTTATTTAAAGGAAATGGTGTTAGTAGCATGCAAGGTGTGAATTTTCAATTTTTTCAAGTTGCGTCAGTTATTGCTGTAATCTCTTTACTGCGCAAGAAAGAAAACTATTGTAAAAGCAGTTAATAGGTTTTAAAAGATGGCAGTGATGCTTTGAATCAGCGTTCAAATTTCTAAGTTGTTACAATTAAACATTGCCATAAAAAGCAATGTCAAGTTCTCCAAACGGTATGCCACTAAATTGTAGAATTGCCCTATATTTAGGCTTTATGGAAGTTAATTTTCAGATACAAAAGCATTGACTGACTGAAGTAACTTTCATCCCTTTCCAAGATGGGTTATGGATATTTACTTTGACTATGTTTCTTTAGTTAAAATGACTCTTATAGGACAATTCTATTCTTGTAGTCATCTTAACAATCTTCTACAACTGATCAGTATTTTCTTGAGATGCATCTTAACAGAACATCAGGCTTGAACTGCTGATACACAATCATGGTCTAAATTTTTATTATTATTTTTTAAATTTTATTTCTTTTTTTTTAAAATCAATTTTAGGCATTTTCAAGCCTTGCTGAAGCTGCTTATGAAAATGCTGAGCAGCCTGAGGATGATTCTGAGCCAGAGACTTATTGTCTCTCAGAGTTCTTTGACAAAATTGTTGACAAACTTCTAGAAACAGCAGATAGGTGAGTGAAAGAGGAAAAAATTAATGCACTGCTTCACAAAAAGCAAAAAAAAAATTGTTGCCAAAGTCATATTTTAAAAACATGCAGAAGGAAAAGACACCAAGTCATTGTTAAGCACATGATTTGCTCCTCACATGCATATTTTTTGACTTATGCTGTTGAATAACATCATCAACTTCTAACATTTGAAAATTATTTCAATGGTAGGAAAGATATTTTTTTTTTTTTTTAATTATTATGTGTAGTGTTTTAAGGATTAAAATTTTTTTTTCAATTTCTTCTTTGAAATTTGCTCCATTTATGTATGGGGAAACTGAGAGAGAAAGTCAACTTTATCTCCTTGTAAAACCAGCTTATGTTACATCAATTTTAATCTCTAAGCATTGTAATTAAGGCCTTCATGGTATGATTTTCAAATCTGTTATTAAAATTTTGTTTGAAAATTATAAATGCGTTGAAAGATAAATTTATTATAATTTTTTACATAAAGATATATTGTTTCTTAATGTATTTGCTGTCTGATGAATTCAATTTAAAGTTGTTTTTTTTTTTTTTTGATTAATCTGGGTTTTAGAAAGGTATCGCATGCAAAACCTGGGATGTTTTAACATTCAATTTTGCTTGTGGTTGGAAGTAAATTAATGTCTTAACATCTTTCCTCTTTTTTTTTGTTTCTTTTTTTTCTTTTTTTTTTTTTTGTAATTATTGTTTTGATGAATTTTTTCTCCAGATCTGATAGCAACCAACATAATTTACGAAATGCAGCATATGAGGCTTTGATGGAACTTGTTAAAAACAGTCCCAAGGTTAGTATGTCAATAAAAATACTGAACTTAAAATATAGACCTATTTATTAAACAGAAAATGCATGATTTTTTTTCAAATCATTTTTGTCTGCTTGAACATATTTTTTTTTTTGTTTCTTACAGGACTGCTATGGGATGGTACAAAGAACAACTGTGATAATCCTTGAAAGACTTAAACGAGTATTGTCAATGGAGGTATGGTGGATTTGATAAATGACTTTTTCACTTGCCAGCATTTGGGTTGTGGGGCTGAGATATCGTGCTTCATTTTTCTAAGAAACTCTTTGACTTGCTATGAGACTTAAATTTTAAAAAAAAAAATTATCGACTCTTTGTCATCTGAGTCTTAAAATGTTAGGTGTCCTTTTTAGCTCCTTTTTATTCAGTTATGGCAGTGTTGGTTTTTGTGGATTTTTTTTTTTTTGAGTTCATAGATTTCGTTTAACTCTTATCAATTTGGAATCAAATTTATGTGTTAGAAATTGAATTTTTACATTCCTCTTACGAGTTTTTCACTTAAATGAAGACAAAACAATTCACTGTATTCTTTTATTCAGGGAACTATCCAATCCACCAATGATAGAGTGCAGTTCAATGATCTGCAATCTCTTCTGTGTGCTACTCTACAGGTAAGAAAGCTAAGATTCTCTTAGGGTTATGATACTTCATCTCTTCAAAATTTTTTTCTCACATCTTATTCCATGCTTTCCCTTATCACTCGTACATTTCATGCACATTGTTAAAATTTTAAACAGTGCATTAACTCAATACCAATGAATACCAGCTCAGGTAAAATCCTGACCCTCAAAGAAGGGACATAACTCCGTACAAACAATAGATACATTTCAAGGGGAAAAAAAAGAAAATACAATGAAACTAATCAAGACAAAATTATGAAATAAACTTTAAAAAAAAAAAAAAAACGCAGGTTTTATGACCAAAAAAAAATTATTTTTTTTGTGAGACTTCTCCTTCATTTCATTTTTTTCCACCATCACAATCTCATATGGGCAATGGTCATTATTTTCATGCAGATTATAGAGATAACTGTAGTAAATGGTTTCTGTAGCATCACTGAGATTATTCAAGCGATGATCCATCCTAATTCAAAGTTTAGGTCTAACCTAGACCTTGAAATCTGCTTCAAAAAATGTTCCTGAAAGAATATGTTACATTTTTGTCTTATCGAAGCCTTTTGAAGGCTCCTTTTCTTCTTTATTTGGCCTTTAGAGACATTTCAGCTATCGATATTAAGGTTTCTGTGGTATCATTATAAAGCTTTGTTATTTCCCTAGCATGTAGTCCAAATGGTATGCAAAAAGCTTTTGAAACCAATACGCGATTCAGATCGGAAGGTGATATTAAAATTTTATGCTGAATCGATTAATCAAGTGCTGAGTCTAGGGAGATACATTAACACGCACATTTTTATTCAGACATCCTCTGGCAACAAAACAAAGATAAAAAGTGAAAACATTCATTTGGTGTGTTTAATTATGGTGAGCGATTATTTAATAATAAAGAGGTTAGTGGGTGTTCGATTATCAGGCACTGGCGGGATTTTCCAGTCTGTTCGAGGCAGGGTTTGGAAAACCTAAAATCAGCAGACCAGTGTTTAAAAAGGATTGCTTTGCTCTGTTAAATAGACATTCATTATGAATCACTATGCAGTGATGAAATTATTTTCTAATAACTTTGGAAGCAAATGATTGTTGTCATTTCATTTCAGAGTGTTTTGCGCAAAGTGACTCCAGAAGATGCCCCTCAAATCTCGGATCAGATTATGGAAGCTTTACTGCGAATGTTTGACTCTACCAGTGGTAAACCTGGCGGAGGTGTTCAGGAAGATGCTTTATTGGCCATGTCTACTCTAATAGAGGGTCAGTGCACAAACAAAATGCTTTTCTAAGTTATGAAATACATTGTGTTTCTTCAATCAAAATGCAAGTGAGGGCATTTTGAACAGTAAGCAGGGCTTTCATTATTGCAACAGTAAATTCATCATCTTCATAATTGTCAAATTTCAAAATGTATAATTATTTTTTGGTCCAGCAAATTACCAGCAGAATGAGTGAACTTAGATAAATAAAAAAGATAATGTATGTATGATGCCTGAAGTGAGATGTTTTGACTTTGCACAATGAAGGAGTACCTGTGACCAAAACTAAAAGTTAACAGTAGATTTACTTGTAACATTGTGAAAAAGTCATCTTGTCTAGATATACTGCCTTAGGTAAGACACTGGATTTTTTTTTTTTTTTTTAAATACAGGTTATTCCTTATCCGTAACCGTGTTTCAAGTTGTTGGAAAGGACAAGATGGCTTTTTTATCTGTAAATGCTGGTCACACAACCTGATACAATGTGCCTTAGTATTGATGCTTCTTAAAAGAAGAAAAATGGAGGGAAAGAAGATCTTCCTTCATTCCCATAAGTGGTAGAATAATGGCAAAATAGTGGGAGACTACGAAAAACAGCTGTAGCTGGGTAACTGCATCATGGAAAGTCTTGGAATGTTTTGTGGCATCTATATCCTGAAAACTTTATTTTTCATTTGAATGAGGCTAGTCAGAAGATAATATCCTTTTAATAAATGTTGAGTCTGAGCCAAAAAAAAATGCTTTGTCGTCTTAAAGATGGCTGGATTGAATTTAATTGGTCTAAGCTTCTTAGAAATCCTTATTAACCCCATGCCATTTGAGATTTCTTACGTTTGTTTGCAGTTCTTGGTGACAAGTTTCAAAACTACATGGGGGCGTTTAAACCATATTTGCTGCTTGGCCTCAAGAACTTTGCAGAATACCAGGTAAATAAGTTTAAACTCAACTTTATTCATGCACCAATACATTTCTTATTAGTTGACCGTAACACTCCTTTTCATGATGAACCTTTCTAGAGTATAATTTGTTGGTCTTCATGGTTACCAAATGAAAGAACGGTGGATGAGTGAAATGTACATGCATTCCACTCTGAAAAGATTTTTTCTTAGGATTTCTAAAAATCTATTAAAGTAATTTTTGCTGTTGGAAAAGGGAGGGACATGATAATGAGTTTTTTGTAAAACCTGTAGTCTTGTTGCTTATTGGTCCCATATTTCCTTTCCCTTCTATCAAGATATGGTATAAGAGGAACTTACAGATATAAATCTCACAGGTTAGCTTTAATATCACACTTCTGGTTCTTTTGGCTCCAGCTCTGACATTCATGTAAATTTTTGTTTTGTTTTTTTAATATACAAACTCTCAGTATGCTGTCAAAAGAACAAAGCATGCTTTTTTGGTGCACATAGTCCCTGTCTTTCACTTCCTGTTTATTATTCTCTACTTGCTTTGTTTCCACAAGGAAGTCTAAACCTAAATACATAGGTCCCTTGCTATTCACCATCAGGTACTTTCACTGCAAATATGTTGATGCCTCTATTTTTTATTAGAGCCTCTCAATGATGCTGACAGCTTCGGATTTTGTTATAGATAAGTGGCTTTTGAAACCTTGTTTTGTAACTACTACTACCGGAATTAGAGATATTGTTGGTTCTGAAATCACATTCTAGAAATTCTACATCTATTTTTGATTTCCATGCTTCTTTTCCTCCAGATATTTCTTGCTGTTCGAGTCTAAGTACTTTTGATTATAGATTTCTGGTTTGGCAAATTTACCTGCATGTTTAAGTAAGGTCTTGATATAAGACTTGGTCAAAACTAGACTTAGATCTAATATCTCTAGAACATAAATTTAACGGGGCTTATTTAGGTGGTGATCTGTAAATCAAGAGTCATTTAAGATTTATTGAGGTCTTAAAGATATAGATTACAGATTTAAAGATCTAGATCTAGTCTTTCTAAAGTATGAGGTAAGATCTGATCTCGATTCTAGATACCAAATATAGAATTTTGTTTTATTGTCTAATGTAGATTTATATTTTGTATACTTTTATCTAGATTGCTTGATCTAGCTTCTCATTAAAAGAATTCTCAAAAGCCTGCAGAAAAGAATAACATCTCCATCACAAGGGAGACCAAATTGGTCGATAATATAAAATCTAATATAAAATCTTTATGTTATGTTCATTTTTTTTTTCAGAGGTCATTTACATCTCTGCTAACTTTTGTTAAATCATTAGAAATTGATTTTACCTCAGGAGGTTGCAAAAGGGATAAATGGAAAAAAAGGCAATATTAGCAAAAACTCAATAGGTTGTGCTCATCAAGATAATTTTGAGTATTGCTCCTCACAATAACCATGTAGACGGGGCCATCTTTATGCTGTAGACCCAAAAAGATAAGATGAATTCATTCAATTCTTTTATGTTTATATTTTAGTCACACATTGGTGTAAGATAGAAAAATGTATATAGCTTTCAGAAAGGGACACGTGGTTTCCTAATCCCTCGGATATTACGTTTTTCCCACCTGTGTGCTAAGGATTTTTCTGACATGTGCGTTGGAATAGGTATTAAGAATCTTGCGTGGATAATAAAATTAGACATAAAAAGTTGTATCAACGAAACAAATAATGGTTATCTGAAGGCCTTCTCCAGGGCACAGGACCTGTCTATTTGGAGGCTGTATCTGGTACGTCCATAATTTAGCCAAAGAGACACTCCAGTCGATGATGAAACAATCATGAGCCTTTTTGAATGATCTCTGATTACCAAATGATAGGGCTGAGACTGAGTGTATTAATCTTTTTGTTTAAGGGTTTAGGTACTATCCAAAGCTCGCAAGTTTATGAGATGGTGCTCTATTTAATATAATTTTAAATTACATACCAATTCAAGTCTTGATTTCACTGCTTATGGTATAATTGGGGCTTTTATAAATGCATGAATGATTGAACTTCTCGTTTAAGCTTAAGTATGTTCTGTCTCTTAATTCAGCAGCCAGTTTCCTGAAAAACAAATTTCTAAATTTTTTACCAGTCTTGAAACTTGATTTCTTAGGTATGTTTGGCTGCTGTCGGAGTTGTTGGAGATCTCTGCAGAGCATTAGGTCCCAACATTTTGCCGCACTGTGATGAGCTTATGATGATGCTCTTGGAGAATTTGGGGGTAAGAGATTTTTTAAATTTTGAAATATATATCTTTAAAAAAAAGTATTGATAAAGAGCATCATAGTTTCGTATTTTTGAAACTTGAAATGCCACGGGCTAATCAGGGATGAGAATTTTCTATATTGACATGGAATATATTTGTAGTAGGTGATTTTCATTCCAAAGCAAATAATTTTAAATCTAGATATTGTAAGCACTAGATTTATTTTAATTTTTTTTTTACTTGGCTTGGTGTAGCCTAGTGAGAAGCTATGAGTTTATCATACTGATCATATTCAGCTCAAATACCTTGAGAAAAGAAATAATATCCTGGAAAGCAGTGCTCAGTATGTAAGATGTGTATACTCATGAGCAAATTTTTGTGATGCTCAGTTCAGCAAGTGAAATGCAGAAAGTAATATCTAGGAAACACATGCACAAGTGAGTTAAATCAGGAAGCAAAAAAAAAAGCTACATATAGTAAATGTCTAATTCTTTTTTTTTTATGTTTTCTTAGTGCCTTTATTGACTGATATCTATTTTGTTATATTTTTTCTTTGTAAGTGAATTAACTATACCTAGTTATATCATCCATTAAAAGGATGAAATACCCTGGTTTTATTTTACATTATCTTGGCAATTATGGTGTCACTCTTTTATCATTGCCAATGTGTGTTGATTAAGAGGTGAAAAATATAGACCATCATGAGGTAGTCCATCTAATTCATCAAAATTGCCAAGATTAAAACTATAATTATATGTCATTAGGCGTTCCTTGTTCATGTTGTAAAAAGATTTACAAAAAGCTCATGTCCATATAATCAACAAAAGGGAATTTGTTTTTTTATTTAAAGAAGTACCTTATTTCTGGTTTGGATAAAAGAATTCCTTCACTTTAACAGATTTAGGCCTCCTGAATGAAATATATTTAAAGGTAATAAACAAATGCTACTATGCTCACTACTATTACCACTCTTGTTATGTTTACATTTGCATACTTAAGCCAATGATGAGTCATGTAACCGCCCCAGTCTGATAAATTCATGATTGATTGGTTGCATCACTGAGGATTATGAATAGTTTTATATCTAAATCTTGGGTAACTTGAAAGTTTTTAATCAATTAAAAAGATTTTACTTGGTTTGAAGTTCACACCAACTTTCCTGTTGCTGAATCTAATCTCACCTAGACTGCCTTACGCTTGCACACTTAGAGATGAATTAAATTAACCAGTTTTGATTTGATTTTTGAAGGTGTTAAATTTGTAAAGGAAATATAATGTACACCACTTTGTAAAGAATTGTTATCAGATTGCTTTTTTTGTTTTTTTTTTTTTGTTTCATCTATTTGTTCAAAATTTGTGTGAATTCAAGAAAACTTTTTAACTTCATTTTATTTGGGTCTAGAGTTCAAAACAAGCTTATTATTGAAATGATTAGCTGGCAATACTGTAAAGTGTTTGTAATGGTGCGCATCTAAAATTAGATCCTTGTAGATCCGGCTTAAATATTTATAGTAGTATGTCACTTAGCTTCATAAATATTATTTATTTAAAGTTTATAAAAACAAATTATTCATTGCATTTATAACCAATCAAATGTGGAGTAAGATTTCAAATGGTGAAGCAATTTTTCTTTCCAATGATGTACAGCTTTTGCACACCTAGCTTGTGATAATGGTCTATTGATAAAAGTTAAAAGCATCTTCATCTTGGATGCAGTGACAATCTTTACTTTGCTTTTCTAACCTCCATCATCTGCTTATTTGATCATGCTCAATCTATACCATCTTCATCTCTTGGACAAAACTAAAATTCATTGATTTAACCAGTCTTCTACTTCTTGGTTGTTAGGTAAGGTATTGTAGAAATATATATTAGGTGTTAGCACCACAAAAATAATGCCATTTGAATCTCCAAAGGGTAAGAATATGATGCTATTCAAATTTAGTCCCAATTGAAGTGCATAATGTGATAGTATAAGAGGGAAGGGAATGCTGCATGTTCTTGAGTCTGTTTTAGGCTCATTGTTTGTAATGGCCGTATGGAAATAGAATAAATGTAGAATTGGATGGAAGAGGAACTTGTTATATTGTCACAAATTTCATCCTGTAATTATTTTGCCAAAAAAACTTACTATAGATTTTTTTAATGGTTTAAAAATTTCATTTACAGTGATTTGATTTTTGTCCCTTGAAAACCTTGTTTTGTTGTTGTAAATATACCTTCACATAGTGATGAGTCATGTAACCGCCCCAGTCTGATAAATCCATGACTGATAGGTTGCATTTCTGAGTATTGTGACCATAGCTCTGTATCAATTTCAACTACCTGATTTGCGATGATTTCCATTATGGTTAATTCAATATCTAGGTAATGTACAGGGTATCGATTTACCATAGGTGTTGATGGCTTTTAATTAATAGGGCAAGCAGCAGATAATGGGCCCTAGAGAATCTCTATCAAAGTAAAGAGTGTTGAAATAATTTGTTTCACATTTGTCGGTTCTGGCCTTTAATTACAGGAAATAAAACGAGAGTGATTGCATTATGAGGTCACACTTTTTATGTGGTTGTAATGTTTTTGTAAAAACCTCGAATATGACATTTGACAATCCTCTTTAGGTTCTTTTGAAGTTAGAGGAAAAAATTGCAGGATAACTTTTTTTTTTTAGGAGCAAGAAAATCATTATCTATCTACCCTCTTTCCAAATGTACCTTGTTTTGATATCATTTAGAATTATTTATTTGCCTATTACCTTCAATTCTGACCAGAAATCAATGATGAGCAATCACCGCCCCAGTCTGAATAGCTCATGACTGATTGGTATAAGTTCTGAGATAGGTTTATCATCCTGTAGTTATTTTGCCAAAAAAACTTACTATAGATTTTTTTTTATTTTTTAAAAATTTCATTTACAGTGATTTAATTTTTGTCCTTTGAAAACCTTGTTTTGTTGTTGTAAATATACCTTCACATAGTAATGAGTCATGTAACCGCCCCAGTCTGATAAATCCATGACTGATAGGTTGCATTTCTGAGTATTGTGACCATAGCTCCATATCAATTTCAACTACTTAATTTGCGATGATTTCTATTATGGTTAATTCAATATCAAGGTAATGTACAGGGTATCGATTTACCATTGGTGTTGATGGCTTTTAATGAATAGGGCAAGCAGCAGATAATGGGCCCTAGAGAATCTCTATCAAAGTATAGAATGTTGAAATAATTTGTTTCACATTTGTCGGTGCTGGCCTTTAATTACAGGAAATAAAACAAGATTGCGTTATGAGGTCACACTTTTTATGTGGTTGTAATGTTTTTTGTAAAAACCTTGAATATGACATTTGACAATCCTCTTTAGGTTCTTTTGAAGTTAGAGGAAAAAATTGCAGGATAACTTTTTTTTTTTAGGAGCAAGAAAATCATTATCTATCTACCCTCTTTCCAAATGTACCTTGTTTTGATATCATTTAGAATTATTTATTTGCCTATTACCTTCAATTCTGACCAGAAATCAATGATGAGCAATCACCGCCCCAGTCTGAATAGCTCATGACTGATTGGTATAAGTTCTGAGATAGGTTTATCATCCTGTAGTTATTTTGCCAAAAAAACTTACTATAGATTTTTTTTTATTTTTTAAAAATTTCATTTACAGTGATTTAATTTTTGTCCTTTGAAAACCTTGTTTTGTTGTTGTAAATATACCTTCACATAGTAATGAGTCATGTAACCGCCCCAGTCTGATAAATCCATGACTGATAGGTTGCATTTCTGAGTATTGTGACCATAGCTCCATATCAATTTCAACTACTTAATTTGCGATGATTTCTATTATGGTTAATTCAATATCAAGGTAATGTACAGGGTATCGATTTACCATTGGTGTTGATGGCTTTTAATGAATAGGGCAAGCAGCAGATAATGGGCCCTAGAGAATCTCTATCAAAGTATAGAATGTTGAAATAATTTGTTTCACATTTGTCGGTGCTGGCCTTTAATTACAGGAAATAAAACAAGATTGCGTTATGAGGTCACACTTTTTATGTGGTTGTAATGTTTTTTGTAAAAACCTTGAATATGACATTTGACAATCCTCTTTAGGTTCTTTTGAAGTTAGAGGAAAAAATTGCAGGATAACTTTTTTTTTTTTAAGAGCATGAAAATCATTATCTATCTACCCTCTTTCCAAATGTACCTTGTTTTGATATCATTTAGAATTATTTATTTGCCTATTACCTTCAATTCTGACCAGAAATCAATGATGAGCAATCACCGCCCCAGTCTGAATAGCTCATGACTGATTGGTATAAGTTCTGAGATAGGTTTATGGCGCATGCATTTTAAGAATTGAAATTTTCCTCAACACCCCCTCCCTTCTTTTCCTGCTTATGTTTATATTTCTTTTTAAATTTCAGAATGAAGGTGTCCACCGTTCGGTCAAACCCCAGATTCTCTCAGTATTTGGTGACATTGCTTTAGCCATAGGGGTCAACTTCAAAGTGTATCTGGATGTGGTCATGACTACGCTTCAACAAGCATCTCAAGCTCAAGTCAACAAGGTAAAGTGTCTGATAAAATTGGATCAAGATTATGTTGTTTTGCTCACTTGAATGACAGAATTCACAAATGTCCACCAGTGAGTGAGCAATATGACTATAGATGCGTTTTATCTCCACACTTTCACTGCTGATGAATCATCGCTATCTAACCACCTAGACATTGTTAGTTAAAATCTTGTTGTTTGACCCCATACGTATTTCCTAGGGTCATGGCTCTCTCCCATGCCTATTTCACAATCTTTCATGGCAGTAATATGAAACCAAAAACCACTAGAGCTGAGAGTTAGTCTTCATTTTTAAAACTGTAGGCCTTCTGTCGGAAATGATTCTAAAATTCCTATAATATCAACAAAAGCAGGTTTTACAATAGATCTATTGTCTTTAACACCGGGGAGGACTATCAACCAAAATTAAAACCTACTCTTCATCAAACTTTCCATACTCTAGATGAACTAGAACTGGGCCTGATAAGAATAGGTAGAAAAAGAAGTACAAGTAATTAAGCTATCTTGAGGCTATGTTTCATTTTCTACAAATGGAAGAAATGATAGATTTACGTCTAACATGATGCAAATCATCCATGTTGTGCTGAATGTAATCAACAAAGTGGGACAGGGGTCTGCTGCCTGCAAGTTCCTAGCCATAATGTTTGTAAACCACCAACCTCATTGATGTACGCTGATCCTTGAGATCATGTCAGTGTTGGTCCTCGTTTGAAACTCGTTTGCCACCTTTCCTTGTGTCAGTCAATTATAGCATAAGATTTCTATATTGCATATCAAGTTTTATCATATGTCCTGCTTGTTTGAGACAGACTTGACTTGATTTGTCAAAATCTTAAAAATATGTTTTATGAGGAAAAAAAATTATTTATCTGCAACCCCTCCAGACGGATTATGACATGATTGATTATCTAAATGAGCTGAGGGAAGGATGCCTTGAGGCCTACACAGGCATTGTTCAAGGACTTAAGGGTGATGCGGAAGCACCTAATGGTAAGTTTTGGTTATCAACTCCTAAGTTATGATGTAAAGAAATGTGTAAAGGTGCACCAAATTGATAATTCATAGTTTTGTTGAAAAAAACCTTGCCCATGAAATAAAAAATGAACATATTTGTGTGTTTACTTTTACATCAGCATAAGTCAGTCCATGATGATTGCCTTGTGGCTTTTCCATGATATCAGCATGATTACCCCAAATTTGATAGGAAGAGACTGAGACTGACAAAAAAAAATGGAAAAAGTGATGATCATTACTCTTTTCTTCAATTTTTCATTTAATACCTCTTTGTGATCTTTCCTCCTCTTCCCATCCTATCACTCAGCTGAAGTTGCTTTGGTTCAGCCTCATGTAAACCACATAGTGTCTTTCATTGAGCACATAGCTGTGGATGATGACAAAAGTGATAGCAATGTCTCTGCTTGCTGTGGACTCATAGGGTGAGTGATTTTCTTCATTTTATAGGGATATTTACATGGAAGAATAAAGGGGGGGGGGGGTCTTTGGATATAATCTTTTGTGCTGTGTGGTTACTTTTCTCTTTAATTAAAGCAATGCTTTACCATGAACACTACCAAATTTTTGTCTATGCTGTTGCTGTGAAATAACGATAATGCCTTCCTCTGTGATCCTAAGTGTACCAGTTTTTATCTGATTACTTTCAGTGACCTGTGTTCAGCATTTGGTAGCACTATGCTGGTTTTGGTGGATAGAGAAAGTATTGGCAACCTCCTTACGCAAGGACGTCGCAGCAAAATGCAAAAGGCCAAGACTTTAGCAACATGGGCAACCAAAGAAATACGCCGCTTAAAGAATGCTGCTTCCTCATGGTGAGAACATTTCTATACTGATATGAAGATTTTATTTGCAACATGTATTGCCATGAAACAATTTGTGTGCATACCTCATGATATAGAATAGTATAAGTTATTTGTTTTACATTACTTGGTTTTAAGGCATCCTTTGCTTTATAGTGATCTTTTTTCTTTCTTTTTTTTTTTTTTTTTAATCTTTTTTTCTGGTTTTTTTTTAATTTGTCGTAGATAACATATGTGCCTACCCCAACATATGCCTTTCAGGGAAACCACCCATCAAAATCAGGGATAAAAGGGGACAAAGCTAATTTAAAAAAAAAAAAAGAATTTTTTTTTTTTATTTCACTTACAGCATTGATAAAAACAGCCATACATCTGTTTGAAACAAATAAGCTAGGACTAAAGTATAAAAGGAACAATAATGCTAGGGATGAGAACTGGACCCATAATTTTTTACTGATTTTTTTTTTTAATTGGTCAATGCTAGTGGCCTAGACAGGAGTGTTTTTCCCCCTTCCTTAAATTTAATAAAAATTGGATTGTACAAAGAGCCATGATTGTGGAGGATTTTTTTTCTTACTGATTTTAGTGGGATTTTTTAGAGTTTGAATGACCTGTTGTAGCTCAGTCACAGCTGTGTCCCCAAATGTTTGTTGTTTCCGCTTTGTGCATTTTATTGGCTCTACTGAGGTGCCATGAAAGCTTACTCGTCAGAGTATGCATAAATGTCTATATTCTGGCCTACATATTGAGTGCTGGTCTCCTTATTTTATATTTTTCTTTTCAAAAGATATTTGAGCTGAATATGATAATTATCGAATAGATCTAGAATGTTTCACAAGGCCGCTGCGACGAACTACTCGATCTTTAGGTTAACTGTTGCGCCGCCTGGCAAAAACCCAATAACGAAGCTCATGAGGTCAAACTTCGGTCATGACGGGCGCTGCTGGCCCAAAAATTTACCTGCACTGGCAGCTGACTCGGGATGAGTTTTTCTTGGATTTGACCAAAATTGAACGCCTCAAAATACTCCTTTAATAAAAATGAACTTTAAAAGAAAAAGCCACAATAAGAAAGTAGAGATTTTACACTTTGTTATGATACCAATCATGTTTAATTAAACCTGTCTAGATGAGTCTTAAGTTAATAGGCTATTTTAATAAAAGTTTCTTAAACTAATGACCTGTTTTAAAATGAATATAACTTTCTTCTCGCACCGTAGAGTAGGCCGAAAACTTCGTGAATAGAGAGAGCAGTATTTGAGGAAACAGAAGCCATAAAAATTACTCACGCCTAAACAGGGGCTGCGCTGCTGCGCGAGCTATAATCTATCGGGTTATCTAGAGAGCAGTTACTGGGCACTCAGGATAACTGGACTGGGGTGCTTCTTGTTTCTTGATAACAGGCGTGTAAATTGGGGAGGATTGCATGATATCTCCACTGAATTGGCAAATTATACCACCACCCACAAGTAACAGGCATAGTTTTCTAACAAGTTAGACGATCAGGACTAAACAAGGGGAATAGTTTGCTTCGTGCAATCACTTTACTACTGTCTTGCTACTAAAATTCATGTAGAATTCTTACTGCTGTATTCACATATTTACAAAAAGGAATCATAAATTATAATTTTTCACTTTTTCCTTTTTTTTCGGCTGAGGCACAAGCCTTTTAAGTTCTGGTGCAGTTTGTAAGGCAGATGTTTCCATTATGCATGTCATTTTCTTTCTTTCTTTCCGAATACCCTTAGTCCTGCTTTCTATCTTTGCTATAGTCGAATGGAGCATTTCCCCACCTTGTTCATGAAATGCCAATCCTAAGTTGAATTTTTTCATAAAATCTAGGCAGTGTTTCTCTAGAATATGATGCTTAGGGGTGATGCTGTGTGGAAATGTCCTCCTATAAGTTGTCATGTACTGCTTCACTGCCAGTTCTGCCTCATTTATATCATCTTGTGTAACTGGGCGTGCGTGTGACAGGGCAATGTGGACATTCCTGAAATCTTCATTTAATTTGTTGTATTTACTTTCTACCCTAAATGCATGCGCTATTGTTTGATCTTGGAGTGTATTTTTTGCAACAGTGTAGATTACTTCTTTTGTCAATTCTTTGTATATGTTTTGGACAAGATAGCGGTGGCAGTGGTTGCCGATAAAATTTCCACCGTGATAGGCTTGTTTGACAATATTGTGTTTGTCCAGCACGGATTGCACGGCTTTCATTACAGGCCCTCGAGTCTTGGTTTTCTTTTCTCTGTGTCTTCTCGGTGCAGAAGAAAACATGTTTTTAGATGCTGTTTATCCTCTTTAAGCGGCATGGCTTCTTCCCAATGTTGCCCATATTTCTCATAAGTTCTAATCTCTCCTGCTAGTCTGGCTCTTTCTTCATCTATGTTAATAGCATCCTGCTCCAAAAGTTTGTGATGCCTCACTACAAGACCAAGAAGAATATGTAAATAAGGAGGAGAAACGTGGTGAATATCTATGTCTAGCATTGGTGGATGAATAACGTTAAAATGGTATTTAGCATTCTTTCTCGCCTCCACTAAGCAAAAAGTTATTGTAGTTTTCTTCAAGGGACTGCAAAGATCTTTCCTTTGCACTTCCTGCTTCTTGTGCTTGCATTTTTTGTTTATCTTCTTGGTACTACAAACACGGATGGAACCCAGAAGGTCCTGATATTCCGTAGAGCTTAGCCAGAAACCAATAGTCACCAAAGATGAAAACTTTAATTCTTTTCTCTCTCCAATACAAAGAACACAACCGGTCAATCTGTGGTTTTAGTTCATCCATAATGATTTCGATGTTCTTTGCTGTGTCTGGGACCTTGGCCATTGCTATCAAATTAGTGTTTGATTTTGAATTTGGTTTTAAAACATTGCATATTTGCAGGGCGATTTTAAAACTGCTTTTGCCATGATCCCCTCCTATTTTCACCCATATCTCATCCTCAGGTATTGTGTTGTCATGCCAATCTAAAGTTTCATTTTTTTCTTGTTTCTCTAATATTTTGACGACAAAAGCAGACAGGTCTTTTATATAGGCCACCTCTCTCTCATATACTTTACCACTCTTGCTATCCTCAAATGCTTTCAGCTTTATATCGATATTTCCAGCTGAAATATTTTTGTGGACAGCCCTAATGGCATGTTCGTTTGGAAGATGTGTTCCTATTGTCTTTAAAAAACGAGTCTGTAGTCTAAGTTGATGGTAAGTTATATTCATGGTTTCCTTCATGGCTAATGTCTCCTGAGCACTAAATTCTCTTCTCATCAAACCCAGCATGGAATTCAGTTTTCTTTTTGCTTTAGGTTGCATTCTTTTAAGCTCTGATGCTTTTTGCAAGAGGAATTCGGATTCTGTCTTTCTGGAAACTAGTTGTCGTGTTTTCTCCAACTGCTTAGCTCTTTTCCTCCTCAATGGTGAGTTGACTTTAGAAGAGGGTTTCCTTGCCACTACAAGTTTTTGCAGAACCAGAGGTTGACCTTTCGTCATAAGTCTCACAGTATCTTTGTCTTCTGGTGTATTTATTTTTCTCTTAATGAGATGTTTAACCAGTTTCTCCTCTTCATAAGTGAGTGGCTTATGCATTGAATCTTTCTTTGTAATTTCATGCATGGATAACACGTTTCCCTTCAATAAAGGTGATGCTGAGCTATCAGTGAATGTTTTGTTTTTACTTGGAGTTTTAAGTGGACTTGTTGCTGAATCAGTTTGTGTGTGTGATTTACGCGGAGTTGATTGTGCCAGAGGCTGTGGTTGGATTCTACTGTGTACATTAAAGGATAAAGGCTGATTGATTGACATCACAGGTTGTCTATTTGAATCTTCGCTATAAGAAGCGCCATCGTTAATATCTGATTCACCAGCTTCAAGGGCTTGAGCAAGGCGCATAAGCATTTGTGTATTAGAATCTTCACAACTAGCGGTAGCACTATAGTCTGAGTGCAATCTATCAACTTCACTGTAAACGTTTGTATTCTCTAACAGTAACACCTTCCTCTCTAAAGTTTCTTCTGTTAATCCACTTTCTCTAATTATGAATAAATCTGGGTGCTGTAAACCTGAATCATCTCCTTCATCATTATCTTCTTCAATGGAGCAAGGCACAACTTTTCCTATTTTCTGAGATTTTTTCGAGCCCACGCATATGAGCACAAGAAGCACATTGTTCAGCAGTTAGAAAGTCATTATATGCAACCCATATGTCACGAGTCAGTCTTTCTTTTTTAATAGCTTTATTAATTGTTACTTCACTGCAGTTACATTTTATATTCCCAATACATGAAGCACAACCTTTACAAATAGATGGTGAGTGTTTATCAGCTATATCTTTGTCAATATTTACATGCAATGTGATTAGGATGTCTTTCTGGAAGTCTGTCACAGCCCTAGGTTTCACACCCTTTGCGCGCTGGTCTCTTTTCAAACACAATCTGCACAACTGTTTCAGTTTACTGATATGGTCTTCTAGCTGATGCTCCATGACAATAGTGTCTATGAGAACTAAGATCTAATGGTCATTTTCGCTATACAGAGAAACTAAAATTAATTCTGGTTTGAGGATTTTTAAGTGCATGCTTTTAGTGCTAAATTAAAAACTTAACCGCAAAGACATAAACAGAGAATCTCTTATAAGAACATGGTAATTCTAATAATATTCAATGATCAATAATTAGACTAATGAAACCGGTATAAGTAAAAAAATAAATTACGGTATAATTATAATTTTGCATGTGATATGCTAGGGCCGACTTTAAAACGTCATAACTTTTTTTCTTTTTTTTCTTTGCAAGCACACTTTTTGTTACCACTTCTGCTCTAAGATTTTCTTTAGGTTTAAAAAAAAAAACAAGCATGAAAATTCCAGGTGCGATTAGCGAGTTATGATCAATTAAAAAATATATTCTACCACGAGTTCAAATGTTTACACACCTTTTTAAAATTAGCTCTAAAAACTTAAATATGGTACATTTCACATAAAAATAATCCGAAGTAAGGCGAAAACCTGAAGAATACGGTGAAATACAAATATCCAACATGAACGGATAAGATCATGACTAAAATGGGTATAGGGTACAGCCAAATTTCAAGTCTTGTACCGCTCTCACTTATCTGCCCCTGCTCTTATAATCGGCGAGGTCATTAATTGCCACCGGACAGTTTTATTGGTGGTTATCAGAGTCCCACGGGGATGAGTGTGGCTAGCCCAGGCAGATCAAAGCTAAACCTAAAGATTCAGAATTCTAGGGATTTTCGTTGCCGTGAGGCCTTGCCTGGCCTTTGTAAAAAAGAAAATAATATCTAATATTTAGATCTAGACTTGTATTATTTGCCTTGGAATGAAAATCACCTACTTATTTTTCTTAGCAAAAAAAAAAATATAAAAAAATGAAAATTGCCTAGGTCTACTGTAATACTAGTGTCATGCCCGGTTTTGATTATCTACATATAGATTTACACCAGATCTAGCTCTATTTTAGGATTTCCCAATCAGTCTTAATTGACAAGATTTAGATAATGTATCTTGACCCAAAAAAAAATATAAAAAATTGCCCAGTCGCATTTACTTATCAGAATGATCCTTTGTTGGAAATAACAGAAAGGACTGGTTGTGAAGATAGAGAGAACAGTGTTTTTCGGACGAATGTAACAATAAAATAAACAAATAAAACAATTCGATGGGACCAATATCTTAGATGGTTTCAATAACAATACAAATCTCGATATTGGAATTAAAAATATAAATAATAAACAAAAAATGAACAATGTTGATTCTTGATGACAGAAAAATGCCATTCTCTTTGTAGAATTATATTTTCACTATTTGGTTTTTTTTTCGTAGGATTGTTGGGTCATGCTATCCCAAAAGAAAAACAAAAATAACAGATTGTAATTGTTTATGTTGGGTTAGTCTAAATGCAGAAACAAAACGAAAAAATCCAGGATTTTGCGGATAAATCCGGGTGTCTGGGATACAACAAATCTGCCGGCCTCACAGTTTTCTGCGGAAATCTGTGATTGGGAAAATTCGTGGATGGAAAAAAACAAATATTTTTGACCGGTAATCCGCGTTTTTGAAAGATAATTTTTAAAGATTGGATGTCAAGGGCAAATTTGCCGTAAGTCAGCTGCAGTTGTTATATCCAAGTAAAGACAAACTCCCCGGAATAGTAAACTCGGTATTTTTTTAAGCATATATAATCGTGTGCATCACTAATATCAGGCCAAACACGTAATCTGCAGAATAATTAACTCAGCCCTTGCTGTAAGCCTCGGCATGTTTTATTGCTAGCTGTCTCTGTTTCCGCAAAGCATTGTAATTTCACTAATCTTTAAAATGGTCTTAAACAGTTCCGAACCACATTTTTATCTTGCCGATGTTCATTATTTTGTTTGCACTTTGATCTAGCAACAAAGACCTAGTTAGGGATCGAGAGGAATAGGAGGGAAAAAAAGCCTGATAGGCTTTGAGTGGTAGATATACACATTGCAGATCTACTTCTGGCTCTAGGACTTAGGCTCAAACCCTTTTTTTTTTTTCATCATTGTGGCCAGCCCTCATTGTTTTGTGTTTTGTTTTGTTTTGGTTTTTTTTTTTTTTTTCCCCTCCTCATCGCCCCACACTAGTACGAGGAGGTGCAAGATGTTGAGACGGGAGGGAATGGCAGAGTCTCTGTACATGATTATATGAGAAATCAAGGAGACGTTTAATTAATAATTACAGAGATCAGGCTCGGTTGATGCCTTAACATGTAATAAAATTATGTTACAACTGATGACAAACCATGGGACCTTGCTTTGGGTCTAATTGCACGCCCACACATTATTGTGTTACTGAACTAGATAAAGCACATGTTAAGACAGTGTATTTAGCTGTAGTCTGCGTTTTAATTAGTGTTGGAGTGATATCTCGATCAAAATCAAGAAGTAAAATCTGGCCAAACATATCAAAACTCACGGTAAAGGAACTTTAGAGGGGAAAAAGAAAAGTGAAATAGCAGAAAATCATGAATCAAAGGGCAGCATTCTAAAAGTACTACTAGTGATAGTTGTGGACCATAGTGTCTCGTCTACCCCAGTTGTGATTTAAGACAATCAAATAGAAATGATTGAAGCTGCAAAGGAAATAAAAATTCATTCATCTGACAGCAGCTCTATTACAGAAAAAAATTCGTGCAAGTGACGCTAGTGTAAAAAGCAAGATAAGTTAAGGTCAAAAAAGGCCTTCCATGAAGCAGATATTCTTGCCTTATTTGAGTTTGAAAAAAAACCAAGCTTTTACCTACCCTAGTCATTTTCATAGGAAATATGAATTTTTAAAACCAATTACTTTGAACCCTCTTCTCTGGAATTAGTAGTAAATGTTACCAAAATATGTTTATTTTGTTTTTAACTTAAAACTAATGGAATTGTGCAAAAAAAATTTATACCACTGCGGCGGCTTTCAGTGGTTGGGAACACTGTGCTGTGATCCTTGAATTCCGGAGTTTCCCTGATTTTCGGGGACCATAGAGCACCTCTGAGATAAAAGTTATGATCCTGATAGTTTTTCTGACTTGATTTCCCTCACATTTTACTACTGGTCAATTACTGCTCACTACAAAGGAAAAGTAAAAAGTTGAAGTACTTATCAATTATTTTATTGATTCCATGGTTTATAAACCTTTTCTGTGATTTATTCACTCTTTTTTTTTGGGACATGATAGTAAACAAGTCAATTTGCACCCATATAGATTTTTTTCTTTGAGATCCTAGACAATTTCTTTGGTAAGATTTAGGGGCAATGCATTAAAGTATTAATGGGAATCAAGGATTGCCTGACCATAGGGTTCTAGTGAAAGCTATTAGGGCTGTTAAAATAGACCAAAAAATGGCAACTTCGTTTTGTGCAATGGTTTGTCTCGTAGGCTCCAACCGTGTCCCCATGCCTAAAACGGCATTGTACATTATTGATCTATCTTATTAGCCTCAAACCAAAACTGTTAATTATAGAGCAGCCTCAGTGGAGCCAGTAAATCGCAGACAGCAGTAACATTTGGGGGACACAGCTGTAGATTTCTAAAAGTTCAGTACAAAATTTTGTGTCCAGTTTTCATGGAATTAGAAACAAGTTTCGATGGCAGTATTTAGAAGAAAAGTATTGGAATGGGGGTTACCTCTCGGATTATGAAAGAAAACTGTCAAAACTTGGCATGGCATTTTGTTGTTGTTGTTTTTTGCGACTGTTATTGTTGGGGATGAAAGTAAGGTTACAAAATGTTGTGTTAATTGTTTATGAATGTAAATTGATATAATCTTAGGAAAATGTGCTGGGAGACAGAGTTTTGGGCATTACTTGTGATTAAAATGCTTCAGCTTCAGCGGTGACCCCCTATCAGGGCTCTACCTTGGACTCGATGCATTCTTGATTTCCAGGCAATAGTTGTGCCTTACGTCCAGGTTCACAATCTATGTATCCCTCTAAGTATGGGTGCCAATGATGAAATTTTTTTAGCGTGACTGTTCCATGAGCTGATGATTAGTCTTTCTGAGGCACGGCATAATTAAAAATTTAAATTGTATGATTCGTAAGGTGGCAAAAAAAAAATGTATTTTAAAGCATTTCACTGGGAGATAGATATGCTCTTAGGCTAATTATTAGTTTGCATGAAAGCTGTTTCTCAAACTTAAGAGTGGCTGGGGTATGGTTTGTTCAGTTTTAGATTTTGGAAAGTTTTATTATTTTATTTAGATTTTAATATCTTATATATCAATGGGAAATGGGTGACTAAACTCAATATAGAATAAATGATTCAAAAGTGTTTGATTTTTTTCCCCTCATAGTGAAGATGATTTTAAGACTAATGTGCTGAACAAAAGCATCATATGTATGCGGCCCGTGTAGGTTCCAGTGAGTTTAATTCTTACTCCAGTTTTTCTTGCAAGGATGCATGAAAACTTTTTAGTTTTACAAAGGCAATAATATTAATCAGTTTTAGTTTGAATTTCTACACTGTTGTATTTCGAGAAGCTTTTGGATGTTTTATTCCAACTAACCAAACTGTTTGTCTTTTTAAGGAATTTTAGTTTTTGTAACCAATTTCTTTTTTTTTTTTTTGCCTTTACACTAACTTTGGCTATATATAATCAATCTCTTGAGAAAGATTTTTAGGTCATTATAATTTTTATTGAATGTTTCTTAAACTTATTCAATTAACTTCATTGGTACAAACTCATTAATAGTAAAAAAGGTTGTGAGTGCTAGAATAATTGTAATACTGAAAAAAGGATGGGATTGAATCACTAACCTTCAGGGTTGCTCATTGCAAAGTTAATTTTTTCCCACAGACATGTATGCTGGCTTATGAGAATTCAAACAATGGCAAATTTTCTTTTTATAAAATATTTTTTTCTTATATCATGGCGTGTAGTTATTACATGAATATTTAATTATCTTACTTCATATATTTAAATACATTTAAAGTCATGACTTAATGTTATCATGTAATAATACATAGAAATAAAAAAAGATAGCCCAAATAATGCAATAATTTAATAAGTAAATTTTACAATGCAAGGCAAAAATTTGAGAAACAGTACAGTAAGGAGTTGGATTAAGGAAAATTCGAATGTTGGGGGGACCGTTTAAGAAAATCAATTCCTTATCCAATTTTCAGATCAAAACCTAGCATAGTTATGAGAATTGTGTCTTTAAAAAGTAATTAACCAGATGGAGCTTATTGGAACAAGATGCTTGACATGAAGAAATTCACCTTTGATGGCTACATATGATTTTTTATATTTGACATTATTCATGTACTTTCAAGTTTTGTGGCACAAATGTGGACTCTGAGTGTCCTATTCAATTCTCATTGCTGGAATCAAAATTCACCGTAGAACCTTTTTTTTCCTGCTCCACAGATGTCATAGAAGAGACTAACAGACTTACACCGAGACCAAACGACGTATCCCTGACAGTTCCAGTTGTCCCCATTTACAAAGACAAACAGTGTTGAAATGCACTGAGTCACGTGAACTCAACGGTCCCTTCCAGCTTTAGCCAACACAAGCAACACTAATATGAACACTTAACTGCCTAGCTCTTCTTCAAGAGACAGCATATTGAAAAGCAGCAGAACTTTTCATGCAACACTTGGCAAGCAAAGCAGATAGACACAAACTCACTGAAGAAATTCAAGCTGAGGGAAAATTGAGAAATGAGTAGTGTGGTTGAAAATGCTTGAGCGAGTGATTGAGTTATCCAAAACTGTTTGTCTGTGTGGGAGCAGTGGAATGTTTTCACTACTGAGTTTATCAAGTTCTATGTGGATGGCAGAAAAGAAACTTAAACACCAGTCACAAGATTAGAAGCAGTTCTGGTTTGAGTGAAACTTGGGGTCACCCTTCCTACCTGCTTTCATATGGAAAGATGATGCTTCATCAATTAAATGACTTTATAGGAAGCCATTGTAAATACTGTAAAGGCTTCATTATTTATGGTATGATAATTGTGACCTGAAAACAAAATGGTCATTTCAGGTGTCACATTCCCAATGATGATGGAGTTATCTGCCAGCCTCAAACTACATTGAAAGAGAAGGACTGAACAAGACTGAAAGCCGTAGTATGATCATCAAAGGATATAATCATTATCTATGTTTAAAGTGTCTTATTAAATATTATTCATAGTTTTATGTGAAAATTCCATTAAAAAAATTATGTACTGTCTTTCATTGAGTCAGTCTTTTTTTTTATTATTTCGAAAGCAATGATAATTGGTAGAAGTGAGCTTTTTTTTTTTATATACAATTTATTATGGCAAATCCTCAAAAAAAAAAATATACAGAATAAACTAAATATGATATGTTTCATGAAGTGAAATTTTAAAGGTGATAAAAAAATTCTCTATTCACAATTTTGATTTTCTGTGATACAATCTCAGGTTTTCAGAAGACATTTCTGTTTATAAGAATGTAAAAAGATCATTCATAAAATCAAGTTTAGAGGCCTGGATATTTTTATTCGAAGTCTTCAAGGGTCTAATTTATTCAATAACATGGACTTAAAGAAAAGAGGATAGTCGTGATCATGCTTTTTGTTAGTCGTCATTGGTTCTAGAATATGCTAGCTCAGCATAGACGGCAATAAACTCAACTTTTGTCACCTTCCTCTAAAAAATACTCATGTTTCAGGTTAAATGCATCAAGTTCAAATGTCAGGGATTGCAGCATAATAAGCTTTCTTCTACCTCTCTGTCTCTTTTTTTTTTTTTTCTTTCATAAATTATGCAAAAATGTCATGATTTCATTACATGAACATATAATTACTAATCAGGTCAGCCTTTAACAATTATGTAAGAACCTCAGGCTTTTCCTGTCCTTCAAAAAAAAAAAAAAAAACGTGGAATCAATTTTGTTCCTTTAATGTTTATTTACTTTTTCATTTCAGTTTCCCTCATTTTTTTTCCAAATATATTTTGGCTGGCTACAATTACTTGTTTGTTATGATCATCATTCTCTATTTTGAACTCCAATCCATTCCCACTGGTGATTCAGCAAAGCCTTGCGAAATGCAGAGTTCACTAAAAAGCTTCACTTTACAGCTTATGGATGGGAATCAGAGTGCATCATTCATGTTTGAAGATGAAAATCATTATTGCTCAGCTTTGTATGACTGGTATTGTAGTGGTCAACTGTTGATCTTATAACTGTGAACAAAACTGCCTCTAATAATGCTCTTTGTGTATACAAGCATGAAAAAAGTTAACGTTGTCAGACGATTATGGAACTTGCTAGTGAGAATGAGTGATGTTGAGAGATCGCAGTTAACTGATTCAGTGCTCTTTTTTACTTTTGGTACTGCCTTAAGTTGGGTCATAGTTGTGCTGCAAAATCTTCAAAAATGTGCATTTTCTTTTTAAAACCATAACTACATAACTCAAGTAAATTTTTTCCAATTCTTTATTATTCTTCAGTGAATTTGAATTTTATTAATTTTTTTTTATCTGCTTCACCTTATTAATTTTTTTTTTATTTTGCTCTTTCTTTTGTTACTAGCAGCTATGAAACATTAAACTAAGGATCATTTCTTGTTTCAATGAAAAAGGTGGAGGACATAGGAAATTTCAATAAAAATTTTTGTTCTCTTCGAAGAAGTTTTTATCTCCATTGTTTTCATTGTCTTCCAATAACATTTACGGTGCTGAAATAAGTTAAAAATGATTCAACCTAGGCAGATGAAGTCTTTGTATGCATGTTTTTAAGGAGTAATTTGATATGATTTTTATGTTTGTCTGGCCATAAATATGTAAACTGAATATTTCATCATGTTCATAGTTACTGTTCTGAAATATATCTTGATTGTTCTATTATAGTGTGTGACATGAGTATTGAGCCACAATTCATTGAATGATAGTCTTTCAAATCATGCTTCATTGGATGGTTGTCTTTCATATGAATGTACATACATACGCAGGTATGCTTTTACAAATTGAGACATGCACTAATTTCCAAGTGCCTCTGTTATTCTGATTGGCATTCTGTCCATATGTGCCATTTTAATTGGTATGATGCAGATAGAAGATTGTCACTGCTTCAAATAGATGAGTGGATGTTGAAACAAGCCAAACACTACTATGAGTGTGAAGAATTGCAGTAAATTATTTAGTCTATTACAATAATGATACAGGCATCCTTTTGATCCTAAACTAATGTATGAGTTTTGATGTACAGAATCTGGAAGTACTTCACTTGAACTGCTATGGAGTGGGCACCAGGCCCAGTTAAGCTCAATTTAACAATATTCGTATGATACTGGCATCCTTTTTTTCTTTTTAAATATATTTGATAAGGCTTCTTAGATTTCTCATGTGAAGATAGTTGTTGGGTGTTTGTTTTGTTCCCCCGAGCTGAAGAATGTGTTTAAAGAGCTTGTTGTGATGGTACTTAATTTTGCTTGTCAAAGAAGATGAACAGTGTATTGCCATGGCATTCTGTGAGGACATATACTTGAGATACCAAATACACTTACATGGCCTCAGAGAAGAAAGAAAAATTCACAAGGACTTTTCCTAGACTGGACAAAACTGAACAGACAGGTTTTTTTTTTTTCCCTTCTCTCACTTCAAGTGAGATAGACACGAAGTTCTACATTGGACATCAAATATTGTAATGGTTGTTTTTTTTTTGTCTTTTTGGTTTGTTTTTTTTTTAAGCAAAAACAAAATTTACTCTTTTTTTCCTTCTTTTCTTTATATTTTGTATGAGGCCATAGCTTAGGGAGAAAAAAAGCATTCAGTTAGATTTTGCAGTTCATACAAATGTTGTAAAATGTACTTTAAAATGCAGAAAGTCTACTTATTTTTCAAGGGATAGGAATAGTTCTGAGTATTGTGGTAGGATACCAAGTTGAGAATTTTTTAACAGTTTTTGTAGCCTTCGGCCTTACTGCAGAAATGAATGAAAAATGCATGTTTTTCTTCTTTTCTATTAAAAGGTAGTTGTAGGCTTTCTCAGAACTTAAATGGCTTGTTGATGTAAGAGGAAGTATTTTATGAGTTTCAACTCATTAAACACTGCTCAACTGCAGAAGTCGTACCTAGTTTGGTTGAACAGTTCTTTCGTGTGACTCCATCCAGGCTGGCTGCCTCAGGAATGAATTGCATGATTTCATAGCTAAAGGGGCTGTATTTACAATTTCTTTTAGATAATATCTAAGCAGTGTCAACAATTTTTTTCTAAACCATTTTCTGATTTTTATAACTTTAAATAGTTGCCTATTTATAGAATGAATAAGATACCAAGTTTAAAATACAAATTTACATGTTCTAAATGTGCTCATCTCCATAAATTGGAGAGATTGTCATAATGATAAAATGATGATGATAAATCGTAATAAACTGCAAAAATATACACATTTTTTTGTGCTTCTATACGTGTTCTTTTTCCAAATCTGACCTCAGAACCACTGTTGGGCATTCCAACAATATGATCTAGGCTACTACAGATACAATTGGTTTTCAAACATGACAATTTTCTTTTGTGAATCATTTGGTGTGAGCTTTCTACTTCTGCCATGGCTTGGGTTTGCCACATAATTGTGGATAAGACAAGTTGGTTGAACACTTTTTTTCTTTCTCATACTATTAAAATAAAATGGGAACCAATGAAAACTTGAAACTTTAGCATTGATAGGAAGAACTGATAGTCTACATCCTGGAAAAATTCTTAACTATAACTAAGCAATTAATTCAGACTCGATTTTTTTTTTCAATTTAAACTATCTCTACAGCAATAGTGATATTCTTAGAAATGCAAAGGTGGTGAGTGTCTTAGGCTATTACAATCATATAGTTGCCCATCTCACAAACTGGTCTATGTGCAAATTTTCTGTTTCTCAGGAGGGATAAAAAGATTTTTTAGGATTTGCTAAGAATAACGTGTTATTCTGCTGTAAGTTTTTGGAATTTATTGCTAATTTTTTGCAAGTGTTTGTTATTATAGCCTTCTTTTCAATTTATCTTGCCACTGAGACCACAATATGGTGCTGATGATTCATTACAGATAAATGTAGTGCTCGACATGATGTGAAAAAGTGCCCAAGTCCAACGAAAGTAAAAATGTGCGACTTGTCAGACAATGTTAGAGAAAAAAAAAAAATCCAAAGCTCATATCTTTTTAAATTGATTGGGTTACCATTGATGCTAAAGCTTATAATTCCAGTATTCTAATCTAGATCGCAATCTGTATAACTCATGCAAGACAAACTAAATGTGGCAAATTAATAAAATGGCTAAATATGAATGTTTCTATTGTTCCTTGTTGACAATTAGTAAATCTGCTCAATATCTGAAATATTAAACAGTATAGAAGTACGAAATGCTTGCAAAAGATTAAAGAAGCAGAAGTGGGTTTTTTTACATTTGCAACCGCAGCTCTGCAAGAAAAGGCAGCAATGTTTCCATGACGCCTTTGTCTTTACATTGGAGGAAGTCAAATTAAATTTAATTTTTAATTTTTCCAATTTTTCAAGCCATTAAAGTAAAATATGATTTTTAATACATTGTTTTATACAATAATAATAATAATAATAATAATAATAATTTGTTTTAAAAAGGCCACCCCCTTGAAAATTGGAAACCACTGAGAACAGTCTTAAACGTTATTTGGTACATTGTAACAAAGTTGGCAAATCATTTTGATGAATTAATTCAATAAATATATAATAAACTTTCAAATCCACTTTTTAGGCTAAATTTAAAACTTTTCTTTAATATTTTGGTATTACATGGGGCACAGATCTCAACAGATGAAACGCCAGTAAACTTTGTCACTTTGTATTGAGTGGTTTCAGAGGAGATAGCAGAAAATGAAACCAAAGTTGCTTTTTACAATATAGATTTTATGAAGATCCCCACAAATGACTTGAAAAATACGAAAAACCTCTGATAAGCAACTTTATGAGATTGTCTTGTTTGTGTCATTTCAGCTCTTACGCCCTACACATGTCTAATTGTATGAAATTATTTTGAAAGTTATGCCTCAACATTAAGAGGATCATTATGACATTGACATCAATGAAAAATAGAAAATGATTTTAAAATAACGGAATGTTTTGTCGCTTTTAACCACGTGAGAAAAAATAAGATTTTGATCAATTGATACTTCAGGTTTGCCGCAAAATGTAATTAACATTGCATATGTTTTGATAAAGAAACAAGCCAAAAGCTTATTTAAAGATTCAGAGCCCTTGTCAATTGCATACAAGTATTTATCTTAGTTTAAACAATTACTGGATAAAAAGATACAAGTACATGTTCTGCTTTTCAGATCACAATTAATCTACATGTAAGCCTTGAAAAATACCTAAATAGAGCCATTAAATGAAAAATAATTGTAATGTCTCATTTTTATCTATGGCAGTTGTAAGTAATGAAAGTCATTTCTTGCAAAACGAAAATAAAAAATAATGCAGCAGGGGCCATATTTAAGTCCGTTGGAACCACATGTAGTTTATATCATTGCTTTAAAATGAACAGTTTTGATGTCGGCGTGAGGTGGCATTGCGTGAATAATCTGTGACCATTTTGTCAGACAAATGCTGTTGGACCAGAGCACATGGACACTAAATCATTGTACTTGGCCTTGTTGACCTCGCTGGGTTCAGCATTTAACCTCTTGAGTTATAATGAGATCAAATTGTCTAGCAGACATTTCAAAGTCACCTTTGCAAAGTCTCCATAAATCCTTTATCTGATAGCTTTGCTAAAGCAGTTCACAGTTTGTTCACTTTCATTAAGAGTCGCAAGAATAAGTTTCTGATACACGTTCAGGCAATTACCAACAAGTGTCAGATAGTACATGTTATTTTTGTTATGCCGGAAATGCTCTTTTTTTTTTTTGTCTTTGCGTCATTTGAATTGATGTGTTGTACAATGAATTCACTTTGCTGCTGCAAATCACATAGTTTATAGTATTCCATAAAGATTGAGTTCCTTGAAACTTCTGTAAAGATGGAACATGATTGTCTCCCATATTTCCCATATGCTTTTGAATTACACGCATCACCAAATTTACGAGCAGGCGTAACTTTTGATGCTTTGGGACTTTGTTTTCCTGTCCTGAGTCTCCCCTCTTCTTAGGATCTTTTTGTTTATTTATTTACATGCATTTCCCTCGACGCGCCCTACATCATATAAGATTCAGGTGTATCTGCCATTGTATGATTAGGAACGTCTTGTTGAAACTCACGATCTTCGGCTGCGTCAGTGCTCTTCATAACCAATTAATGGTTTTGTGTTTGGGTTGGATTCTCATCTCTTTTCGCATAGCAGTTTTGACTTGTCATGCAGTTCACATGCTGGGTAATCATCTCTAAAGTTGTCAGAACACAAGAGTGCTGAGCATTCGACACACGCAGCAGACATCTTTCTTGCATTTGAAAGATTCATACCGACCAGGCAAAAATGTTGGGTCATCAGAATCATCATGGTATTCTAAATATATGCTGCATTTTGAAGTATTGGAATGTCCAGGAGAAAAGTTGAATGTTTTAAGTATAATAGCTTTACATAAATCCATTTAATGGCAGCAACAATAATGCAGCTGACTTCTATTGAACAGCAACATAAGATGATGTAGTAGAAGCGGTTGCAGCAACAGCAGTAGTAGTAATAGCAGCAGCAGCAGTAGTAGTAGTAGTAGTAGTTGTTGTAGTAGTAGTAGCAGCAGTAGTGTTTAATATCTTTTAGCTATGGTTTCAGTGGTGTTCCAAGATTTTATTTGTTTTCAGGTTAGAGTCTATGGTAGGAGGTTCTAAGTTTCTAGCTTGCATGGCTGAAACATTTTTTGTTTACGTATACGGAGCCTTTTCTGTTTCACAGTATTTTTAGCTGTTAAATTAACGATTTTTTTTTCACTTCCATTTTTCCAGTTTTCAATTTCCGTATGGTATGGTTTGATATCTCTTGACCATTCGTTGGATTTGATAATTCCATTACTTCCATAGCAGTTGGAATTATCTCATCTCAATTCCAAGTGTCTCCGATGATTTTCATTTTTATTTTGTATTTAAAACAGCCTGATATTTTATCCATAAGGGTCCTGCCGAGATGTGCAGGGTGAGCTTAATCTTCTATATTGTTTCAGCCTGGGTCAGTTCTGGAGCACTTTTGGTGCCATTGGTATTTATGAGTAGATTTTCTGACCTTATGCCTCAGCGTACAAGACGGTCACACACCATTCAGATTGTGGCCATTCTATTTTTAAATTTTATCCTTAGTATTAGCAAAATCTGGAGGTCTGGTTGTCTGGGGGTTAGGTTTTGAGAATCTCCTACCTTGCAGATCAAAATTATTTGTCTATTATAAGCTTAATTAATTAAGTCTTCAATTTTTAAGAATTCTTCTTTGTGAATGACTGTTGCACTTGGCAGTTTCCTGCTGCACTATACTATTTGCATTTGATGGAATTCTCATTTACAGATGTTAAAGTCTGTTGGTGGAGAATAGATTGTATGTGTCTGAAGGTTGAATGAATGTTATTTACTTTCTATCTTGAAAATTTGTCTCTTAGCCTTCTGTAGCTGTATTGCTGGAAAGTCTTTTTACAGGGCGGGAAACTCATTTGGTCCCACGTCATGAACTTGAGGAAGAGAAGCGTCTCGCATGGTTATATCTTCTCTGATCCAATGAATACTAAAGCTGTCATGCCAAAGCAAGGCTCAAGCATGGATGTCAGAATTATATAACTGACTGAGCAAAAAATGAATTATGCTTTTTAGTGGTGCTGAGGCATGAACACTTTGAATCCTACAAAAAGGCTAACATTTTTCTTGTCATTTTCAGTATAGGTCTGAGACTAACCACTGCTGAGCAATGTCTTTATCTTAAACTCTAAATAGTTTATTATTGACCCAGTGGCAACCCTGTCTTGCCCATCTTTGCTGTTCAGGTTTGGTTTTATGATTATTTGATCATCTGTACCTTTTAGTTATTGAAAAAGCTAAGCATAATATTTCTTAGGTTCTACATTATACATATTTTATATTAAACCCAGCAGTAAACTTGCTCTTATTTATCTTGTAACTTGATCATCTGTGTAAGATATTAAAAAGGCTAGGCTCTAGTATTTACTCTGTTGCTCTAATTTTTGTATAACCCACCTTCCTAATAACTTTTAGCTTTTCCTTGCCATAAAGCATAGACATTTAAAAAAGTTAAGCTAACATACACAAGTGAAATGATAGATGCTGCATGAAATAAAATTATGCAATTTTGCTCAGAGAACACCTAGTGTTGATAACACAATGGAATAGCTTTATAATTTCCTGCTCTTGTGATTTGGGGAAAAATCAGTCACCCATTGACAAAAGGCTTTGAACCAAGGAGATAGACCTTATTTATTGGATGACTTAAAAATACTAGGTGTCACTTTGCTATTAAAAGGGGAAAAATGATTCATAAATTTAAATAGGTTCAAGTCAGTGGAGTTCCTTTTTCCCTTTTTAAAAATGAGCCAAAAAGTTGAAACCTTGCTGTTTTCAGTTTAATGACAATGTAAGATTGCCACCCAGATAACATGAGGAAGTAAAAGGAGGGTGTTTTATTACAAATTGAAATTAAAACTGGATTTGAATGGATCATTGGATGCTGTAAAAGATTCCATTTTATTTTTACCACCTCTACAAATTAGATGACAGAAATTGCATGAAAATGAGGGGAACACAGTGCTCGTGTATAAATTTATTTCAGACTGCTCAATTTAATGTTTTGCCTCCTTTTGCTATACTACTTCCCTCTTGTCATTCCTCAAAGATGAAAACAATGGCAGGGGCCAAAGCTCTTCAGCTTGGTGGTATCTCTTAGAATAAAAAAAGGTGAAGTTGAAAAAAGAAATGCACTGTACAAAAGACCTTTAAAAGCACCCAGTGTTTGGATTACAGAAAATGTATTCTGAGCATGAGACTTCAAATCAAGCAAAGTGCAGTGTTTGCTCACATATTATTGCACTTTACTTCTATTAACTTGTTCTTTCCTTTTTTCAGAAGTTGCTATGTATGACATAAATGTCCTGTCATCTCACTGGGAAAACAAACTTGTCTTTCCTTATCCCTCGGTTCTATTCCATAGACCAAACAGAATTGGGATATGAAATGAGAACAAAAACAATTTTCCATTGACCATCCATTGCACTTGCTTAAACTTGGGCACAATAAACCTTTTGAATGATTTTAGTAAATTACACAAGTACATCAGTAACAAACATTAACAATGTAGCCAGATGATGCTAAAATTTAAGATTCTTCTTTCTTTTATTGATTAGCTTAAATACTGGTCTCAAACACAGCCAAGGTACACTCCATAATAATAAAATCAAAATCTATACATATAGTCATAATCAGAAATTTGGCAGCTTGGATTTTAAAAATGTCTGGAACAAAATAGGCTATGAATCATGGAAAATATCAAACTGGATATCTACAATTAGGAAACAGTAGCATATTAGCATATCAGTAACAACATAACAGCATGCACCCAATTCTGCATATGACATAAAACCCAACATTGATTGCTACTTTCATCACAATAATTCAAAATGCACTTTTACAATTACATGGAAACAAATATACTATTAAGGATTATATAAATAGGTGTGTATGGCACACCAAAACCATCAGGTTCTAAGTGCAAAAACTTTATGAGAAACAAACACAAGTATGTCCATTTACAGCAAAGTGGGAGCCCAATGCTCAAAATCAACTGCTCCAAAAAGAAAAAGAAAAAAAATTCTATGTCTATGAAATTTAGCTTCGTTTAGTCAAGTCTACTGCAAAGACAAATTTCAAGCTTTTCCAACATTTCAGGAATCCTTTACATTTCCCCATACCATAGAAATGAATCTTTGTATCTGAATTTAAAAAAATTTAAGCAATCTGCCAGAGATTGAAGAATTAATAATACTTTGAAGCTTAAGTTAAAATTAAATAGGGATGCACAGTAAAAAAAAAGCTAGATACAGTGAGAGAAATCATTGGGTTTCATGAATTGGTTACATGATATGCTAGAACAGTAAAGGAGAAACAAAGGATTACACAGTTAACTTGCCATGGGATGCTTTTTTTTTCCAAATAAAGCAGAATAAAAATATATAATTAAAACAACACACACACACACAAATAAAAAGAAGCATTAATTCTGCTTAGCAATATATTGCACTGAAAATGTTCAAAACAAAAACTTAACTATCCAATCTCTGTATGCAAAGGTCACATACACCTTTTTAAATTGCTAATTATCGTGTTAAAAAGACCCACTAAAAAGTCTTTCTAATGCTAATTTTTTTCTTTCTGACGGTGAATTTATCACTTTTGAACTAAGCAGTACAAATATTGGTTCCAACTGACAACAGCTTAGGTTGTTAGATCATATAACTTATAAAATTGGAAAAATTTCAAATGTCAAATAAATTGATGATGGTTTGAAAAATAAACAGCCTTTCAAGAAACACTTTGTCTCCCACCTAACACCAACACTATAAGGAACACTAAAAAAATCTTGCTGGAAGAGACAAACAATTTAAAGAAGTATCACTGCATTTTCACATCTTACACAAATGGATGAAGATCAGCTTAAATCAGGTTCATCTCTATAAGTTTGACTAAAGCTATTCCGTAAAAAAGCACAAACAAATCAACATGTATATATGACAAAGATGGCTTTAAGTCTCTCTACAGAAAGTGTGTCACAGCAAAATCAGTCTCACACAGGTTAAAAAAAAGTCATAAAAAAAAGAATAAAAGATTTATATTGTGCTTGATTAAACATACATATTATTTGAATAAACTGCTACCAAAATCATGAGCAAATTCAGCTGATTCTAAGCAGTGCTGAATAGCACAAAATGTTATAATCAAAGAAAGAAGTAACAAAAAGTTTGATGAATAAAATTTTCTCTTAAAAGTTCTAACAAGCTAATTTACATGTGCTAGATTGCTCAGAATCTTCAAAGAAATACATCCTCATAAAAGATTCCTGAGGAAACTTGGGAAATAAAAACTAACTAAATTCTCAGTCAGGTATGATTCCTAGTTTTTTTTGCGTGTAAATCCATTTGGTTCCTCAATCTGGCTATGAAAATTAATCCAAAAATGGGTGTTGCTCAATGATCTTAAAATAAGATATCATCAAGCAAAAAAATTCCAACTGTTCTCTAGAAATATTAAATAAGTGTGTCAATGAAAATAAAATGTATAAATATAAAAATTTCCATTTCACTTACTTTATCTTCCATTAAATGCATTTTTGAACAATGACCACTAAAAAAGAACAATTGGTTTTAAAGACGATATACGAATAATACATTGTGGTACAATGAAAAACATTTTTAAAATGTTGAAAACTACTATAAGGATTAAAAGAAAATAGAAAAAAAAAAAAAAAAACAGTACAAGCTTTGTAAAAAATCAAAGTAAAGAGTATACAATAGAAAGTATTATTGTATAATGTAAATTAATGATATTCTCAATCTTAAAAAAAATTTTTTTTTCAAATGATAGTTTCAAAGACTCAAGTGCTGTAAGAATCACTTGCTGCACATTATTTCTTTACATAAGATTTTATGCCATGAGAATTGATATAGTTATCATAATTATTGTGAAAGCTGCTCTGTGAATCAAAACTTGTGCAAAAGGTTTTGAAACAATACATTTAGTATTGCTGACGTTCAATTTCACTTTCAACTTGAAGTAATAACAAGTGCACATAGACCCCTTTTTGAAAAACAAATATCAAAATAATACTTATATAGGAAAATGTATACTAGCAATGCCATTAATAATTTTAACAGATAAGCAGTTTATAAATAACTTGGCCTATATAAATTACTCTTATATCATGCAGCAGACTGAGCTCCATGATTTTTATCAAGTACTCCCTGCGTTATCCACAAGGTAGGATGTTTTTGCTGGACTCTGCAGACCAATGTAAACTGGGTTCTTAGCATCTGCAATAACTCTGACACCAAGATAGGAGATGAAACCTTCAGGGCTAAAGTCCAAACCAGAGTCTTCCAAGATTGAAGAATATGCTTCTGCCTCCTTCTTGTACTGCTCTAGAATAGCTTCTGCTTCTGCTTGTGCCCTATTTGAGAGACAAAAATTAAATCTTAAATGTCTGCAAATAGCTGAAATGGATCAAACGCAAGATTTTCCATGGAACAAGCCAAGTAGCCAAAGTAAACAACTGTTTTTGTTGCGTGGACCTGTGGGTTGAACAAAAAATGCGTTCTGAGCACATCTCTGTCCTAACTAAACTTATAAGTTGAAAGAAATAGATCACTATAACCTTTGATATGGAAAAGTTTATTTACTTAGGTGACTTGGCTTGTAGTTAAGAAGGTCTTGGTCCTATGTCATGTTTCAATAATTTATAATCAAGAGCAATTTTATTGCACAGATTAAAACTGTTTGACTCTACCATGATTCTTTGAAGATTGAAAAAATTGTAAGAGGAATTGAAAAAGAAACAAATTTACAGCTTTGCCAGTTGCAAAGGATTAGCAACGTTCTTAGTAAATTCTAGTCAAGATTATTATTACTTTGTGCTGTTTATTTCACCAGATATCTTTGAATTTGTCACCTTTGATCAAACTGTAGTTTGAAAAGGGCTGGTTCCTTTCACTTTTTCCATAAATCTTTACACAAATTTTAGGATAATGGATCTGTAAAACACCTTTGCCTGAGACATCCAAATCACATAGCTAGAAAGTCATATAAGTATAAAGAAAGATCCCTTGTATGAGAAAGATGAGACTGAGTTGGATTCTGGTTGCACATGCAGATAAGACACTGTTTGCACTTATTGTAACATATTGTAAGCAGACTAATTTTAATGTATCTTGTCCTCTGGGAGAAAGCTGTAAAGTACGTAAGGTATAGAATATATTCATTATTCTTAAAGCCTTTCACAAACATTTAATGATAATTATTGTTGTTATTATTATTATTATTATTATTATTATTATTATTATTATTATTATTATTATTATTATTATTATTATTATTATTATTATTATTATTATTATCATAATACCAACAAGTTTTTAGGCCTTTTGATAAAATCTGGATTTCATCCCCATCTGCATTTATTAACCATTCTAATGGGGACAAAAATCAATATTTTTGTGAAAATAAAAATTCTTTTGCTTTTTCAATTCTGATATCAATCATTTAAAAAAAATTTTTTCTTCTCGTTTCTATGAACTTTATATTAGAGAACAAATTGGAAAAACAAAGCTGAGCATTAATCAAAACTATAGATGAACATCAAAATCTGGTATAACATTCAGCAGAAAACTTACTGTGTTGCAAGGATCCTTGCGTCAGACATAGCTTTGTCCAAAATGATTTGGGCCTCTGAAATAGCCTCACGCAGGGTTGTATTAGCCTCTTTCACAATCTTTGGACGCTGTTCCTCTGCCACCTGATACATAAAAGATCATAAAAATAAAAAATAAAAAAAATAAATAAATAATAAAAAATACAAAAAACCCTATTTGTCAGTTTGTTTCAAGTCTGAAAGAGAAATTGATTCCTGCTCTTTGGCCACCTAATAAAGACAAAAACAAAACTAAAAATAAAATTCAATACAGTGCACAGCTTGGTATCTGGAGAAGGACATACATATCAGAATTTAGGACACTGTCCCACTCAAAACAGGTAAACCAAACAAACCACGATCTAAAGAAAAAAATGCAGCTTACTATATGATCAGCCACATGTACACTTTAACAGTATTGATATAACATAGTTACCTCACAATTAAGAGAGAATGCTACCAATACCTCTTTATGTTATATATATGTCACAATTTCTTCTTTATAAAAAATCTGACTTGCAAACTCCTGTAAACTTATTTTATGCATTTTTCCAGCCAGACAGCAATCATATTTCAAAATCCACTGCAAAATCCAATTTAACTTGCTTGAAGAAAATTAACATGATCAACCCTTTTGGACAGTCTCACTTTTTTCTTTATATTATGCTATGGTCAATGCGTGTTGAGTTTAACCAGACTCTACTGTATGCAATTGTTCTGACTTTTCAGCTTTTCTCTTTAAGACTTCTCCACACACACACACAAAGTATAAAGAAAGAATCATGAGGCTAAAAGGCCTGTAAACACAGATAACATACATTAATTTCTGCCTTTGCTCTCTCTTTGCTACGGATTGCCGATTCATATTGCGGTGGTCTCTGAATGTTGTTCACCTTTATCAAATTTTGAAGAAAGAATTAAACAGAATTAGAATCTAGATGAATTCGAAAAACGAGCATTTTACATTAAAACTCATGCCCAAGTCCAAAGAATAAAATTGTTGCACGCTAAAAATTTACTGAGCTAGAAACTGTCAAAATAGAATGCAGTGGGGTCTACATAACCAGACCTCTGCTACAATTATACAAGTATATATACAAAACAAAACTAATCTTTTGCCAATTATCAGATAATCACAATCTTACTTATTGGTTTCAAGTAGCTTGATGACAGAAAACATACATTGACAACATAAAAAGTCTTTAAATTCAGTTTAGATGCTTCATAACATTTTCATAAAGCAAATCTTAAGTGATGATGAAAAAACTTTGGCATTTAATTCATCACAATTTTTATTCAAAGCCTGCTCACATTAAAGTTTTGATTGTTAAAAAAATTGCATAATCATAAAACCAGAAGCAAGGATTCCTATAACAAATTACCTGTAAGTCCTCCACATCACAGTTGACCTCCTTGTATCTTTCTGTGAGAATTTCTTCTAACTTGTCCTGGAAGTCACCACGGTTTGCCTGAAACTGAACTGTGTCAAAATAGCTGCAAGCTTCGTGCAGTGAAGCCACTCCTGGGGAAAATAATAAATTTCAGATATGAAATTCTATGGCACAAATAAAAAAAAAAAATTTCAAAAAGCTGAGTCTGGCTCAATGCACACAACTAGCCATAAAAAATGCACAACCCTATTAACGTTACACACCCGGCATAAGACAAATAAGAAAAAATCTAGTTTCCTTTTATTTAAACTTTTGACTAAGGCAAAAGTATTAAAGTTGCAGCATATATTTTCTAGAGGCTTGATAATCTATCATAATAGGACATAAAGTACATTCAGACTCTATTCAGATCAACCCAAAACAATCAACAACCATTGTTGATACATGTATATGTATCTATACTACAATGTGTGTTAAGAAATAAAAATTGCAAGCCTATAGAACATATACAAAAGCTTTTCTTTCAGCTAAGGGTTTATCTATCAAGGAGTACTACAAAATAGGATTCTAGTATTTCACAGGCTTTTCTGAGTCATCATGAATTCTCTTATTCAATTTTCTCTTGTATACAAGATTGCACATACCAACATGGTGAAGAACATCTTGAAAACCACCAAAGTCTTTGAAGTCCATGATAATCTTTTTCAGATTTGTCATCTGCACACGGTATTGATAGGTTACATCAAGCTTGATGCGGACACCATCAGAGTTCAGACACTGATGAGGGAAAAGAAGAAGTGAGCTTAATTTTAATCTAAGAATAGCTGTCTAAGTTTCCTTATAAAAAAGCTGAGAGAGAGAGAGAGAGAGAGAGAGAGAGAGAGAGAGAGAGAGAGAGAGAGAGAGAGAGAGAGAGAGATATGAACATACCCACAGATGTTAAAAAGAAATGAAATATAAATATAAGACCTGCTTTTTCTCTTCTCACATGAAAAATTTTAAAATTTAAAGAAATTAACTAAAAATTTACATTAAAAAAAAAAAAGAATGATGAATCCTATGGAGTTACTGAAAAATTACTCCATATGTTCCAAGTATCATATTTTGTGCCTTTACTTATGAGCACAAACCAAAAAAAAAAAAAAAGAAAAGAAATAAAAGAAATGATCCAATAGCTTTAGAAAACACAATAATAAGAACATTTTAAGATACTACAAGAAAAAGTCTCTTTAGACATTCATAATTGACAAAGATAAGAAGATTTTGTGCGTTTGCTTATGAGCACAACCTCCCCCCCCCCCCAAAAAAAAAAAAAAAAAAAAAGAACTAAAGAAATGATCCCATTGCTTTGGAAAACACAATAATAAGAACATTTCAAGATGCTACAAGAAAAAGACTCTTTAGACATTCATAATTGGCAAAGATAAAACGAAGACATCAAGTACACTAGACGAACTGATAAAAAAGATAATAGTAAATGATTTGTACGTGAAATATGCAGAGAAAAACTGGACGCACAGTCAAGGCTGACATTAAAAAAAAAGACACCAACGGGGAAAAAAATTCACCTGCAATTTAGTAAATGTCATTGTGGTGTAGATGTTGGGGAACTTAATGAAGTCATATCCAACAGGTCCCAAGTGCAGACCTTCGGTATAAACCTTACCATCAAGGTCTTTCTGGATGGTGTCATACTGCAGACCAACTGGAAGGTAAAAAAGAGAATAAGAAAAGTTGGCAAATCTGTAAAATAACAATTGATGACAAATCTCTTTAATCACTGATTAGGAAAATACAGAATTAGCCGTTGTCTTGTACCACAGTAGGAACCTGACAGCTTACACAATGTTTTCCGTTCTACAGCAATGACAGTATATATAATTACTACAGAGACGAGAAGGATGAGAAGAAAGAAAGGGTGGAAGAGTCGGATGGGTTATTCTCTGAGATTGGAAATAATCTAAGCAGACTATCAATTTTAGCTTTACATAAATATGTTGTCCCATCACAACATCACAAATTTTAAAAATTTGATCAAGTATGCATTAGCAGAACTTTAAACATATATCAGTTACACACACATAGTCTAAACACGCTATCCTGCTCTGAAGATATACTTGGTGCCCTGTTTTTGATACCCTTTTCATAAAGTTCAGCCAGTGGTTGGTCCAGGAAGCAAGGTTACACATATAATCTTGCTCCGTGTAAAATTCAATTTTTATATCCATATCTTGCCGGTATGCCCAGTTGCTCTTTGGCTATTTTTACTATTGTTTCATGCACCTATTTTAATAAATCAGGTTGGCTCTATGTTAGGGTATCTGGATCTGTCTTGTCAAGGTGGTTTCAATCTCCATTCATACCATTTGTCCTCACTTGTGTTTTCATGTTTCGCTCTACTTACCGGACAAACCAGATCTAGGTTAGTTATTGCTTTTTTCTTATATGGAGCATGAGACTCTATGCTGTCTTGCAAACTTGTGTTGATATGTTCATTTGAGGCATTGCTAACCTTAATAAATTCAATCTAACCGCCCCAGGGTAAAACTATCAAGGTTAGAATTTTTTCTAAGTCAAGTTTTGCCTTTTTCTTAGCTTTGTCATCCCATATCCCATACATTTTTTTCTTCAAATATACTTTGTCATTCTCTGTGTAAAGATTCTGTATGTTGTGCACCTATATCCTATCACATACTAAATCTAGCTCCCTTGGTTTTCATTTACACCAACAGGCTTGCCCATCAAATTCAACCTCTATGTAAGTAAACTGGAAGTATTAATGGTCAATGTCAGACCAAGATTGCCTATTTCAAATTATTTAATCCGGATAGATCACAACCCATACAGACAAAACTTGCAGAATGGAGTACTGGCTCAAATCACAAAATCAAACCTAGTCAATATAGCTTGCTGACTTAGCAGAACAAGTGGGTGCACACTTGGTTATCACATTATGTCTTGATTATAGACCTTTTGGGTTTGTAGCATGTTGATTCCTTCTCTTGCAATGTACCCTACTGCTGATCTGAGATCCCTGAAAATTCTTGCTTAGATGCTTCTCTTTTGAGGATGCAGAAAATGCATAATGAATCTGAGTACAGCTATGCCAAATTCATGGATTAGCTCCTTTCTCTTTGTGTAATAAGATTCAAGTATTTTGAACTAAAGAGCCCTTATTTTTTAAAGCTTGAAATATACATGTATATGGCAACATGAAACTTCATGCGCATCAAGCTAAAACAATACAAGGATTGAACACTATCAGTCTTTGAGATCATTGTTTAGACTTACACTACAATATTGCTGAAAAGAGTCAGTCTGGTCTATGGTCTACATTTTACAGCTAAAAAATAATGTAATGTAAAGTCCTATTCAATTGTGATCAGTGAGTACTTAGGGGACCAATCTACACTTTAGTTAACTAAACATGGCCCCAATACCTACTAACAAGAACACAGATATGAATGGTAAGTAATGGATGGTGTTTGTCAGTCATACCCAGGTAACATTTGACTATTTTCCATAGATTATATTGAATGTTTTAGGTACTGATTGTTGTATCACTTTTAACCACAATTATACAATGCAGAGGTACCATATTTATTCTACAAAAAAATAATGCAAAAAATTCAAACTGTTTAATTTGGTAGTAGGCCATACTCCTGATATATAGACATAGAGGGGTCCAAAAATTCTATGTTGATATACAGATCTCTTTTAATTTAAATACCCTATCTTTTTTAAACTACACTCCTTGTATATATGTACTTTAATCACAGAATTTTATACTTAAGGGGAAGTTGCTAGTAGTAGATTGTAAACTTTGGTTGCCTCCCATGTTTTGAAAAATTTGATACACATGGCTTTCTCATGCATACGTAAAGACTCTCCTTCCCCTCCTCCCCTAGTTAGATTGAATTTGTGGGTTCTGTACAGGCAAATGTTGCACTGCAGGCCTGGTAAGTGCTAGCCGATTCCTGACTGGCTGACTGTGCATCACTCTTGCTTGGAGTTCAACTTTTCAAGGCCCCAACACACTTACCATTCAGCATAGTAGGCTAAGTCTTTCCACTCCCGGTCAATCATTGAATGTCATACACTACAGCACACTGTATGGGCCCAGTCCTCACAGCACGGTTCACACCCCCTTCCCCTCCCCCGTGATCATCCTACCACACCTTCAGTCACAGCAACAAAGGTATCGCTTTGTGATAGAACACACCAAAATGAGGCATTTTGAGAGAGACAAAGATGTGAATGAGGTCATTTTTTTTTGTCACCGGGCCTCTTTTGCCCTGTTATCTTGGTCCTATCAATGTCGATGTAAGTGAAAAGAAGAGAGACAGTGTTGATATAGTGAACTATTATTATAGACTGCAAATAGGGGAAAAACTCAGACTTATAAAGCATGTTGATATAAGAAAAAGTCCATAGAGGCAATGTCAATATAAGTGGTGTGCACTGTACTTAGTTGCAGGGATAGCAGTTTCTTGTGGGTTGATAAAGCTTTTTAAACAATGTTTTAATTTGAAATTTTACCACTATATATACAAATTCGCAACAGCAGTGAGTAAATAGCTCTTTAGCTTTCTCGATTTAAGTTTCCAATCAGAAACTTTATAAGAGATAACCAGCTTTGTCTCTTTAATTTGCAAATTATTGTTATACAGAAAGAAGAGTTTATTGATATCTACTCAGGACTGAAATTTAATTTATTATGGTCTATCAGAGAAAAAAACTACAAATAACTGGCCTTCTGATTTCTTTGAGAAAAAAATGTGGCTTTAATACATTCATTATAGTTCAGGCAACAGTTTAGTCAATGGGCTTTCAAAAACTAAATCTAGAGGAATATGAACAATGATATGAGCCTAGGATCTTTTCTTTTTATGTCATGGATACATTACTTTTGTCAGTCTCAGAAGGCTTACAGTTCATACAAATGTAGATCTAACAAGTCAAGAAAGTCAACGGATTACAGGCTACATTAATTTCCTTACTGCCTAAAAGTTTTGATACAATTCTTTTTCCTCAGAGTAATGATTTTTTTAAAAATCGTATGAAACCACAAAAGAACTTACTGGAGCCTTAATTTTTTTTTCTTAGGGCATATATCTCAGGCGGAACTTTTAACATTAGTTGAGTTGCACAAACCATCTATCATCGGGCTCAACGAGCTAAAACCCAAAAACTGTAGGTACCAGCTACAAGAATGCGAACTGACCATTGAAGGCTATGAAATGTTCCACACCCTCGAAACAGAAAGAAACCGAGGCATATGCCTCTACGCCCATCGCGATCTCAAGCCATCAGTCTGTGAACATCTAAATTGCGACTTCCTGGAATCCGTCTTTGTGGACTGTAAAACGTCAGACGGTTTATCACTGGTGGTTGGACTTGTGTACCGCAGTCCAGGCAGCACTCAAGAAAACAATGACAAGTTACTGTCCCTGTTATCCAAAGCTACTGAGCAACAGCGTTCCAACCTTATCATCATGGGTGACTTTAACTTCCCCACCATCAACTGGAGGCAAGGTGAGAGTGGAGATGGTCTGGATCACCCCGCCACAAAGTTTTTGAATGCCACTAAAGATGCCTTCCTCATTCAGCACCAGACTGTACCTACCAGACACAGGGAAGGAGAGAAGTCCAACATTCTCCATCTGGTGTTCTCAAATGCCGAAGACCTAGTACAGGACATAACGGTAGCGCCGGCAATAGGGAAAAGCCACCATTTTACACTTCTAGTAAACCTCAACTGTAAGCGCTCATTGGTACGGAAAGAATCTCGCCTAAATTTCCATAAAGCAGATTTCAACAAGATTCGAGAAGACCTTCAAGCAGTGGATTGGAACAAGGAACTTGGAGAGAAACCAATAGAAGATATGTGGAAAACTTTCCGCTGCAAACTCGAGAAAATCACAGTGACCTCCACACCTAGAACCACAAAAGGACGACATCAGAGAAACAAATGGATGGGCCGAGGCACCTTAACATCAGTAAGGAAGAAACACCAATTGTTCCGCAAGTGGCAGCAGACCAAAGATGACCTAGACTATACAGCCCACATCAGAGCAAGAAACAAAGCAGCAAAAGATTGCCGACAGGCAAAGAAAAGATTGGAGAAAACAGTAGCAGCAGACTGTAAGAAAAACCCAAAAGCTTTCTGGAGCTATGTGAAATCAAAGACCACTGTGAGGTCAGGCATTGGAGATCTGAAGAAGGAAGATGGAACACGGACAAGTTCAGATCAGGAAAAAGCAGAGACTCTAAACTCCTTTTTTCAAAGTGTGTTCACATGTGAAGATGAAGACCAGATGCCTGACCCACCATCCTGCACTTACAACCATGCCCTCGAAGATATTGAGATCCTGGAAGACTCTTTTTCTAAACTTCTGAAGTCCCTGAACACCAAGAAAGCAGCTGGCCCTGATGGGATCACACCCCTTCTACTAGTTGAAACAGCAGATGCCCTTACCCAGCCTATAACACTAATATTCCGCAAATCCTTAGCATCAGGACAAATCCCCCAGGACTGGAGATCAGCCTCTGTGTCACCAATCTATAAGAAAGGAAGCAAACTAGAACCTGAAAATTATCGACCAGTCAGTCTCACCTGCATATTGTGCAAACTTATGGAGAAGATCATCAGAGAGCATGTGATTGAGCACCTCCAGGTGAATAAATTGATAAGCAGACAAAATCATGGATTCACAAAGGAAAGATCTTGTGTCACCCAACTATTAGATGTCATGGATGCTTGGACTGAGATTCTGGATGAAGGAGGAAGCATTGATATAATCTACATGGATTTCATGAAGGCATTTGATTCCGTACCTCATCAACGACTCCTCGCAAAGCTATCAGCGCATGGCATTCAGGGCAAAGTTTTGGAATGGATCCAGGCATTTCTGTCAGAAAGAGAACAGAGAGTGGTAGTTAATGGAACCTCGTCTCAGCCAGCTCCGGTAACAAGTGGCATCCCTCAGGGCAGCGTGATCGGACCAATGCTATTCGTGATGTACATCAACGACCTGCCAAATGTCTGCTCAAGCAACGTCAAACTATTTGCTGACGACACTAAGCTTTTCACCAGAAGCGATGATGAGGCAGCCACTACAGCCATGCAAGAAGATCTAAATCGCCTACAACAATGGTCAAATGATTGGCTTTTACGATTCCATCCACAGAAATGTAGTGTCCTGAAGCTTGGATCAAAGAAATCTGGAACCAATTACACAATGAAAGAAAAGGGCAACGGGGAGGAACATGAAATCGTTCTGGAGGAGCATGTTGTGGAGAAGGACCTAGGTGTCTATGTGGACAACGCCCTCAGTTTTAAAGAACATGTCATAAGAAGCACAGCGAAAGCCAACAAAGTTGTAGGGATTATCAGACGCACCTTTGATTTTCTCACAGATGACCTCCTTGTACGTCTATACAAAAGCCTGGTGAGACCTCTCCTGGAATACGGCCACTCGGTCTGGCAACCATAGCATAAAACCCTCTGTAGTGATGTGGAAGATGTTCAACGCCGTGCCACTAAACTCCTAGCATCCATCCGAGATAAACCGTACCCAGAGCGCCTGGCAACCCTGAGACTTCCGAGCCTGGAATTCCGCCGCAAACGAGGTGACATGATAGACTTGTGGAAATACATCCATGGCGTATACGATACTGATCGCCCGCACTTTGATATCGAGAAAACTCGGGACACCAGAGGAAACAGCCTGAAAATCAACAAACATCGCTGCAGGCTGAACCTACGCAACAACAGTTTCTCTCACCGAGTGGTAAATGACTGGAACAGCCTACCAGAGAGTGTTGTGACGGCACCAACTGTGAACTGCTTCAAGAATCGATTGGACAAGCACTGGGAGAATCACCCCTCTCTGTACAACCCCCAATGTGCTTCTTAGGACAATTGAGAAGGCCCGGTACTATATGTGGAACATTGTCTATGCCACGCATGCCACAAATTAGTACTAGGACTATACAATTTCGACCGATGAAAAGATCGAAAGGTCTACAACATCGAACATTTCAAGGTTCAAGGTTCAAGGTTGGATGAAATGGAAATCAATTTGAGTTAATATTATTTTGAATATTATTATACTTTATTTCAAAACATGAACATCATCATAATTATGTTTCCTGGCAAACATTGAGGTGTTCAAAGAAAATTACGTGTTTTTTTTTTTTTTGTTACAAACTGATGGATTTTATGGTGAAAACTTGGACTTAAAAATAAATCCAAGCACAGAACATTTTGAAAAATTGTGACCAGAGATTTTATGACACACAATTGAAAAATTTATAAATTTTCAGGTAATGTGCAAGCATGGTTGCTGCTTGCTAGCCGCGTAATATTTTTAAACACCATGTTTACTGCCCCTAGCCTGAAAAATGATTTAATACGCACCGAGGGCACCTCAGTTATGGCTAGTAAGAAAAGAAAGCATTCCTTGAGGGAATTTAAAACCGTCATGAAAGAAAAAAAAAGTTAAAGTAAACATTTGAGAAACATGTCCTCCCTACAAAAAGCAAATATATATCTTCAGAAAATAATAAGTTCATGCATTTTAACATCAACAGGTAGAAAGGTCTGTTAATGTACATGCAATATTCTATACTATGTAAACACAAAGTAACTAGAATTGCATTATTTCCAACTTAGTCCCGGGCATCACAATTGTTTCTGATGAATTGCTTCATTGGTAAATGTTTTTTTTTTCACTCATTGACATCAACTATAGTAAATAATGGTACATAATTATGCATACCTTCTTTGGAAGACAGCTTCTTAAGCGAAGAGGCTACAAGTGAGATTGTTAAGATAAGTGCTGCCACTACAACTACAATGACGGCACAAACTTTCTTATCCATATTTGTACAGCTCCACAGTTAACGTTGACCTGATGTAAAAAAAAAAAAGAAAAGAAAGAACAGTTAGATAAATTAATGTAAAATCATTGGTCTTCATGTAATTGGTTCAAAAGTGAAGGAAAAATGGGAGTCCAACCAAACTGAAAAATAGAAATAATATCCACATTTAGGTCCATGCGTTGTTTTATTTTCATTTTGGTTCTCGAATCTAGATTAGATCTAGCATCCAGCAAATCCAAGTTTGATTAAGTGCTCCCTTCTTAATTGAAATCTTAGTAGATAGATTCTTAATCTTATTTCCATTTGTGGGTCTTATCAAAGTAAACATAAACCTAAAACATGTCCAGGAAGTAAAATGAAATCCTTTATCTATATCTGGTTCTAAATGCATAATACATCAGGTTTTAAGTGCTTCCGTGTAAGGTTGCGGTCGATACAATCTGCATTTAGATCTAGATCTAGATCTGGTTTGGAAAGATTCAGTTTCTGCTGGGTAAAGTACCTAGTCGGTGTATTTATCCAAACACAACTAGGATTGTCGTAAATGCAGATCCAACTATCAAAATAACTATATTGCATTCACATATACAAACAGTAACTTTTTAAGAATACTTTCTCAGGAGTACCTAGTTTAAGTTTAGCTCACTGAAGACCGAAGACGAGGTTGAGCTTCCGTATCCACAGTTTCTGGTAGTAAGGTTAGTACTCACCCTAATGAGTATGTTGCTATGTTTAGCTTGACAACTTGCCAGAAGTTAACATAATTATTGCCAGCCGAGCAGTGAGGTCAAAAATAATTTTTAGCTTTCAAATCCTTATGTTTTCTTCTCTCCCGAAACTTCATCGTCATCATCTTGACCATCACCATCATCATTATCATCAACATCGCCCAAAAATTCAGCTCCTCCCTTCTCCTCCGTCTCCTCATCCTACTTCTTCTTCTTTTTCAGCTAACCCCCACCCCCCACCCCCACCCCCCCCAAAAAAAAAAAAAAACCACAAGCAAATATAATTATTTTTCCGTCATAGAAATATTTTGAAAGATGATTAATTTTGTTAATTTAAATGTATGCAAAAGGCGCTGTATATTGGACGATTCTTTTTTACATGAGCTAATCGGACCTAGAGGCCAATTTTTGGTGCAATTCTTGGACACACAACCGGTGTCCTTAGCAATGCTCTTCTTACAAATTGGTGTATATACGTTAGTTAGAAAAAGAAAAAAAATTATATGCTTGCGCTTTTTCTTTAACCTTGTCTATTGGACGAAAATATCGACCTATAAAGTCAGTTTCGCTATGAACTTAGGGCTGCATAAAAAACATTTTTTCCTCTTTTCCTCAAAAGATAAACAAAAAAAAACAAAACGATATTTTTATTAACATTCTATTTTATTCCAAACAAATAGGTTTTTAATTGATATACTTCAATATAGTCAAGCTACATGTACCTTTTCATTTTATTTTTAGAGTAAATAATCTTAAATAACTCACTAATAACAACATGAAGAACAAGAACAAAAACAAAAACAAAAAAACAAAAAAACAAAACAAAAACAAAACAAAACAAAAAACAAAACAAAACAAAAAAAAAAAAAAACAGACCACACAGGCTACAGGATACTTGGGAAAAAAAAGCGAAAATACAACGTACATACTACTACTACCGGTACTACTACTACTACTACTACTACTACTACTACTACTACTACTACTACTACTACTACTACTACTACTACTACTACTACTACTACTACTACTACTACTACTACTACTACTACTACTACTACTACTACCACCACTACTACTACTAGTAGTAGTAGTAGTAGTAGTAGTAGTAGTAGTAGTAGTAGTAGAAGCAGCAGTAGTAGTAATAGTAGTAGCAGCAGCAGCAGCAGCAGCAGTAGGAGTAGCAGTAGCAGTAGTAGTAGTAGTAGTAGTAGTAGTAGTAGTAGTAGTGGTAGTAGTGGTAGTAGTGGTAGTAGTAGTAGTAGTAGTAGTAGTAGTAGTAGTAGTAGTAGTAGTAGTAGTAGTAGTAGTAGTAGTAGTAGTAGTAGTAGTAGTAGTAGTAGTAATAGTAGTTGTAGTAGAACTATTTTTTTTCCTGACAAGTAGTTAGCTATTTCTTCATTGCCTGTTTTTTTGTTGTTATTTCTTTGGTTTAAGTTTTATCATTTAACATGATTTTATACTCTTTCGCCCTATCATTCATAGTTTTTATCAAAAAACAAACAAACAAACGTTTTTTCTCGTTTTTTTTTATAGGCAGTGGTGGGTGGGATCATGGGGTTTAGCAGAAGCCAAGTACCTACATCGCGCTTAGCAATCTACCCCGACCAAATGCTTTAGAGCGGCTAATGCTGCCAATGAACGGATCTCATACGAGAGAGCTTGGGTGTAGACCCGATGAGATGTTTTCGGTGCTGTTTTAATGCATCCAGGTGACTTCCAGTTAGGCATTGAGCATGACGGGGGAGTCCAGTCACCACCCTCATCTTCGTGCATAGCTTAAAGATCTCATTCAGATTAGCCATACTTTTCCCTTTCCGTTCACAGGAAAGAAAATCTCTATCTTATGTGAAAGTTTTTCTTGATATGTATATTAGAGAATAATTTAGACTAATTTAAATATTAGACAAACCGTCGGGCGTAATTGCCACATTAGTCAATTATGTCCACTTAGTTTTATGTATGTATCATGTGAGTGTGTATATAATCTCCGCATAAGATTTTCCCATTTTTCGGGAAACAAAGGTGAGGTTCATCTTCTAAAGGAATAAGGGGTTGGTTTCAACTCGAGTTGATAGACATTCTACTAAAAGATGTCTCACCCTTGTCCTGCATGTCTCACAATCTCTCAACGGGCAAAGTTGGTCTAAACTTAACAACTGATAGCGAGACAAAGTAACAAGCTCGAGGTGAATGGTCCCTAAAGATCGAAGAACTGTCTTTCCCTAAAGCTAGCGGCGAACCTGGTATGACACAATATAAATCCTCCCATCTGGAGTAATTATTTCATTATACGTGGCTGAAATCTTGTTAAAAAATATTTGATAAGTTGAGGAATTGATAGATCCATAATGATCTAGATTGACTGATTGATTTGTCGTTCAGATATTGCCCTTCTTTCTGTGACATGCAAAGCCAACCGGAATACCTGAGATGGTTAGAATTGATGCCTACTTGTTGGACATAATGACTGGTTAACTTTAAATCTAGAAACGACTATTTTATGGAGGTTTTGTCCACTGCTATAGAATCTTTTGTTTGTCAATATCTCAACAACCTGACTTTCGACATGCTGGACACACCTTTTTCCTGCTTCTCGGTCGAAAGTCTCAGGTGAGCATGCGGTGTAGAAGAAAATTACCTTGACCCCAACATAGACGCACTGAAATCTTCGAAAAAAGTTACTTAGCTTAACTTAAATTCGTTACATTTCGAAAAGAAAAGTAATCAGGTATTAACTCTACCCAAAACTTGAGTTGAGCATAAAAAAGAACCTTTTCAACCCCGAATACCTCAACAATGTCCACCAAATACTCATTTCAACTGGGCTCGGGTTTTTTTTTAAATCACACAGGAGGGTACATTTACCTAACTCCTAGTCAAACTATTACAACAGTAGATCAAGAGCAAGAGTATCGGTCTATTCAAAGCCATGAATCAACATTAAACAAAACACTGAATTATTTTCTTTTCATAACCATAGAAAAAGATTATGCAGTTACTCTTGCATCTCAATTGTTTGTCTCTCCAAGCAAGGTTTTCATCAAATAACCATTTATCATTAGCTTCAGTGCCAATAGGGCAAAGTTAGACTTTTGTGATAGAGTAGAACCGTTCTGTGAAAGCTGAAGCTCGGTGATTAATTCCACTATCTACCTGTCTGACAAAAATTATCGAATGGAAGATGACTTTTAATATATATATATATATATATATATATATATATATATATATATATATATATATATATATAAGGCATTTCATAATTATCCAACCTAAATTAAAATGAATAATCTCTCTTATTGTAGTAGTTAAGAACGAGGAGAAAATTTCTTGATTCTTGGCTTGAAAAGTTCATAGTGTGACTGAGTGCATCTTTGTTTTGTTTTTTTTTTCTATGACATTATCATGATAATTATGCTAGACGACATAAGTTTTGCTTAATTTCTATCTAATTTTAACCCTACTTATCATCTTTTTTTTACGTTTTTGTATTATACTTTTGTTCATATCACCTCGACTCCACATTGGTGCATTGCACTACCTAGACTGAAATTCATTTGAAACTTGTGTTAGAAGCAAGTGGATCGAACTTGTAACTGTTGATTCAGTGAAGACTATTAAAAGTTATTTTTGGTTTATTTCTTCATTGATACCTGATTCATGAGAACGGTTGTTGGATTGTCGATGATTGAAAGATTGATAGATTGATGAGAGAAATTTTAATATTTCATGTTCACCAGGAAACAAGTTTATGTCCATTTGCTATGTCAAAAAATTGGGGGAAAAGCCCCAAATTTATCAGAGAATAATCAAGTGCTTTTAGTTAAATTTTATTTCATACGCCAAGGATAAGTAAAAAAGGCCTATACGCATTAACGAATACTTTTCCAAAAAAAACAACAACTGTGAATTGATCGATAGATACTGTCATTATGATGAGTCTAGAAGTCTAGAAGTTAATATCCTAAGTGGGTTCTAAACACCATTTGTATGTCCTACGTAAGCCTACCAGTTATCTTACTACAATCATGTTGATCTAGATCTAGTTCGGTTCATCTTATTAGAAAGATTCACAAGGTTCAAGTCTGGATCGGCTCAGTTTGATCAAGATTTTTATCTTCCTTACAAATCTGGAATCGAAACTTTGTCTTAATGAAGGCGCCTGTCTTACGAGTGGCTAGATTTCGATCACGGTATAAATAATGGATTCTTGTCTGCAGACATGCAGACCAGATTGAAATCATATACGCACATCAGGAGTGTGCATCTGTCACCGCTCACTGAACGCTCAATCTGCTCCGAAGTGCTGATTTCATTTCGATTCAACCAAAAAGCTTTGAGTCAGAAGTTGCTTTAACCAACCCCAAATCTAAAACCTTATCCATCTGGTTCGACATCACATTAGCAGTTGGTGAAGGAAAAACAAAATCCGCATTAGATTATTTGTCGGAGAGAGCGGTAACTATTTACCGGGAAACCCCGTGGAACTCCGTGGAACCCCGTCAAACTCCACGGAACCTCGCGAAACTCCACGGAACCCCGTGAAACCCCGCAAAATTTGTAAGATAGGTCTAGTTTGCTTATTATCTGTAAATTAAATACGGATTCTTGTCCGTATGAAACATATTCTTGTTTCGTTTCCGTTTACAAACGAAACACGTTTTCGTTTCGTGACATTTTATATTCTCAATTTCCTTCCGTTCCCTTTGCATGGCTAAAAATATTTGGTTAGTTATGACGATAGTTATATTATTATTTTCCACCTCTTAGAATAGAATTCATTCCTTTATGGTGCGCCAAATTCTGCCCAAAAAGGCTGTCGGTATACCGCCATTACATTATAATGCTGTGCATATTATACAGAACGCTCAATAGAGCAGTGTTTCTTACTTTTCATTTGTGAAATTCATGTGGTGCCCAAGATAAAGACATACGCGCATACAGATAGAGACATACATACACTAACATATACAGACACAAACAAATATATCTACACACACACACACAGGTAGATAGGCACACACAGACTCACGCATACACACAAATAACCATACAAACATACACAAGCAGATACATACACATACACACCCATACAGACACCTAAATACACTCGCACATTAAAACACAGAGGCTCAGTTTGGATTGATGCATTTTTATGTTAACTCGAAGTACAGATTGGAGATGTGAAAGGGAAAGTAAAAACAATAATAATAACAATAAAAAAATATTAATAATAATAATAATAATAATAATAATAATAATAATAATAATAATAATAATAATAATAATAATAATAACAATAACAATAATAATAATAATAATAATAACAATAACAATAATAATAATAATAATAATAATAATAATAATAATAATAATAACAACAACAACAAAAATAATAACAACAATAATAATAACAACAACAATAATAATAATAATAATAATAATAATAATAATAATAATAATAATAATAGTAATAATAATAATAATAATAATAATAATAATAATAATAATAATAATAATAATAATAATAATAATAATAAAAATAATAATAATAATAATAATTATAATAATAATAATAATTATTATAATAATGATAATCATAATAATAACAATAATAATAACAACAACAATAATAACAATAGTAATAACAATAATAATGTTATAATAATAATAATAATAATAATAATAATAATAATAATAATAATAATAATAATAATAATAATAATAATAACAATAATAATAACAATAATAACAACAATAATAATAACAATAATAATAATAATAATAATAATAATAATAATAATAATAATAATAATAATAATAATAATAATAATAATAATAATAACAACAATAATAATAATAATAATAATAATGATAATAATAATAATAATAATAATAATAATAATAATAATAATAATAATAATAATAATAATAATAATAATAATAATAATAACAATAATAATAACAATAGTAATAATAATAATGACAATAATGATAATAATAATAATAATAATAATAATGATAATAATAATAATAATAATAATAATAATAATAATAATAATAATAATAATAATAATAATAATAATAATAATAATAATAATAATAATAATAATAATAATAGTACCACCGTGTAGTTCCCGGTGCTGCTAAGAATAGGACTAACGTGTTGCTAGCGTGTCGTATGAGGCGACTAAATGGCACATCAGGCTGTGTCTCCTGACATGAGACACCTGGTTCTCCAGGTTGGGGGTTTGGCGTGGGGTTAACGGGCCCTTCCTAGAAAACAAACAAAAGTTACAAAAATGCAAACAGCAGACAAAACTACTTTATCTACCCTGGGTGGGGATGGAGATTCTGCTACAACAGAACTGATGATGTCAAGAAGTCAAAGCCGAAAGGAGGCCCCTGGACAGATGCCTCCATCTTCAGCCAGAACATCTCTCCGGATCAGGTCGTGGAATGTACGCACCTTGTATGAAGCAGGAAAGTGCAAACAGGCATTAAGCGAAATGCACCGCAATAAGCTAGACATGCTAGGAATAAGCGAATCCCACTGGACGCAGTTCGGACAGAAACGTTTCCAAACAGGTGAGGAAATTTTATTCTCAGGAAAAGACCAAGGACCGCACAGAGAAGGAGTCGCCCTTATTCTAAGTAAAACAGCCAAAAAGACACTCAGAGGGTGGGAAACTCAAGAATCAAGAATTATTATGGCATCCTTTTCAACTACCAACAAAAGAATTAATACGAACATCATACAGATATATGCACCAACAAATGATGATGCTGAGGAGGAAAAAGACAACTTCTACAACAGACTACAAGCGGTGATAGAAGGCCTACCAAATAAAGACCTGAACATCATAATGGGAGATGCAAATGCCAAGGTTGGAGAAGATAACACAGGATATGAAGAGACAATGGGTAAACATGGAGTTGGCCAGATGAATGAAAACGGAGAGAGGTTTGCAAACATATGATCCTTTAACAGATTAGTGATTGGGGGTACCATCTTTCCGCACAAAAAGATACACAAAGCAACTTGGGTGTCGCCAGATCAAAGGACAGAAAACCAGATCGACCATTTCTGTATTTCTAGAAAGTTTCGTCGCTCACTGGAAGATGTAAGGATTCTGAGAGGAGCAGATATAGGTTCGGACCACCACCTATTGTTAGCAGTAATGAAACTGCGCCTGAAGATCTTTCATAAGAATGATGGGTACAGGAGACCAAAATACCAAGTCAGTTTGCTACAAGGAGGATTGAACAAAAAGGAAGAGTTCAAGCTAAGTTTAAAAAACAAGTTTCAAGCCTTGGAAGTGAATTCTCGGAATGTAGAGGATCACTGGAAACATGTAAAAGAAACAATTATTGCAACATGTAAAGAAGTTTTGGGAGAGAAAGAAAGAAAGCATAAGGAATGGATTAGTCAGGAATCTTTGGACAAGATTTTGACTAGAAGGATAAAAAAGGAGGCTGTAAATAGTGCTAGGACAAGAACAGAGAAAGAGGCAGCCCAGCTAGAATATTCTATAGCAGCTAAAGAGGTAAAGAAGAACATAAAGAAGGACAAAGAGAAGTATCCAACGGAACTTGCGGAAAGAGCAGAAAAGGCAGCACAAAGTGGACACACAAGGGTACTCTACCAAACCACAAAATTGATCAGTGGCCAAAAAAACACGGCAATGGCAAGAGTGAAAGATGCGAACGGTAACACTATCTTTGACAAGGAAGCTCAAAACAAGAGATGGATGGAGCATTTCGAAGGTTTGCTCAATAGACCCCCACCAAACAACCCACCAGATATTCTGCCAGCCAGGAAGGATCTGCTGCGAACCACCTGCCAGAGAAGAGATTGCAAAAGCTGCTAAACAGCTACATGCTAACAAGGCCGCAGGACCAGATGCAATACCACCAGAGGCATTAAAAATAGATATAGACGTATCAAAAGATATTTTATACGATCTATTTGTAAAGATATGGAAGGAAGAGCAGTTCCCAAAGTATTGGAAAGAGGGACACCTGGTTAAACTTCCAAAAAAAGGTGATCTGGGCAACTGTAACAATTACAGAGGGATAACACTTCTTTCAATCCCAGGTAAAGTATTTAACAGGGTCATTTTAAACAGGATCAAGGATGCAGTGGACAACGCCTTGAGAGATGAGCAGGCAGGTTTCCGGAAAAATCGATCATGTACAGACCAAATTGCAGCCCTTAGAATCATTATGGAGCAATCACATGAATGGAAATCACCACTAATTATTAACTTCATTGACTATGAGAAGGCCTTCGATAGCATCGACAGAGCAACTTTATGGGATTCCTCAAAAACTTGTAACACTCGTAGAGAAAATGTATGATGGAACAACATATAGAATACTTAATGAAGGACAACTTACAGATTCATTTGAGATCAAAACAGGAGTAAAACAAGGATGCCTACTGCCGCCTTTCCTATTTATCCTAGCGCTGGATTGGTTGCTGAAGGAAGTTACAAGGGGAAAAAGAAACGGAATTCAGTGGACTCTATGGAATCAGCTGGATGACCTGGATTTCGCAGATGACATAGCTCTATTATCGCACAACCACGATCAAATGCAAAATAAAACAAAACTTCTCAGAGATACATCCCAAACCATTGGACTAAGAATACACCCAGGGAAGTCAAAAATTCTCAAAGTCAAAACTTCAGGATCAGAAACGATTATGGGGGGGGGGGGGCAGTTAGAGGAGGTCTCAGAGTTCACATATCTAGGCAGCATTATTGATGACAAAGGAGAAACAGGAGCAGATATAAAGTCGAGGATAGGTAAGGCACGAGCAGCATTTGGATTATTGAATAAAGTATGGAAGGATCGAAGCATCTCTATGAGGACAAAAATAAGGCTCTTTCAATCAAATGTCAAGTCGGTACTCTTGTATGGCAGTGAAACTTAGAGCCTTACAAAAACTTTAACTTCAAAACTGCAAGTCTTCATCAACACCTGTTTATGACGGATAATGAAAATTAAATGGAGTGACAAGGTTCATAACAATATTCTATGGGAAAGAACAGGACAGGAACCAATAGATAAAGAGATAGGACGTCGTAAATGGAGATGGATTGGACACACGCTGAGGAAACCAACAAGTAGCATTACCAGGCATGCACTTCAGTGGAACCCGCAAGAGAAGAGAGGAAGGGGTAGACCACAGATAACTTGGCGGAGACAGGTAGAGGAGGACATGAAAAGGGGAGATATCAGCTGGAGGGAAGCTGCAAGGAATGCCCTGAATAGGGATAAGTGGACGTCTGTTGTTTGTGGCCTATACCCTGAGAAAGGGTGAGAAACTTCAGAAAGGCATTGATGAATAATAATAATAACAACAACAACAACAACAACAACAATAATAATAATAATAATAATAATAATAATAATAATAATAATAATAATAATAATAATAATAATAACGATGGGATACAGGTATATAAATGACGCAACTTCACAGTGAAAATTCAGTGATTTCTTTATTTATGGTCTATAAATAATTCCCTATTAATATCCAAGAAATATAGGTAACATGTCTTTATGAGAGAAGGTAAAGTTTTAGTACATCGTGTTCTACTATTTATTTTTTATATATATTTATATATACATAGAAATAATAGATAAAAGTATACTAGCAGGCATACGATTTTAATGACAGAATTAAAATTGCAAGCTAAAATAGGATTAGAAATAAGATTTTACAGTAACACGACATTAAAATGAGTACACTTGATTAAAAATATATTATTTAAGTGTGGATTTTAAAAAAAGTGTAAAGAAGGGCTACGTTTAATAGAATCGGAGGATTTAGTTCCATAGTTTGGTGACTTGAAGATAAAAGATCTTTGTCCAAATGACATTAAACCCGCTCTCGGTTCATTAGGATTACCTTCCTAGAAGGATGTCGATGCAGTGAAGGTACATCAGGTATGATGAAATCCTTCAAATACGATGGAAGACACTGATCATCCATACACTGATGTTATCCATAAAATTTTATATAATTTTATATATTAAGTTTGACATAATGTAATATATAAAACTTTAAATAATTTTGAACATAAAAGTTTCGCGGGATTTGTTGGAGTTTGCGGAGTTACGTGGAGTTTAGCGGAGTTTCAGGGGGTTTCGCGGTAAATAGCTACCCAGAGAGAGGAAGAAATAGGCATCAGATCAACAGGGTCAGAGAAGAAAAAAATTCGACATCAGATCAATAGTTGGATAGAAGAGAAAATTCGACATCAGATCAATAGTTGGATAGAAGAGAAAATTCGACTTCAGATCAATAGTTGGATAAAAGAGAAAATTCGACATCAGATCAATAGTTGGATAGAAGAGAAAATTCGACATCAGATCAATAGTTGGATAGAAGAGAAAACTCGACTTCAGATCAATAGTTGGATAGAAGAGAAAATTCGACATCAGATCAATAGTTGGATAGAAGAGAAAATTCGACATCAGATCAATAGTTGGATAGAAGAGAAAACTCGACTTCAGATCAAAAGTTGGATAGAAGAGAAAACTCGACTTCAGATCAATAGTTGGATAGAAGAGAAAATTCGACATCAGATCAACAGTTGGATAGAAGAGAAAGCTCGACTTCAGATCAATAGTTGGATAGAAGAGAAAATTCTACATCAGATCATCAGTTTCAGGAAAGTAAAAATTCGACATAAGTTTACTAACTGGTTGTTTCTGAGTAAAATGTCACCGTTTTTGTCAAATGAGCTTTTACTTTCTCGGGTGATTGATTGACAGGTATCTCTATCAAACTGTATCACAGTTGTGTGGGTTGAGTCGTACCAATTGTCTTGTTGAAGACAGGTAGTGGTAAATTGAAATGTTGGGTCTTTCAATATTCTGTTGCCTGTTGGCGACTCATCTGCATCTGGGTGTTGTGATAGATAGATAGATAGATAGAGGCTTCTCGTTCGTCTGATACTGGCGTGGCCCCACTGGAGCCAGTGTAGGACTTGCGTAGAGGATAACTTTCAAATCGTTCTACGGATCACTCCCACTTGACTTGCATCAATAAGCTCTTAGAGTGGGATTGTATTATGCAATACTTTTTGTGATATTGTTGTTAATATTGACAAATAAAACTCCTTTTTTTTCCCCAATCCAACGTCATGCAGTCTTTGCAGGTAGGACTCTCAGTGGTCCTGGGATGGTGGCAAAGGTCACGTAATATTTCATCCTGAAAAAGCTGGGAGATTTGGCACCTCTTAGGGCTTGTATTTTCTTAGGATAGGACTGATTTCATCGTCAAAAAAAATATCATATGTTTCTGTGAAAGAATTGACAGTGATGTTTGTTTTCTTTAAGGTGATCTAACATTGTTTCCTCTTTCAAATTGGCACAGATTTTCTAAAGATAATGATGTCATCATTGTAACTTTTTGTTAGGATGCTTTGAACAGGATTAGACATTTTGTTCTGGAAAATTCATGAAGGTTTTAATTCTTAATTGAAGTGACTGTATTGGAAGTTCCAGTTGATGGTATTCACTGTTCAAGTCTATCTTGCTGAAGACCATTGCTCCACTGATATCACTGACTAAATCATCATGAGTTGGAGTTATATGTCTTTCTCTCTGAATGGCTTGATTAGAACATTAATAATGAATACAGATCCTGACGTAGTCATTAGATCTAGGAAAGACAACGATGGGGGATATCCACAGAGTGGGACATTGAGTCTTTCTAACAATAACTAAGTCTTCGAACTGTTTCAGCTCTCCTTCTACCTTGTCTGGAGCTGAATGAAATTCTTCTATGTGGTTGTGCTACTAGTTTTATTGTTTGGTCTAAATGCAGTGAAACCTGTACATCCTCTAGCTTTCCTATTTTGTCTGAAAACACTTCAGGGTATCATTGAGCAATACTAGGTGCGGAAACAATTTGTGAGTTATGATGGTTCCATATCTTGCGCTGTCAGGACGTTCAGACCTCTGCACACGGGCCATTCTAAGATTGGCTTAGGTTTCTGCTTTAAAACATTCACCCTTGATTTGCATAATATGCCATTTGGTGCATCAATGAGTGCATCAAAAGACTCAATTGTTTCAAGTGGCTATGAGGATGCATAAGAATATATTTTGCAGAGTCTGTTGCAGTCTAAGAATTGGTTGAACTTATTAAAATCATCGAGAGAGAGAGAGAGAGAGAGAGAGAGAGAGAGAGAGAGAGAGAGAAAGAGAGGGAGAGGGAGGGAGGGAGAGAGAGAAAGAAAAAGAGAGAGAGAGGGAGGGAGAGAGAGAGAGAAAGAAAAGAGAGAGAGAGAGAGAGAGAGAGAGAGAGAGAGAGAGAGAGAGAGAGAGAGAGAGAGAGAGAGAGGGACAGAGAGGGAGAGAGAGAAAGAAAGAGAGAGAGAGAGAGAGATAGAGGAGAGAGAGAGAGAGAGATAGAGAGAGAGAGAGATAGAGAGAGAGAGATAGAGAGAGAGATCATGTTTGTCAATGCTCCGGAGTCAGTAGTGCCTTAACTAAGTTTGAATTGATTTGAACAGTAACGAGCAAAATTCTTGTCAATGTGTTTTAAGACGAATATGTAGTTTGCTTCAACTTCATCTAATTCAGTTTCTTGCTCATGTTCTTGGGTGAACGCCTTTGGTTTGATTTCCAAATCTGTAATTCCTAGATGTCAATCATAATGGGTTTCTAGTTTACAACTCTCTGCCGGTTTGCACTCTGATGAGAGATGACGCAGCTTTTTGTTTTTAAATCTTTTCGCATGCTAATTTGAAAGCTGTGAATGTCCGCATTAAGTGTATTAAAGTGCACTGCATCAGCCGCCCAGTTTTTTTTATTGATAATGAGTGTTTTAAAAAATCGGTAAAATTAAATAGATTTGAATTTTACAAAATAAAGCTAAGGAAATTGACTAATGCTGTACTTTCCAAATGTGGTTTTTTTTTTTTTTAATATTCAATATTTAATTTTTTTCAATATCATTTTAAACGCTTGTTAGTTATCTGTGTGTTTTCGCATTTAATGTCCTAGCCACTTCTGAGGGTTTTTTTTTTTTTTTTTTTTTTACCACGAACCATATTTCCTGCGAAGAAAGTGCTTTGTTTATCATGACGGTCTTTGTTTTTAGACTAATGATGTAGACAAGAATATCATAAAAGAATATGAACATAATGTTCTCCAGCTGTGCCTTAGAGTGTGGTGAAGATTTGCACTTGTGTTCTATTATTTTGTAATTTTTAGAGTTGCATGTTTTTTCCTGTGCTGTTTACTTAAAGAAAGAAGCGGTTCAACATTTTATGAGCACACTGGATAATTCAAACATGATATTTTGTTCGATGTAGCCGTGTGGTCCTGTTCCCTAGTCACTAGCGCTGAATATCTCGATGGAATTTTACTCGAAATTTTAAAAACCAGCAGGTGTCCAAAAATAGAAAGAGGTTGCATGCAATCCCATAAGTAGGAGGGGCAGTAGAAATTTTTATTAGGCAGCCAAGTCAATACATTGTGCTCGGGTGCAATACTAACCAGGAAGCTGTCCACTTGACACAGGTGCACTTGAGTAGCCGTGTACACGCGGGGTTTACCCTGATCACGGAAACATTCAAGCACCATTTTTGTTTAGGTCGGTTTCCTTCCAGCGAACCCATTATATTTATTGTTGCCGTGACGATAAGACCTGCCCAAAGTTTGGGACTGACTGGACGCGGGCGAAATTAATGTGTTTATATGTTTACTTTTAGTTCCACTTTAAAGTCTCAGTTTTAATCTTTCTGACTGTCATTAGAAGCTGACGTCCATGAAATATAGACAGGAAAATTCCCACGACCGGAGCACGAAAAAAAAATATAACAGAAATTCTAACTAAAGCGAAATAAAAGTAGAATTGAAAAAGGCCAAATGCAGAAATGTAGACTGCAATGCAGTGTCGCATTGTGATCCTTATCTACGTCAAGATTTATAATTTTTTAAAATCCCTTTCCAATTATCGTAATTTAATGTTTTTGGCCCAAGTTAACAGACCTTTATCACTTGGGCTATGTTATTGGATTCACTTATGTCTTTCTTTGATGTCATTTAGGTTAAAAAATTTGAGGTGTGATTTTTTTTGGCATTGACCACACAAAAAAATTAATATTAAAAATTTTCACACAAGTTTCTTTTTCCAGTATAGTCAGCTTTCTTCTGACCGCTTCAAGTCTAACAGTAACATAATGTTAAGGCCTTAGCGCAGTCTCAAAAGAACATTTTGCTTATCTTAGAATCACATTCTCTGCTTGGAAAATATAGGCAGTTATATCGATCCACTATTCTAGTCACAGGTCACTATCGCTTTTGGCCATGAAGAAAACAATTCAACGGAAATAAATAAACAGGTTGAGTATTGGTGTATACGTTTCTATTTCTATACAGCCTGATTTTTTTTGTCAAGCCCAAGATCTATAGAAGGTCCACACCATCATTATATTTATGCCAGAGCCTGGCTTGAAGGTCATATGAGAGAGACCACTGTAGTGGAATATCTGTGGTAATATTTCGACCATTGGTTCCACTGACCCTTCCCTCTAGCTGTGCGTGTTCTGGCTGACTCTGACGGCTTCGCATTATCCTTTGGGTACATATTAGCATGACAAAGAGAACAGACACTTCTTTAGCGTGACTCCGGTAAGATAAGTGAAGGCGACTGACCAAATCAGGTGGTACCCCGCTCTAAACAGTCGAAGGTTCCCGTCCTTGCTGACAGCCAGGCTTGGAGTTTAGCGAAGTTAAAAGAGGAACAGAAGTAACATGGCATCGTGAGTGGTTAAATAAAACGTCTTCAGATTTTATTTATGAACTACATTTTTTTGCGATGTAAAGCAAATTAGATCATTAAACAAGAGCGCAAAATTTTCCTTATTCACAACATATTTCTTGGTTTCACGTGACTAGAAGAATTTTTCTTTTCATGTTTATTTACGGATCATAACCGAACATGACTTCTGATTTCCTAAAACTAAATTAATGGAAAACCAGCCTGAACAAATGTTCAAACTTGAGTTTGTGAGGGCTCAGTGTGTAGTTCATGTTGGGTCATATTTCTGAACTTAATTTTGTATGGAAAAGATTTAATGGGGGTGATAAGTAAAAGTTTAATGAAAATGCTGAAAACTGTTCGAATTCACCTGAAATTTGTGCATAATTTGTAATTCTTCCTACTTAATATTGAACCTTTCAAACATTTAAAACCGCGAGATTTCTCACTGTATGGCTTTTCGTAACATTCAAGTGAAGTCCGTTAGAATATTCGTTTTTATTAAAAATAGATATAGATGAAACAAAACAATTTATTTTGATGCTTGTATAGTATCGCATAATTTGTTTCTCCGAGTTATAAATTTAAAGATCTCTCGAATTTAAACAAGTGCGATTTGAGACTTTTAGTATCTTCTTTGGGGGGGGGGGGGGGTTAAAAGAAACCAAATAAGATGGATAGGTGATAAATCGAATTGATTGATTATATCATATCAGCATATTAAGCAAAAATAAATTAAAAAAAAAATAAACTTTAAAGTTGCTGAATGTTGCAGTAGATTTGATAGTTTACCATAGTTGTTGAGTACAAAGGCAGTAGAGTAGTTCTTTCAGTTTTTCGTTTAACAGTTTCTGAAAATTAATATTAACATATGCTGGTCAAGTAAAAGCTTGAGTTTCTGTATTCAGCTAGCTTCACTTGGTTCAGTTCAGGTATCTTTTTGAGAACAATGCAATGGCCGTGTCATCAACGTACCCACTCAACCATTTACTCAAACACAATCATTCAAGGTCTTTTATTTTCCTCATATTTTTCCATTTAATTTTTTAAAAATTATTTTATTTCTTTTTTCCTTTCTTTTTGGGTCATTGCTTAGAAAGCCCACCCACAGATTAGTAAGACACTTCGAAACATATAAAATGGTAGATCTAGTCCTTATATAATATATATATATATATATATATATATATATATATATATATATATATATATATAAAATGATAATTACAAAATTGATTACTTACATTAAATTTTGGTTTGCCGTGACTCCAGAATTTCGAGCCCGTGCGGCTCTGTTGAGATCAAACATAATATATATATATATATATATATATATATATATATATATATATATATATATATATACATACATACATACATACATACATACATACATACATACATACATACATACATACATACATACATACATACATACATACATACAAACATACATACATACATTATCACCCTGTTGAGAAAGTTTTGTTTTGAGGAAATGGCCTTTAAAGTTGAAAGTACTTTTTTTTGACTGAAACAGATAACGCCACAAATCTGAGTGGCTTCACAAAGTCATTTAATTCAAAAGGTTAGATATTTCAGAAACAAATAAAACTAAGCGGAATAAAAAGACAAATAAATGGAATTTCTAAAGAAATGAAATTCAATTTTTGAAATTGGACTTGAAAATCGACCTAGCGACATGCTAAGGGTATTCCCGTGCGCCCACACAAATTTTCCCACTCCCAGGTATTTGTTATCTTTGAAGTTTTCTTATCAACAGGAAATGGACACTAAATGACAACTTAAGCCGCCACTTTACTTTTTCACCTTTTTGGAAATTAATATGAGTTCATTAATCATTTTAAAATGTTAAGAAAAAAGAAAAATCACAACCTTGTGGAGCAAAGGTACCAGACCCCATCACATTCAATCAATCTTTTTTTTTTTTTTTTTTTTTTTTTTGAATTTGTAATTTTGAAGTATGTTTGGAAATCTGAGTAAGAATAAATGTATTCAGATAATAAAATGGATATTTCCTGATCGGCCACACAGCTCTTTTTGTAAAAAGATTCAATCCTTCACAATTCCTTTGTCATGCAAAGTTTCCAATCCACTGTAACAACGATGAAGAAAAGAGATTCATTCAAGGATAAAAACTGTGATAAAAGCCAACTGTTATAACTTGCAGAGCGCTTGAATTTAATTTTTTTTCCTTCCTTTCTCTTAAATCCACATGTTATTTCAATTTAACTAAATAACCTCCCAATTGTTAAATTATTTTTAATAGACTTAGGAAAACATTGGGTAATATAACACCGTACTAAAATAGTGAAAGACTTTGATTATCCTTTGATAGCTCAGATTGTCGAAAAGTCATATGGCTAGGTCTGAATCCTATCGTCATCGCTATGATAGGAAAATGAGGGTTACCATGTGGGTTATTTAGTCAGATAACTTGTGAACTATTCAGAGCTGTCCACTAGGTAAGATCTGCGTATTGTATTAGCGAATGGACAGAGCGTCAAGTTCTATCGAATCAAGTTGTTCTGTTGTTAGATCCGGTTGAAAGCTTTGTAGCACTTACACTTCTATTTCTACTTTTATTCATGTCGGGGATTCGGTATTCTTCTTTGATAACTGTAATCTCTATGATTATGTTTTTCTCTCACATTCTATCGTGCTCTCATGTTTGAAAAAGGGCGAGAAGTACACCAAAGATTCTCTGCTCTTACCGATACGTCAACCTCTCATTTATCTCTTCCGTTTTTATTTCATCTAAATCATATCTGCCTTTTCCAGGAACATTCTCGGTATCAGTAATCCAGTAATGCGGCCGTAGGAACTTAACAGTTCATGCAAAAAAGCGTTGGCTTAAGACTGTCGGAAGTTGATTGTACTTTTATTAATACTGCTCCTAGTGTTTACTGCTACTGAGTCTTGTACTAAGTGCTCTAGGAAGACAAAACCGTAGGTACAGCCCTTGTGACATCTGCGAGAAAATAATTCTTTTGAGAGTTCCCACTGCTCTGGTGTGACATGATCAACTGATACGCCCTGTGATCGTTCTTCACGAGAGACCCGTATAAATACCTCATCTAAAATGAGCTGGCAGATTCTAGATCCTTAAAAATTGATATGACTCAGTCCCTCGAAAACTGTGAGAGACTTCCTAGAATTTTTGCTATTCTGCCTTATGGTTGGTGCGCCACGCTACTTCTCAAGGCGAGGTCGATTTATTTAAAAGAAAAACCAAACTCTCTCTGTCTCCCTTTCACTCTCTCTATCAATCTCTCTGTCTCCCTTTCCCTCTCTCTATCAATATGTCTCTGTCTCTCTCCCTCTCTCTCTATCAATCTCTCTTTGTCTCTCTCCCTCTCTCTCTATCAACCTCTCTCTGTCTCCCTTTCCCTCTCTCTATCAATCTCTCTCTCTGTCTCTCTCCCTCTCTCTCTATCAACCTCTCACTGTCTCTCTCCCTCTCTCTCCATCAATCTCTCTCCCTCTCTCTATATGTCTCTCTCCCTCTCTCTCTATCAATCTCTCTCTATCTCTCTTCCCCTCTCTCCATCAAACTCTATGTCTCTCTCCCTCTCCCCCCCCCCCTCTCTTTGTCACACACAGAAACATTTTATCGACCTGTTTGGCTCTCTATCGCTATATTATTGTTTAATACGTCTGTCATTCACACAGTTTGTCTCTAGAAAAACACGATCACAAACATCAGTTCATGTGTGAATTCTTTGTTCAGTGTGCCTTACATTCTCGAAATAAAACAATATCGCCTACATAACATGCGGTAAGAAAATATTACTTTTTACCGCACACCATTTGTAAGGCATTTCTTACTACATGAATAACCTCTGGTAAAATCTGTCCATATATATTATAATTTTTTTTTAAATCCCGATTTTTTAAATTTTTTTTTTTGCAATCCTAACCTTTGATTTTGGAGTGACATATTTTTGCTGTCCATCGCAGCCCATTCCTTCCGGGCTTTTTGTCTGATCACTTGCCATAACTGGAGCTTTGACTTGGTGTTTCATATAGCTATTGCACCAGGTTTTAGGAATCTTTTCTGCTTACAAAACTAGAGAGGGGTGGAAGAATAGCACCAGTTAGCTTAAGAGCAATGGGCAGCCAAAATTTGCGAAAAGTCGGTCCTTGCCTGTAGACAATGCATCTTGGGGTGTTCTGATATCATTCCAACCAGTTTTCTTGACTTGAAGGGAAAAAAAAAAACAGCTGGAGAGATATTAGGGCTCATTATTCAACTACAGGTAACGAAGATTTGAAGACTGATCCTTGTATGACTCTGTCAGAGCGGTAGGTCTACACTATTGTCACCTGTGATACCTGTCGATTAAAGCTGTGCAGAAAATCTGAGAAAAGAGGAGTCCGTAGTACAAGGGCGCTTATGATGTGAATAAAGCTAGTATATTAGTCTTGTAATATGATGTGAATAAAGTTAGTCCATTAGTCTTGTAATATGATGTGAATAAAGTTAGTCCATTAGTCTTCTAATATGATGTGAATAAAGTTAGTCCATTAGTCTTCTAATATGATGTGAATAAAGTTAGTCCATTAGTCTTCTGATATGATGTGAATAAAGTTAGTCCATTAGTCTTGTAATATGATGTGAATAAAGTTAGTCCATTAGTCTTCTGATATGATGTGAATAAAGTTTGACCATTAGTCTTGTAATGTGACGTGAATAAAGTTAGTCCATTAGTTTTCTAATATGATGTGAATAAAGTTAGTCCATTAGCCTTCTGATATGATGTGAATAAAGTTAGTCCATTAGTCTTCTGATATGGTGGCATCGTTGAAAAATCTATTTATTTTACTGTTTTACGATTCCTTCGATTACCCAGGCCTGCAGGAGTTGCTACAGCCCTAACAGCAATTGCTTCACTGGGCCGTGATGAATCCGTGCGTGACGATGATCAAGTTGCCCGGCTCAACCACTGGGGCGCCTACGGTATCCTGATGCTTTTAGCGCTAGCTGCAGGGGCCAAACAATATGTGGGCGATCCGGTGAATTGCTGGGTCCCCTCGCAGTTCGATGAGAAGTGGTATAATCGTTATGTCAACAACTACTGCTGGGTTCACCCACTCTACAAAGTGCCTTTCTCAGAATCGATTCCCATGAAGGAGGAAGAAAGGTAGGGACTGGACCAAAAAAAAAAAGATTGAAATAATAATGATTTGATTGATGTGAATCATTTGCTTTCTAAAGCAGTATTTTGTCTTGAAAGATCACCATCAATCGTGCCAACATTAAAGAGCTACTCTTCGAAAATATATTAGATTTTAAGCTGGATTTGTCCATATTTGATCGAAAAAAATGTTTTAATAGTGCAGTTCAATAATGATAAACACACTTAGGGATCATTGTAAGGCTAAGTTTTTCCATCATGATTTGATGAACTCTCTCGATGTCCCAAAATGCTATTGATTCAACTTTACAAAATTATACGTTCTCAAATGCCCCTTTTGTTTGGCTTTAAATTGCCACACATATTTTGTTCGTTAACTTAATGACTTTAGAAAATAAGCCCTGTGTCTTATATAGCTCAAACAATTATATATTATTCTTGACATACGAAGCTTAGGTAGGTGATGGTGAAGACGATATTATTAACAGAACATTGAGCTATGATCAACCATAGCGATTTATCTGCTAAAACCATTTACAGGCTTTATTTCCTTTGTTGCTGTTTTTTCTTTTTTTTTTAAAGTCCATTGTAAATTTCAACCTATGGGAATTCGGCTGAAAAGTTGTATTTAAAATGGAAAATCATTTGCAGCCTTTTAAGCATAGAACTATTTCTCCTCATATATGGCTGTGATAATGTTTTTCACCTAGATGGGTCACTCTCACTGGCTTCTACCGATGGGTCGTCGTCTGCTTCATCTTCCAGGCGCTGCTTTTCCGGTTGCCAAGATGTATTTGGCACATGGCCAAATGGCAATCTGGCATAAACGTAGAGAAAATTGTCAGTGAGTCAGACGATCGAAGTGTTTGTGTTTTATAGCTATTTTATGCCTTAGCAATATGGCTGTTTGTCAAGATATTCGTTCACCAAACTCCTTCCATTCATTAATATGGTTTACAAGAAAAGTGATATACGTAGGTATCACATTTATTCTTAAATGTTGAGCTGATTTTGTGCTAAAACAAAAAACAACTGAAGACTTTGAAACATTAATTCAAGAATAAGAGACAGGTTTCTCTTCAGTCAAAGTCTAACAACTCTCTCTTTTCACAAATTGACTTTTCTCCTTTAAAAAATCTGTTATTGTCCAGAGAAGACCAAAAGCCTGATTTAAAGTAATATAACAAAATTGTAAAACACGTTCCTTTATTAAGATGTTTTTATTGCCATGTTTAAACTCGTGCCTTCTGAGTCTGGCTCGTTTAAAAGGTCGTTAAACGCAATAAAACACAATCTTTGTTGTTAAAAGCACATTAATATCATCTCTTTATGTGATGAAAGTTACGAAACTTGACTTTTGACACAAATAGATCCATACAATCATAAAGATGGAAAAGATGAAAATACCGATACCAAAAAAGCAACAACAAAAAACAGAAACAAAACAAAAAACAAACAAAAAACCATAGGATAACTCAGAAAAGACGTTGAATTATGTTTTGAAGGATGACTCATTTGTCTCATTTTTCTCGCGATATGACATCTATTGCCCTCTACCCTATAACCCCCGACCCCTAAAGATATGACAATGGACACAGCCCTTGCCGATCCGGAGAGCCGGGATGAAAAACTTGGCCATGTAGCTGAATTCATGCACAGATGAGCTGCCACAAGACAGAGACCCTCTCAGTAAGGCACGAATCTAGAAGTCAATCTATCTCTCTTTCTCTATCTCTGTCTCTGTCTCTGTCTCTGTCTCTGTCTCTGTCTCTCTCTCTCTCTCTCTCTCTCTCTGTGTCTCTCTCTCTCTATCTATCTATCTACCTATCTATCTATCTTCCTATGTCTTTCCCTACCTCTTTATATCTATCTCTCTGTCTGCCTATCTTTTATTTATCTCTCTCTTTCTCTATGTCTATTTATCTCTTTAAATAATGTCTACCTATATATTGATTAATCGACCTATCTCTCTTTCACTGTCTCTCTCTTTTTCTATCTCTTTCCCCATCTCTCTGTATCGATTTATCTATCTGTATGTCGATCTCTTATTTATCAATCAATCTATCTATCTATCTATCTATCTATCGATCGATCGATCGATCGATCGATCGACCTAGTTCTTTACCCTTAAATTCACTTCAGCACTCACGGTACAGTATAAACAACAGTGTCCCAATGGGCCTTATGACCGTTTCGCACTATGCAGTTCTTCTAGTCAGTTTGAGTCGCCTAAGCCCTTACCGAATGCTTCCCACTCACTGCTGTTGTAACAATGTTTGGATAAGAGATTATGCCTCTGTCTCGTGTGTCTGTCAAGCAGGGTGACACTTCGCCTCTCAATATTCACGATGGGCTTCAGAAATTTAATATAGTTGAAAGTTTGTTTATGTCCCCTATGTATCAAACAGTCTCATTTCGGAGACTAAATGGCGTACGTATTCGGGGAACATGAACTTGATAAAAGTCTTCGTAGTTGCTCAACCTAAACTAGTGTGAATCATCTACTGAATATTTTACAACGTTCTTTAAAATCCTTCATTTGATGGCCAGCTTGAATTGTCTTCTGAAACACAACCCCTTCTCTAGGAGGTCAGTTCAGCCCTGATCAACCCCGACGTTTTTATGTCTGTGTCTGTGTTTATGTGTTTGTCTGTGTTTATGTCTGTGTTTATGTCTGTGTCTGTGTTTATGAAGTCCTATTAACGATCAGCCTCAGTGGCGACAATCCACGCGGATCACAAGGTGATTGACGGAGGGAAGACTTGTCCTTAGTCAATTAGCTGCCTGCATTCGTGTCTGTATCTATAGTTTTTCTAACCTCCCCTGCCACTGATCTCTCTCTCTCTTTCTCTCTCTCACTCTCTCTGTCTGCCTGTCTGTCTGTCTGTCTCTCTGGCTCTCGCTCGCTCTGTCTCTCTCTCTTTGTCTGTCTGTCTGTCTGTCTGTCTGTCTGTCTGTCTCTCTCTCTCTCTCTCTCTCTCTCTCTCTCTCTCTCTCTCTCTCTCTCTCTCTCTCTCTCTCTCTCTCTCTCTCTCTCTCTCTCTCTCTCTCTTTTCTAAATAGGCATATCAGTTATCTACTGATTCTTTTTATCTGTCTTCTTTCTAAGTCATCTCTCGAACTTTCTTTATGTCTTTCTGTCTCTTTATTTTTATATCTCTGATTATGTCTTTTTATATTTTTTTTCAGCCTTTCTCTCTCTTAAAGACCCCCATCTTTCTCTCTTTCTTCCTCTCTCCAACTTCCTATCTATCTCCCTCTCTTCCCCTTCTACTCTCTCAATTTTTTTTTGTTGGTCTCTTTTTATTAAATATATATATATATATATATATATATATATATATATATATATATATATATATATATATATATATATATTTCTCTTTCGGTTTCTGACTTATGTTTTACCTGTCTGCGCACTTTGTACAATACCGCCCAGTTTCCAAAACGCACGTTCCGCCAATTTTTCTTTATATAATTCCTTTCACAACCACATTTGAGATTACTTTTTTTTATAGACCTCTATTGTTTGATTTCGTGTCTCTCAAAACCTAGCACTGGTAAAGCATTCTACATTCGGAACTATCTAGACTCCATGTGGAAGCGCTCTGGCTACTTCTTGGTCGGCCTGTACCTGATGGTCAAGGCTCTGTATCTGGCTATCTCAATCTTACAGTTCCAGGTTTGTGCACTTTTTTTTAGTATTCGTCTACATTAAGTGCGGGATTGACATTGAGTTAAAATCGCCTTATATAGCTAGTCCACATTCAAGATGAAATCAGACGTCACCGCATTATAGAAAAAAAATCCCACCTGAGACGTTCATTTGAACAGATGTCTTGAACAGATCCAAGGATATCCGGTAAATAACAGGCCAGATATTCTTCCCAGAAGCCACCCGGCACAGTAAATTCTTAGAAAGGATTTGAAACCCCTAATCTTGTTACAAAAAGTGACAGCTGAGAGACATGTCGAGAACCTAAACTGATGCGCATTCTAATGCCCTATGATGCTCAACGGTCAATATTGCAACGCACATGGTTATCTATTTCACGATTTTTGTTTGTTACATTATGTCATTATTTCAGTTTGTTACATAATATAATTAGTTCACTTTGTTACATAATATAATTAGTTCAGTTTGTAACAATATAATTATTTCAGTTTGTCACATAATATAACTATTTCAGTTTGTAACACAGTATAATTATTTCACTTTGTTACATACAATGATTATTTCAGGCCTTGTTGGTAGCATATCTCATTACATCAGTTAAATATTTATTCCAATAAATAGACTTTTGACAGTAATGTTTGGGTAAAAGAATGTAATCGTAAAGAATTATGAATAACTCTACAACTATTTCATGAAGGCGCGTAAGAAGAAATGGGAACAGAAGATGAAGAAAAAGATGGGAGATAATAGTGGAGAAAACAGGCCTTGGGTTGAACGAGACTGAGAAGAGGGAGAGTAACGAGAAGAGTGAGTTGGTATGGTGGTCAGGTTGTTAGGGTTAAGTGGTAGATACTTCAGCTAGGGTCTTTGGGTGTGAAGTGCTTATTAGTAATGTGTACGTCTATATTATGTAATACATGTAAATATAATAACAGATCAGATAAATTCATGGAGTATACACTGTTACGCAAATATTCTATAAACAGTAGTTTGACCTATAAAGTTTGTTAAGGAAATTGAGATGTTGTAAGGTATGGCTTGGAATTTATTATAATTTTGATTTAATTGTTAATTATTAAAACGTTTTTTTCTTTCTGCTACATACATCTTTAGTCTTGAAGGAGACAAATAGATAGGTGGATAGATAGATAGATAGTTTGAAAATATTATTAACTGGAATAACTGATAACAGTGCTCAGTTGTGAAAGATAGATAGATGGATAGAAAAAAAGATAGATGGGCATATAGAAAAATAGATAATCCCATAATGTGTTTTCGTTGATTGGTTTTCATGATATGATATTGTTTTTGCTCAGATATCTTACATTGTCTCTCTTATGAATCGCAAGGGGTGTGTTGTTCATTTCTCTTGATATCAAGAATTTTATGAGCTCATTTGAAAATTGAAATTAAAAAAAATCCCTCTTTCCAAATATTAAACTAAAGGGTTCAATAATTTAACCCTTCTAGCTATTTCAAGAAAGACGCGCGTTCATCATATCGCTGAATTAAAACAAAAATATTATAAAACTAATCTCAGATTAGTTGTTTGAGAACATTAGTTTCCACTCGTTGTATGAGCCATGTCTGCCTGTCATAGAAGGTTGGTAAAAGCTCGTAGAATTGCAATGTTCGACCAAACGTTTACAGTGGTTCCCTGTTCAAGATTCCAAACAGTCAGTGAGTTTGAATTTTTATTGTCCACCATTCAGGCCTTTTCCGATCTTGTGGAGGCTGATGGAAACTTCCTGAGTTGTATATACCATATCACTCAATTTTTTTACTGATTGATATGATTTGCATAACATATCCCAAATCCTTCAAATTTCATATTGATTTAATATCTTAAACAGTAAAACTTCTTTACCCACACACACACACACACACACCCCACACTCCCTCTCTTTCCTTGCTTTTTCTACCTCAAATCATTAAGTCCGTTTTTAGCATCATTATTTATACTCTATTTTTCTAGGTGGTCTCCATGTTTCTTGACGTCAATTTCTGGACTTTTGGACCACTAGCTCTGGGTGACACGCTTTTCTCAAGCACACCAAAGATCTCTGGGCGATGGCTCAGTGAAAACGTGTTCCCGCGTATGGCCATCTGTGACTTTCGCTTACGTCAACTGAGCAATGTCCAAGTGCACAGTGTCCAGTGTGTACTGCCCATCAACATTTTCCTGGAGAAAATGTATCTCGCGCTTTGGTTCTTCATCACTTTACTGGCTATTATCAACGTGTATAGTTTCATATCTTGGACTATTGACTTACTTAGTGCTCGGAAGATGCGTCACTTTCTCGACAAGTTTGCGCATGTCATAACTCCAGGGAAAACCCCCAAAAACTCCGAAATACGACTTTTCAACAGCCTGGCTAGGAGTTATTTGAAAAGTGATGGGATCTTTCTCGTCAAGATCATAGCGGCAAACACTACCGACCTTCTGGCAGCTGACCTCCTTCGACAGATCTGGGTCAGATATAAGCAGTACATGAGGAAGCAGAATTCGACACCGTTTTTGCCCGAGGAGGGGGAGGATATGCACAGAGTCAACAACCCAATGGTCTCAACTCTTCCTAACTAAATCACAAATATTGTGATCATTGTTCGATTTATCTCTGTTGTGTTGTCTTTCAATATTTTCATTGTTGCATACTAAATATCTGATTCAAAGTACTTATATCACTTTTTATTCATAATGTTTTATGGTAAATGGTCATCTTGAGAAAGAACAATAATAAATCATTTACAAAACTTCCACGATTCTCATTTTTTTTTACTAAAATTATGAACCCGTTTTCTTAATGTTGTCTACTGCTGTCTATCACTTTCAAGTGTTTTCGTTAAAACGCATTTTTGTGATCTTTTTATTTTTTATTTATTTTTTGTTATTTTTTTGTGTGTTATCTTTAATGCGTCCCAAGACCAACCAACAAAGTCCTGTACATATGTGTAAAACTTTGTTTAAAGAGATATAAGGAAAAGTCATCGGCTCTGAGTACGAAATTGTGTTTGTTTTGCCTGATTCACTGCCAGGAGAGATTTAGATTGACTGGTAACGTTAGAAAATTTGTCAACAATAATGGATAAAAGGAAAATTGGAAAGAGAAAATTAAAGAGATATAGGCCTACGGAGCGCATAACAAATAATAAAAGAATCAAGAGAGAGAGAGAGAGAGAGAGAGAGAGAGAGAGAGAGAGAGAGAGAGAGAGAGAGAGAGAGAGAGAGGGTGGGGTGGGGGATATATCACCGCCTCATCGCTGTGCCAAAAAGATTTAAGGGTGCAACCACAGAGTGGAGATTTTCAGCAACAGATTCTTAACGTAGACATATTAATAATTATAATGATGATGATGATAACAACAACAACAACAACAACAACAACAATAATAATAATAATAATAATAATAATAATAATAATAATAATAATAATAATAATAATAATAATAATAATAATAATAATAATAATAATAATAATAATAATAATAATAATAATAATAATAATAATTACAAGAAGAAGAAGAAGAAGAAGAAGAAGAAGAAGAAGAAGAAGAAGAAGAAGAAGAAGAAGAAGAAGAAGAAGAAGAGGAGGAGGAGGAGGAGGAGGAGGATGAGGAGGAATAGGAAGAAGCAGAAGAAGAAAAAGAAAATGAAGAACAAAACAGGTAGAGGAAGAAAGAAAGTTAAAAAAAAAAGCTATTGAGGATCTGATAATATACTTGAAAATATTTCAAACTTAATTGTGAAAGGTAAAAGCCCTGCTCTTTGCTTACAGGAATCTAGGCACGCGCCCATATAATACTCTGATAATTGTCCAGAGCGCTTGGAAAGTTCTAAAGCACTTAACTGTCTTTTTTTTATTTG